>CM076581.1:307375363-307975363 GCA_034641835.2 Pinus albicaulis
TAATTATGAATGATTGATTCATATTCTTTAGCCATTGTATATTTCCAAACGTGGGCCTTTAATGTAGGAAAAAAAAACAACACAATTCCTACCAATCAATTCATTGTAGTAAAATGTGTAATTTTACTAAGGCCCAGACTTTTCTTCCTTAGGAAACTAGTTTTCCTCTTGTTGGTCCAGATATACTATATTTCCACTGCTTCAGTCAATGTAAATTTCCCACTTATTTCCCAACACAATGATGTAAATGTCTCGAGACCACATACCATTTATTTCTTTCCAAATGGTATTTGTTTTTTTAAGACCCCGCTTGAACTATATCATTAACAATTTGGAATCCATTAAAGGATTTGAATAACATGAATTTAAACCAAAATTATATGACAGCTTAAACCTTCATAGGTTGTATCCATATAATTCATTTGATTTGACCACATGCATATAGCGTTGACAAATTATAGGTTTTAACGTTAACATGGTTCAAACCATATCTCAGCAAATTTTGAACTTGTCGTAAGCAAGGTTGTGTTTCTGCCTACGTATATATATTTTAACCTGCAACACATGTAGTATCAACATTTATCAAATTATAACCTGCGACACATATAATATCAACCTTTATTCTTCCCGGATGCGGGTGGATTGGGCGATTAATGGTGCACAGGGGGGCACATGGGTCGGCGCGTGGCTCACTACCACCGCCACCCACCCTCGCATGCATAGACAATTAAATGACTCCGTCCAGAAATTAAATGAGAAACCAGGGGAGCTCAATCCCCAATACCAGCGCATTCCAACTTCAACGATGGAGGATTCGGGAATTTGTTTGTGTGTCCAGCCCCTCAGAGCTAGTTGTTCCTCTGCTGCAACTGAGCGCAGCTTGCGCACCAGCACGGGGGCTCGCTGCACTATCAACTGTTGTATTGACATTCTTCCAGGTTTACACTTCTCAAACAACGACTCCTGCAAACTTCTGTGCTCGCCCTCCATTGATTCCTGTCAACAACAAGGCAATATTGCTTACTCCATGCCTCGTTTACGCCCACGTATGCGATGCAGGCGCGCTGGTGTGGTTGGACGCGCCATAAACAGGTCTTCAACTTCCAATTCCGATTCCTCTTCGTATTCTTTAGAATTTGGTCCTATGCGCATTCCTGCGCCGCGCAGAGGCCGTGGCCGAGGCCGGAATCGATTCAGTCCTGCAGGGCACTTCCGCCTGTCCTCTCGAGCTCAATCCCACCATGCTCGCTTCCACTTCCCCTGCAGTGTCAGCAACACTTCTCCCCTGGCTACAGTCACCATTGACATCCGGGCAGCCCCCTCTGATCAAGCTACTTCGAACCAGTTTCGCGCCGTCTCGGTGAATTCTCAGGAGCCCATTGTGGAGGCAGAGCACCGCAATCTTCAGGCGGATACTTTGCAGAACGCTCCTTCTTCGGACATTGCTGCTAACTTGGATGTGGAGGCTATCCCTTCGGCTCCACTTGACGGGAATCAAACGCGCCATGGGGCTCCACCTCCTGCTGATGAGGACCCCTACAAATACGGATGTCTCATTGTAGAGGAAGATCCTCCCACTGAACAGTAATGTGGTACCAGGGCCGCGCTTCTGCATTTTGGTTTCCGCCGACTCGAAGGTGTCTTTCTTCAGCACTTTGTCAATGTTTACTTCTGCTACTGCTTTCATGGGTTTCCCTTTGGTTTATGGATGGTCTCCCCTGCGTGGGAACTACTTGCTGTTATATGTCCACTATGTTATGTGTCCAGGTCAAGTTTTTTTGTCACAGGGTTATATAGTCATTTTGTTTAAATATGACATGGAATTGTAAAAATCTGGCTACTAAGGCCTACTCCACAGGGGTCTTAACTTTTAGGTCTGTTCTAATTTATGTCATAGAAGTCCAATACTTGTTAGGAACAGACAGTCGTATTGTTCTACAAAATTTTCAGAGTCCTCTTCCAAAATTTTGTGATGATCAATGTCCAGTAAGCAAAGCGAGAATGCTGCATCAATGGGCTGGAATTCTCGAGGCTTCGGCCTCTATGTAAAACTATTTTGTATCAATATAGCAGTAGCATTATTCAGAAAAAAAAAAAAAAAAAAAAAAAAAAAAAAAAAAAAAAAAAAAAAATATCAACCTTTATTCTCACCATACACAATGCAACGCAACCAAACTACGTGTAGCCTCCACGCACGCCACTGTGGGTTAGAAATTAACTTTTTATCGATAGAAAAGTCTCCACGCAAATCGATTTTGCTAATTCATTCACCATCACAATTTTATAAAACCATTTTTCAGTACTCTCACGTTGTGGTGTTTTTACATGATCGCTGTCATGGACCTAACAGCGTTTCATGTTTGCATAATTAGCCTTCAAGCTATTACGGTGTTGCAACAAGTCGAACTGCAACACCCCGTGGCTCCGCTATAGCAATAGTCATACTCTTTTCCCCAACGCAAAATGTGTCTTCAATATGGTATCAATCTCCTACACTCATGCATTCCAGAAATATGTATGTATAATAAAATTGCAGAAATAAACCAATTCATAAGATCACTTCATTAGATATGAATAATCTACTGATCTAATTTTCGACATAAAAATTTGGAATATACATATCGACAAAAAAAACTTGAGGTTCCCTTACCATCCTCCAACTATTTATACTTGAGGAATAAAACTACTTCTCTTAGAATAGGTTTTCTCAATAAATTACTACCTTCCTATTTTTTAGGCTTATCCCTATGTTGGCTCTACATCCACGTAGGGAGAGAAACCAACTGCTAAATTTATTCCATATTTATTTAATTTCAAAAAAAACAAACAATGCTCCAAAAATAAATAAAAAATTTAATAAAATAATAAATTATACTATTCCTAAGTCTATTTTACTTCAAATTAGCCTCAACATGTGACCAAGATGTCACATTGCTGGCTAGGTTCTTGATGCTCCTGCATCAGACTCCCGGGGAAGAAAATTGATCTTGTAGTACTTTAGAGTCGATCCCAGTCTCTTTAGTTCTATTGCAGTCATCCAACTGGCGTCTTCACATGCCTGTCCTTTCCACTTGACCAAATACTGGTAATAAGTTTGGTTCATGGTTTTCTTTAACACTCTCTTTTCCCCTTTTCCTGCTTTGGGATTTCTTCTGTTATGGTGTCTCCTTGTGGTTCTTCTTCTGGTTCTTGGTATAGGTACAAATTTGTAATACATGACTAATTCACCCACTTGGAATTCTTTTTTTCACCTCATCATATCTGCTCTATGTTTGTCTTTGCTACTGCATTCCTGCCATCATCTTTTGACATCTCCCTCAAATATGCTTCTAGGAGTTAGCCAATATACAACTGCTTGGATTTTCTTCATATCCATTTTCAACTCTTCTTTAGAGACTACATATTCCTCCAAAACTTCATTCATCGACCTGATGGTGATTTTATTTATGGCTTGAGAATCTGTGCTCATGTGCCATTCATCTTCTCTCTTTGGACTGAGTACTGTTGGTACATTACATGGACTAAGGTTTCCTCTGATGAGCCCTTTATCCCTCAACTCTTGCACTTGTCTTCCAGCTTCGGTATTTTCCTGTGGTGTTAACGTGTAGGCTTCTTTATTCGGAAACTCATCCATAGTAATATCAACAAAATCATTCAATAGATTCTGAATTTCTTCAGGTAAATATTCTAAATTTGTAGAAGTTAAAATTACCTTGGGTTTTCCAACACTAACAAAATTCATCTCCTTACCCTTATCATCTTCCTGCAATAGGGTCTTCCTACTCATCAACATAATTTTGTTTCCAGGTGTTTCTTCATCAGCTTCAGCTTTCAATGGTAGCAGTGTATGCTTGTTCCTATCTTTCTCAAAAGTATAAGTGTTTCTTCTGCCATCGTGTATGGAATTTTGGTAAAACTTCCAGGGTCTCCCTAGCAATATGTGACATACATCGATCGGCATTATATCACATAAAACAACATCCTTATAAGTACTAATATGAAAGTCAATTTTACATTGTTCAGTTACAATAATTCAATGGCCTTTCTAAAGCCATGATACTTTATAGGAAGTGGGGTGTACTATTCTCTCCAACTTCAACTTGTCCACCATCTCTGTAGAAACAAGGTTATCAGTACTATTGCTAGCAATTACCAATTTGCAACACTTACCCTTTGACTTACATACAGTTTTGAACATATTCCTTCTTTGAGCTGGTTCTCTGGATTCTTTAGCTTCTTTAAGTAATACCCTCTTTAGTAATAAGGATTCTCTAGCTTCTGGTGGTTCTTCTTTGGCTTCAATCTGAGGAATCTCTTCCTTGGTTTCAACAATGATCACATTGCATTGGGTTACCGATCTATTGTGAGGACAATCTCGTTGCACATGTCCCCATTCACCACATGCAAAGCACCAGACATATCTTCCTCGGCCTCTACATCTAGGCACAAACCTTCCACGACCAGAATCTTCCCTTTGTGGTGATCCATTCCTTGAACTCTCTACTTCATTATAAGAGTTTGGGAATCTTGATTTAAATGTTCCTCCTTCTTTTGCCAGACTCTTACCTTTATTTCTCTGATTTTTTTTGCGCAACATTTTTTCTTCTGCCCTGAAAGATGCTTGATAGGGATCTTCAATCTTCTTGAGATTTATTAAGTCGATCTCATCCAGTATTTCATACCTCAAACCATTTATATATCTAGCTACCATCTCTAGATCATATTCAACATGGCTAGATCTAATACTCAGCTTATAAAATTCTTCAGTATATTCCTTGATTTTCATTCCTTTCTGTTTTAAGTTCTGCAATTGTCTAAACATATTTAATTCGTAATCCTTCGGAAAAAATTTACCTTTTAGCTTAATTACCATCCTATCCCATTACTTGATTTTTGGCTTCCCCTTTTGCTCCCTGGATAGCTGCAATTCGTCCCACCATAAGGCTGCATGGCCTTTCAATCTTGTGGCTACAAACTTCACTTTCTTCTTGTCGTCGAATTCTTCATAGCCGAAGTATTTATCTAGCAAATTGATCCAGTCCATTAACACCTCCACACTAATACTTCCATCATATAAAGGTACTTATACCTTTGGTCGGCTGTTGACCTTTGTGAGCATCTTCATGACTTTGATTGCCTTGCTTTCCTCCTCCACTTCTTCATCAGTGGTCTCTTCTTCATCGGCACTGGCAATTCCAAAATCTGCTGCTCTCCTGTAAGTGGTTTCCACTGTAGCCAGTCTTGTGCACAAATGCCGGATCTCATATACCAAAAATGCATTTTCTATAGGTCTCCCTCGACCTATCCTGGCTCCTCTTCTGGGTGGAATTCTCTACAATACTCCAAAAAATAGATTAACAAGCTTAACCACCTTGTTATACAAGACATACATACATACGTACATGTATACATGTATAATCATCAACATAATTATGATCACAATAAAATTTCTAGATATCATAAGGTGTATGTTACGAGAACTACCTTTATTCGTGCACAACATGCAAAATGTTGAGATCAGTAGTTCACAACATAGCCAAGGCATCTAACACCTCAGATCCATTCACTTTAAATTTTGTGCTACCTTTCTTGTGACTATTCTACGACTATCCATTCACCTCAATGGACCCAACCAATCTAAATTTTTGTCACATTCTTACCTTTCGTTGCACTTACTCATGCATTGAGCTTCATCTATGTCTTACATTACCTCTTGTGTACCACACAGATTTCCCTGAGCTTCATTAACTTTCCTCTTTCCCAACCAATTCTAAAAACTCTCAAAACATAAAAGGCAAGCACAAGAAATAAAAGAACAAAACCATGAGAAACCAAAATAAATATGACACCACAAGAAAGTGGTATCGCCATACACTAAAGTACATAAATAGAGATGAAAATCAATCGCGACAAACCACAAAATACCAAAATCACAAGACTAGAAACAAACACCATGACTCACTCGCCATGGGTTCCCAATACTTCTAAAGGAAGGCTCAGGCTAAGCCTTCTTCAAAATTTCATGGAAATCTCTTTCCATGCAATCCCCTCTATCATACTTCCATAAACACATAACTTTCATTGCATAAATATACCTAAAAGCATGTTTGTTACCTTACCTTGTTGTTCCAAGGGCATTGCCTTTTAACAAAACAAATACACCTCTCAATGAATTCCAATTCCTTGATGAATCCATCCATAGATGGAAACCAATTGTTATACTTGTCAAATATATGTCTTCTAATATATCATATATCCACATAATTTCGTACAAATTCAAGGTTAAGAATATTTCTTGTATGCAGAGCACTCATTCATTTGAGGTTTCCAAACATAGCAAAAGGAATTCTTTCTCAATTCCTTTCTTTTACCATTTACCTTGCTACAATTGAGTCTTACTATATGCTATCGCATCATCCCATTGTTAGTTAAAAAAATAATTCAACTATTACCTGGTCATGCTAATGCCAAGGATGTTTCCCTGCAAATGTTTACACATGTCAGTCACATGTTCCAAATATCTATATATCATATCTATTAACTAAAATCATCCTCTACCAAGACTAAAATTCATGTCGTAATCAAATAATATTCAAAATCAAAATACTACAACTATCATCTACTTGTACTCAAGTACACATCAACTATATTTACACATACTAAGTTAGTTCAACCATCTAAACACCAAATCATTTACTCGTGCAATCTTCTAGACACATACTCATATCATGCGATTAATCAGACACTCAACAATAAATAGATGACATAATAGACACCAACACTCAAACACCAAATAGATGACATAATTAAACATTCATGTACAAAGTAGACGACATAAGAAATATGATACCTTAACGTATCTTAGGGGTGTTATAAATAATGAGTGAGGGGTGGGGGGGGGGGGGGAGGGGGAAAAAATATTTCTTATCAATTAGCATTTTTAAATCATTTTAGAGAATTAGTTAATCTTAAATTATGATTCATGTTTATCACGTAACAAAATTAAACAATAGAACACAATAAGCACATGAATTTTAGGTGGACCCCCTCTAGGTCAAAAACTAATGAACACTTTTCTAATAAATTATTTAATCTTCAGCCCAAATTGAAATGAAAGGTACAACTTCCTATGATTCTAGAAAATTATTCTTCTCCACTTCCCACTGGAAGGATGTGCCAACGCCCTCGTTTCTTCCATAGTAAATTGAATGGATGCCCTGACATCCTAGACCGACCTACCACCCTTAAATGTTCACAAGCCCTAACCTATAGGTGACTCCATGCACTAACTTAGCACCTCCCTACCACCCTATAATGATAAAAAATAATACAAGAGTGTGGACTCACATACTAGGGACAATGATCCACGATGCAATATGATTCACAATGATTTTCTTGATCTAGACCACTAACCCAAACACACTATGACCTGCAACCAAACCATAACATTATCAAACAATGAGAATTATACCTCCACACAATGCCTCTCCAAATCTACGAAGATTGACTATTTTAAAATAATAATTATTTTACAATAATGAATATTTTACAATTTCACAATGATTACTTTTACAATACTCACTTTTGACATGACCTGATACTTGACTTGACATTTCTTCTTTGAACACTAGCACCTGCTTAGGTATTTTTGTTCTTGCTTCATGTAATGATAATTTGGCACTGAATTTTCCTTCTAGTATGTGTCTGATTTGTCCTATTGTGTTCTCCTTCCTACACATGCATTAATGAACAAGACCCAAACCAATATACAAAAAAAATACTTACACTAACCTGTAAACGATATGTCATAGAAATATTAAAAATTCAAATGTAAATGTGTTCAAAATTTATGGACAAAACCCAATAAAACATACATACAAAATACTTACACTATACTCCAGAAACACATTTTAGAGATAATGTTCAAATTCAAATTCAAACACTAATCATATATATGTTGTTGTAGCAGACTTACCCTTGGCTGATGTGTTTTCCATAGTGTAGTGATCCTTGAATGCATATTTTTTCTTTCCTTCTAGAAGCTTGATATTGAATATGCTATATCTATGTAATTTCAGATATGCAAGGTTTTCAATTGTGCCCTGTGGTAGCCCTTTCAGTCCTCTTTCCAACCCCACAGGTCTGATCAATATTGGATTCTTCAAGAATTAGTTATTCCAAATCTCCTACAATGACCTTATTATAGACTTGTTGAGTAGAGAGAACTTGTGAGAATTTCCACATGTCACTGTTTCAGCCTTCGGTCATGAAAACGATATCCAACCAACTACAATTCGTCCTCTTTGTGAAAATTTTTACAAAATTTGAATCCAATGCTCAGAGAGAAAGTTATGACGGTTTTCCCAAGGTCACCTATTTGACATAAAATTCAAGAGCCTATAAAAACCCTAAATTCGTTAGATCATATCTCCGAAAATAGAGTGAATCAATATCTAAAATTTGATCACACACTTCATCAGGATTTCAGCTCAGATGGGTATTTTTTTTAGCATCTCAAGCTTCGCATTAAAAATGTTATAGCGATAATGCCAAGATAACCTATTTTAAGTAGCGAAATCCTTGCATTAGGAGGATATGAGGGTCACAATTTATATAAATACTTCGGCTGAGAGCATCTTCAACAAGTGGACGTTGGAGGGATTTTAGGAGTTAATCAAAATTATTGATTTTTGACTATTCAATGACTGCAACCAATTATTAGTGGCATGCCACAACCCTATGAGGTTTTATCCCACTAACTCGGGTTACTAACTTGAAAACATGAATATATCTCAAACCATGTAGAATTACACTACATGCGATCTATCAACAGAAACATCTCAACAAGTAGAAACCATCCAAAATATCCTTCACTCGGAATAGAGTAAGATGTCAAGTAAAAATTCCGATTCGAGATAGGGGTAGCTCATGGTGCTTCTTGGGTTTACATGAATGACAACCATTGATCAACAATCTCCCCTTTTGGAGTGATGGTAACACAGGTACTCCCCCTACGATCATGACACCTCTTCCTACATAATTCTCTCCCCCTTTGTCATCAATGGTAAAGGGTAACTCACCCTGAAAAACTTGATCCAGGAGACCAATACACACCTAAACTACCCTATTTTTACTTAGTTAGAAGAGAAAAAGAGTCTAATGAGAAATTTGGAGAATCCCAAGCTTTATTCGATGATAATGAAATGCTTCACGAGGTAATGGTTTGGTAAATATATCAATAATTTTTTCTTTTGTGCAAACATATTCCAGCATGATATTCTTTTCGGTCACCTGCTCTCTAACGAAATGATATTTGATTGGACTGTGATTTTTTTTGGAATGCATCAAAGGATTCTTAGTGATACTGATGGCATGGGTGTTATTCCAAAATATGGGAATAGGCTCATCAAACTTGACGTGAAGATCTTTCAAAGTTTGCTTCAACTAGAGAACTTGAGTACAAAAAGCAATTGTCGTGATATATTCTTCCTCTGTTGTGGATATCGAGATTGATGATTTCTTTTTACTTAACCATGAAACAAGGAAACCACCTAGATATAATGTTGCTCCACTGGTTCTATTTCGATCATCAACACTTCATGCCAAATCTACGTTTGTATAAGCTTGGATAACTAGATTTTTTCCTTTGGGTTACCATAAACCATATTCTATTATGACCTTAATATATCAGAGAATTATTTTCATGGCAATAATATGAGATCATTTTGGTGCTACCTGGAATCTTGCTACTTGTCCAATTGTCTGCATTATGTCTAGCCGAGAAGCTGTCATGTATAGAAGACTGGCAATCATAGATCTATACAATGTTTTTTCCACATCATTTAACAAATGTTCTAAACATAACTTGCAACCTGTTACCATTAGGGTAAGGACAGACTTCCAATCTTCCATCTTGAATTTCTTAAGCATTTCCTTGATGTACTTGGTTTGATATGTAAATATTCCTTTATACTGCTGAGATATCTGAAGCCCTAAAAAGTATGTCAACTCACCAAGTAGAGACATTTCAAACTCACTTTGCATCATTGTGGCAAATTTTTACTTAATCTATCATCATTGCTTCCAAATATTAGATCTTCATATACCGCAATAATTGTTAGGCTATCTTGATACACTTTCGCATACAGATTTTTTTCAGCACTTCATTTCCTGAATCCCTGTTGATGTAGATATACATCAAGATGAACATACCAATCTCTAGGAGCTTGCTTGAGACCATATAGTTCCTTCTTTAATATTCAAACATATTCTTCCTTTCCAGAGAGAAGAAAACCTTCAGTTTGTTCAATGTAAACTTCTTTTTCCAATTCACCATTTAGAAAATGTTGAATTAACATCCATTTTATAGACCTTGATTTTTCTCAAGCATGCATAAGAGAGAAAAATTTTGATAGATTCCATTTTGGAAATAGGAGAAAAAGTTTCTTCAAAATCAATTCCTTCAACTTGTGCATATCCTTTACAGATTAATCTTTCCTTGTTACTGGTAACTTGTCCATCCTCATTCAATTTGTTTCTGAAGACCCATTTAGTTCCAATAACATTTTTATCGTTTGGTCGTGGAACCAAATCCCAAGTGTCATTCTTCCCAATTTGATCCAGTTCTTCATTCATAGCTACTATCCACTGTTCAGATTGAATAGCTTCCTCAAAATTGGTAGGCTTAAAAGAACCTAAAAAATAAAGGTCGGATTTTTTTTATGAACAAAGTTGTCGACTTATTCTATTCCAATTCCTTCATTTATTTTGCCGATGATTTGATTTGACGGATGATTATTTTGACCCCATTATATTAATGATTTTTCGGAATTTTATTGTACATGTTGATCATTTCTTATTTCCTCTTATTTTACTATTGTTTCCTTATTTGATTGGTCTTCTTCTAGAGCTTCTTCTTCATCCTTCAAAGATTCTCCCTCAAAGCCCTCAGATTTTATTGAAGGGACAATCTCATCGTCATCCTTTGTAAAAAAATATTCATCAAAACTAACATTTATGGTTTCCACTATTTCTTTTCGCCTCATATTTTAGAATCTATAAGCCTTCATTTTGTGTGAATAACCAACGAAAATACCTTCATCAACACGGCAATCGAACTTCCCCAATTTTTTATCTTGTCTTCTGATGTAGCATTTGCTTCCAATTATTTTCAATTATTTGATGGTAGACGGTATTCCTTTCCATAATTCATATGGATTCATGTTACAATTTTTCCTTAGAAAACCTTTGTTTATAATGAATACAATTGTATCGATTTCTTGAACCCATAATTTATCATTTAATTTTGAGTCAATTAACATTATTCTGGCCATTTCCTGTACAATTTTGTTTTTTCTTTTAGCAACTCCATTTTTTTGTGGTGTTCTGGCTATTGAGAATATCCTTTTTATTCCATTTTCATCATAGTACTTCTCAAATAACTTGGAAGTGAATTCTCTACCATTATCTGATCTTAGACATTTGATCATCAAATTAGTTTCATTTTCAACAAGTTCCTTGTAGATTCTAAAACATTTGAATTCCTCTGTCTTTTTATTTAAGAAGCTGATGACTATCAATATGGTGTAATCATCTATCATTAGCATTAATTATAATTCTCCATATAGACCTTTTGTTCTCATAGGACCACATAGATCAGTATGTACTCATTCCAATGAAGGTGATGCAAACTGTTATTTTGTCTTGAACTCAACTTTTGTCTGCTTCCTGTGTCGACGATATCCATATAACGTATTCGTAGGTTTTGAAATTTTAGGAATTTCTCTTATTGCTTCATTCTTGCTGATCATGACCAAATTTTCAAAATTTATATGTCCATTTATTTGTGACATAACCAAATTTTATCTTATTTTGACAAAAAAAACCCTTTAGGTATCTCATACAAAATGTATATGTCATTTGGAGCTCTGATTTTTGTGGCCAAAATTTTACCAAACTTTCCTTTCCTCATTTCGCATTTCCTAGAGTTAAATAACATCATCTGTCCTTGATTGCAAATTTTTCCAACAACTGAGTAGATTGTGATTCATATTTTCAACCAACAACATATCTTCCGCTAATGCATTATTACTTAAAACTGTGACTATACCTACTCCTATGACATTTGAAGACCTTTCGTTGCTAGAATATTACATTGTTCCATCACAATTTTCCTTCAATGATATGAACTTATTCCTATCTCCATTCATATGAGTTGAGCAACTACTATGAACATACCAAAGGTTTCTATTTATTTGAGCCTTGACAACGATAACACATTTTTTAGTCTTTTTTTTTCCATATTTTTTCATTCGAATTTTCCGAAAACTCCTTTGAAGAACTTCCAAGTCTTTAATTTTTAGCCAGGTGTCCAAAATTTTTACATTTGTAACATTCGACATCATCTCTCAAATGATCAAATCTATTAATATTCTACTGAGTTTTGGAATATCCAATTTTGGAAGATCTCCTGAAACTATATTTATTCTAAACATACATGCGATATTTTATAGATCTATGTCCAAACCTTCTACATGAATAAAAATGACCATATGTTGATACCTGGAGGAAATATTCTTCGAGGAATTGTCTTCCATGGTTCTTCCTGCGTGTCTTGATCTCTTGAGTTGGCTGGGAGGTCTAGCTACTTGTTATATTTTTCATACACATATTTCTCTGTTGTCATAGAAGGACCAGTCTTGTCACTGTTTGATTTCTCATTGTTGATGATTTCTTCGAGTGACTTGCATCTATTGGTGTAGTTTTGAAGAGTTTTTCCATTTTTTACTTGCTTTCGCAAAGAAAATATTTCAGCCTCCAATGCTTCTCTTTCCTTTTTTATTTTCTTTAATGCTTCACTGAGCGATTCGTCAACTCGTTTGTATTATTCAACCTTGATTTTAATATTTAGCACTTGTTCCCTTTCTATCTTTAATTCGTCTTCAAGAGTGTTGACATGCTTCTTCTCGACCTTGAGCCCTTTGATAATCCTCATCACTTCATTTTCAAATTGAACCTCCATCATCTCTTCTAATTTGTCTCCTTCTTCTTTATATGCTTTTTGCTTATTATGCTTGGCTATAAACAATACCCTTCCATTGAATTCTTCTTAGTTATCATTGTCTTCACTAGATGAGGAGCTATCTTCTTTGGAGAAGAAAATATTCTTAATCCATTTCTTCTTGCCTTGCTTTTTGAACTTCCTCAGACCTTTCTTTCCTTTTGTAACAACCTGATTCTTATGAGGAAATTTGGCTGCAAAATTCCCAACCTCACCACAATCGAAACATATCAATTGAAGTTTACCTTTGAATTTCCCCGTACCTGTTCTCATTTTTCACGTGAAGTAGGAAAATTCTTTATCTGAAAATTCTTCTTCATCTTCTTCCTTTTCTTCCTCCTTACAACTACATTTTTTTCTTTCAGAGTATGCTTGTCCTTACTAGTATCCTTCAATGCAGCAAATGTTGTTTCTAGGTGAGACGTATCGTCCTCTTATTCAATCCTCATTTCATATGCCCTAAGGAATCCATTAAATTCATCTTTTGTGAGGTTGTTTAGATTCGAACTATATTCTAAGACATATAACTTTAGGTTGAATCTTGTTGGCAAGGTTCTAAGGATCTTTTAGACAAAAAATTTTGTGTTGAAAGTTTCTTCCAAACCTTCCAATGCATTTTTTATTTCATCAACACGTTGTAAGTATGCATCAATATTTTTGTCTTCCTTGATTTTGAGTTGCTCATATTTTTCCCTGTAAATTTGAAGCATTGTTTCTTTCATGTTTGCGTCACCTGCATATATACTCTCAAGCTTGCCCCATACTTCTTTATCAGATTTTCAACTCAGTACCTTAAGATAGACAGATTCGATAATCCCACTGATAATGACATCTTTAGCCTTTGCATTATATCCCATATTTTTCTTACCTTGATCATCCTGGGTCATTGTAATGCCTTTTTCAATGATTTAGCATTATTTTTATCCTTGTACCAGTGAATGAACCTGCATTCTTCCACTCCAAAGTGCATATATATTTCCACTTAATAGAGGAACTCTATTCTTAGAATACTCCATGATCTCTTTCTAGTTGTTAGACTACTATTGAAGGAACCAAGATTTGATTCCAATTGTTAGAAATATTGAGAGGGGGGAGGGGGGAATCAAAATTTCTTATCAATTAGCAGTTTTGAATATTTTCATAGCATTATTTAATGTTTAATTATTCTTTATGTTTATCCAGCAACAAGAGTAAACAATAGAACACAATATGCGGGCAAATTTTAGGTGGAAAACCCCCTTCAGGTCAAAAATGTTTGAAAGCTTTTCTAATAAATTCTTTAATCTTCATCCCCAACTGAAATGAAAGGTACAAATTCCTATAATTATAAAAATTCATTCTTCTCCAACTCCCACTTGAAGGACACCCAAATGTCATGGTTTCTTGAATAGTCAACTGAATGGATGCCCGGCATCCTAGATCGACGTCCCACCCTGAACTGTTCATAGGCTCTAACATGTAGGTGACTTCATACACCAACCTATCACCTCCCTACCACAATATAATGATTAGAAATAAAAAAATGCTGTGGAATTCTGTACCAAGGACAATGCTCCATGATACAATATGAATCACAATGATTTTCTTGAACTAGACCAACCACCCAATCACACTATGACCTGCAACCCAACAATAACATTATCCAAAAATGACACTTATACCTCCCAACAATGCCTCTCCAACTCTAGGCAGGTTGAATCTTTTACAATAATGACTCTCTTAAAATTTTACAATGATGATTCTTACAATATTAACTATTGACATGACCTGATACTTAACTTGACAATTTTTCTTTGAGCACTAGCAGCTGCTGAGGTATTTTTGTGCTCGCTTCAAGTAATGTTACTTTCACATTGCATTATCCTACTAGTATGTGTTTGATTTGTCTTATTGTGTCCTCCTTCCTGCACATGCATTAATGAATAATACCAAAACCAATTTACAAACAAAATACTTACACTGTCCAAAAAATGATATGTCAAAAAAATATTCTAAATTTAAATGTAAATACGTTAAAAAATTACGAACAAAATGCAATCAAACATACATAAAAAATGCTTATACTTTCCTGCAAAAACATATTTCAAAGATGATATTCAAATTAAAATTAAAATACTAATCACACATACCTTGTTGTAGAAGACTTACCCTTGACTATTCATGTGTTGTCCTTAGTGCAATGATCCTTGAATGCATATTTTTTCTTGCCTTCTAGAAGATCTCTATTGAATCTATTCTATATATGCAATTTTGGATCTCCAAGGTCTAAAATTATGCCCTGGGGTAGCCCTATGAGTCCTCTTTTCAACACCATAGGTCTGTAAATATTTGATTCTTCAATAATTAGTTATGCCCAATCTCGGATGATGACCTGATTATAGACTAGGTCAGTAGAGTAAACTTGTATGAAGTTCCACATGTCCCTGTTTCAACCTTTGGTCCTGAAAACGATATCCAAGAAGCTACATTCTGTCCTCTTTTTGCCATGTTTTACAAAATTTGAATCCAATGCTCAGAGAGAAAGTTATAATGATGTTCCCAAGGTCACCTGTTTGACATGAAATTCAAGGGTCTGCAAAAAAACTAACTTCTTGAGAACATATCTCCTCAAATATTGAAAACCAATATCTAAAATTCATTCACGCTCTTCATTAGGATTTTGGTTGTATCAGGATTTCAGTTCAAATGGGTTTTTAGCATCTGAAGCTTCGCAGAAAAAATGTTATAACAATAATGCCATGATGACCTATTTTAAGTAGCGAAATCCTTGCATCAGGAGGATATAAGGGTCACAATTTACATAAATGCTTAGGTTGAGAGGGTCTCCAACAAGTCAACGATCGAGGGATTTTATGAGTTTACAAATTATTAATTATTAACTATTCAATGACCACAACAAATTATTAGTGTCATGCCACAACCCCATGGGGTTTCAACCCACTAACTGGGGTTACTAAATTCAAACACAAATATCTATCAAAGCATGAAGAATTACGTGGTGTGCCATATATCAACAGAAACATGTTGACAACTAGAAATCATCGAAAATATCCTTGACTCAGAATAGAGTAAGTTGTCAAGTAAAAATTCCCATGGAATATCGGGTAGACCCTCGTATTACTTGGGTTGACATCAATGACAAACACCGATCGACAATGGGAGGCTATATTGACTATACAATAAATCAATATTAGCATTATATAAATTCACAACATATCAAATAAAACAGAAATAGTATCATGATATCTATATCAGTAACTAACTAACATTTTCACACCCTAAACTCATAAATAATTTTCATTCATACATAAAAATCACATATGCCCAGTAATTCTAGAGATAATAGAACACATTATCATAATTAGGTCGACTCATACATGAATTTCATAACCCTAACCATCCTTCTAGGCTAATCCAATTTACCATGCATGGTACATATAACAAAAAGTATTAATGATATAACCCTAATCATCAAGTTAAATAAGATATAACAACAATAATTCAACATATACCATGCTCATTAACAACATATAACATAATCATGAAGCTAATATCATCTTTGACTACCCAACTCATGCACACATGATGACACTAATTAACTAACATCTATCATGTATGTAACCATAAAATCAATAGATTGAAAGGCATACACATAACCATAATGCATATGACTACACTGATTAACTAGAATTTATCATATATGTAACCATAATAATAATATAATGACAAACATACATGTAACCATTAATCAAATAACTTCATGCTAAACATGCACACTTGTATCATGATTTGCTCTTACCCCACAATCCATTGTTGTAGCTTCACTTTAATGATCTGCATCTCATACTCTATTTCAATCAACACATTAGCATAATAACATAAAAATTTCATCATCATGTCCTAATTTCATACAACGGCCTTATTCACAAAAAAATCAATCAAACCAATGCAAACTTGACCCTATGCACCCACTTGACATGTATAACTAGTCACTAATGACAAATGCATGTTCAACGTATGACCTTACACAAGAAAGCATACATGAATAACACCAAATCATGACCAATATGTAACCCTAGAATAAGAAATAAATGCCTGTAAAATATGTAACAATATGTAACCAAGTGTGCACACACAATATAAAAGCATGAGAAACACATAACCATTCACACACTCATGACAACATGTTGACAACAACACCACAAACACTTCCATGGTGACACCACCACCAAAATGGGCAACACAACGTAGATGCAACAAGCACATACCCCCTAGGAATGAGAAACACATATGAAACCAACAGAAAATCATGAAAAACACATCTCCCATCTAGCCCAAGTGTTGAACCATGCCCTGATACCACTTTGTAACATTGTCTTCCCACATCTACCCAAGTAACTAGCCAACCACGGTAAACATGAGATGAGAAGCTATTATAATTATATTCCACTTCCTAGGTGACCTTAAGGGTGTGTAACCAGCTTAAACATAACACACAGACCTTGTACAACAACAACAACACCAACAGGAGGTAACTTGACTATTCACACTGACCTTTTGACCTCTTTGAGCAGTAGGTGTAGGCAACAGATTGTAATCCAATGTCCATTAGGCTATAGCCACAAACATAAAACTCCATGATATCATCCATGTCCTCAATTCCTCAATTTTGTGTCATCATCCAGGGCCTCAATACCTCAGGCTTGTGGTAGTTTAACGAGGATTTGAGCCACCTTATCAGGCCTAGAACCGAGTGCTTTTCCCAAAAAATCATTAAAGTTTCAGAGATGATAAATAACTGCAAGACAATGATACAAAAGAAATCACATCAATAAGGACTCATAGGGACCCCACTTATCGATAACATACACTTTTTCAAACATGTCATAAACATTGAACCTACATGTGTAACTAGAATATCTGAGCATAAGGGTATCACACTTATCTGGGAATCACTAAGAAGAATTTCTCCCTTACATCATTACTTGAAATATAATCTATTTTAACATATATACATTGTGTATTCATTTAAAGGTAAGAAAACGGAGAGAGAAATACATCATCACTAATTAAATACATGCTTATACACAACATAATAACAAAATAAATACAATGGATAAAACAACAATATAATCCACATATAAACTAGTAAATTTTCATACCAAGTACCAAGGGAATGAGCTCTTCATTACTGAATGTAAAAACCAACTGGATATGGGACTTCCACATTCCACCCGACTATAGATTGACTAAGCCAAATATCTCTTCAGCCAATCACCCCCATTCCATACTCCAAGCATGAATATGGGACATATAACCAACCAAAAAGAACCAAACAAGAATGAATTCTACTTGATTTCTATGCCTACACCATCAATAATTTGAGTGCCTCCTAGTAACTCACGCTTTAACGTAATCCACAGTCTCATCGAGGGATCACTAGGTCCTACACCGAGACCTATTGTCTAGGCTTTACCATACATACCGTGTGGGTACTACTAGGCCCAACGGAGAGAAATCTACCTTTTGGATTTATCATACATCTTGACATTCAGCAGAAAGGATTCCTAGGCCCACTGAGGCACACAATATGGATTTATCGCAACCCACAGGCTAGTTCGATAGTTACTAGGCGAGTGTTGCTATCGTGATCCATAGTCTAGTTCATGGACCACTATGCCATGCTTTTTTCATTTCGTATATCCACCCCACTCAGATTCGAATTTATCCAACAATCCTGCTCAACCGAAGTATGAGAAACCCATCTCATAAAAGCTATATGGGAATAGTAAGGCTAGGCTGACAAACACTATCACACCTAGAAAAATCAATGCCATGACAAAAAAGAACCACATGCAATACCATGCATGCCATATCTATAAAAATAAACACACATAGAAATTGATATCTGCCAAGAATCATGTTGTAGCTTCTTGATTCCTTCTCCTCCTTGCTTGCTTCCTCCTTCTTGCTTTCATGCCTTTCTTGCTCTAATGCCAAAGTGCTCCAAGAAAAATCTAAGTGTCCAACAGTGAGAGAGAGGGAGAGAATAATGAGAGATCTCCAATACTAAACTGACAATAGGTATCAATTGATCCTCAGTATCCTTTTCATATAATAGGCCCCTATTTTCTCCATTTTTCATCATTTTCCTTCATTGTCCTCCTGACATGCAACCCGTCACCTTTCACCTTCCTTTTATCCTATTTTCCATTATTTTTGTAAATAAATGTGCCAAATTGCCAATTTTCCTTTCCAAAGCCTTTTCCATTGTCTTCTTCTATTTCCATTATCCATAATAACCAAAATGAACATCTATTAGGATGTTTTTCCCAAAATTCGGCTCCGAATAAGTGTCCCATCAGCGGTGATTATTATTTTTAACTTTTATTAAGTGGAATTTTCACCATGGCTATTACAATGTTCTTCCTATCAGCAACATGACTAACCCAATATACATGTGTATAAGCTCTAATATTAATATCAATTCACCTTGGATGTCGTAATCCATAATTTATGGTACCTTTCACGTGTCAAAATATTCCTTTTAATAAATTCACATCAGTTACTTTTGGGCTTGACAAAAATCTTCCTACTAATCTCATTATTTGCATGATATTTTTTCATGAAGAAATGAAATAAATAAGTTTGTCGATCATGGAAAATTAAATGGTCTCATTTACCTCTGGAGAGTCATCCTCCTTTATAATTTTATAACTTGTTGTCATGGGCGTACTTAAAGGGGCATAGTTTTCCATAAAAAAATTCTTCAATATTTCCTTGAGATATTTGGTTTCGGAAACAAATATGCCTTGTTCTCACAAACAAACATGAAAACCAAGGAAAAATTATAATTTATCTAGTGTAAATATCTAAATCCCCTCCTCCATGTCAGCTGCAAAAATTTTTCACATACAATGAGCATCATTCCCAAGATAATTGTCATCTACACAGACAACATTAGTAAATTAACATTGTCAAATTTGATGTAAATATTCTGGTGTATTTCCCATTTCTTGAAAATTTTATACTAAAGGTATTTACTAAACCTTCAGTGCTAGCTTGTAGGTCTCTTCCTTATCCCATACACCACTTTATTTAATCTCCATGCATTATCTTTGTCTTATGGTAGCTAAAATACTCCTAGCTACTCAATATACACTTTTTCTTGTAGTTATCCCTTTAGAGATGTTTATTTTATATCATTCTAATAAAATTTAATGTGTTAAAGATAGAAAAACCCAAGGGAATTCTTATTGTCTCAATCTTTCCAACTTGAAGAGATAGTTCCTCAAAATTTATGCCCACACAAGTTTTCCTCTGCTCCTATGTACTTGTCCATATTCATTCAAATTATTTCTATAAACCCACTTAGTACGAATCATACTTTTTTCCTTTTTTTTTTACATACTCACAGATCTCATTATTTTGAATATGCTCTAGTTCTCTATTCATAACATTGGCCTAGTTTTTATCTTAATTGCCTTGAGTGAAATTTTGGGCTTCCTTTAGGGATATTAACGCTGATTTTTCCTACCTTTATGCACTCATAAGTTTCCTTCTATTTTGAACTCATAACCCTTTGTTTACAACAATTATTCTCTCTAGATTATTCTTTTGGACATACCTAGATGGAAATTTTCGGTGTAACAATTTATATTCTTCCACTTGTTCATGGTCTTTATCTTCTTGATTTTTCTAGCTTTGTTCTTCTTGTTCTTCTTTAGCTTCACTTACCTATGGATAGTTTGGAGGAAAATTTTCATCTATATTATGTAAATACTTTCAATTATCTTGTATGTACTTATGTTATAACATCCATATCCCTTGCCTCTATATGGATATCAAAGAAAAATACCTTCATTTGTTCTATAGTTAAAATTTCTTAAGTTTTCTTCATTTATCTTTATGTGACATTTGCTTTCAAACACTTTGAAATGTTTTATTATATTTGGTCTATCATTTTGTCTTCCATAATTTTTTTATTGTTGTTTATCCTAATTTGTTCTTTGTTCAATATGTGGGTGGTTGTATAAATTACTTCTCCCCAAAACATGTCTAGAAGTTGGGCTTCACTAATACTTTCAATATATAACCAATTCTCATCTATTTTCACATTTAGCGTTTTTCTCCCATTCCTACATCAATAATTGACACATTTAGTGGACATCAATTGGCCTCTGCCACTATGTTTCGTATATCTACCTTTATAATTTCTCATTATTTAGAATATAATGTGAGGTCATACCCTTGATATCAAATTTTACAAGAACTTAATAGATTTTGTTTCCATCCTTCAACATATAAAACATTATGGCCCTTCATTCTTCCATTGTCTATGTTCATTATGCGATTATGCCTTTCCCTATTATTCTTGTAGATGCATTTTTACTATGTATAACTTTTCCTCTATATTATTCTTTCATTTTAATTAATTTTCTTTGATATCATGTCATGTGATTTGAACATCCACTCTCAAAATACCATCTACTTTCTTTGTTTTTGTCATATAACATAAAACCAAATTGTTCCTGCCTCTCTATTTTCTTTTTCCATTGAATTGAATTTTGATATATGAGGGCTCATTATTCCTTACCTTGATTTTGATGCCTACTTAAAGTACTTCTACAATATTTTTCTTTGTTCCCACAATTGTTACATTTGTAGAATTCTTTGTAATCCAATATTTGAGCAAAATAATTACATTTTCTAATTCCACTTTCATACATACCTCTAGTTTTACTACTTAACTAGTTTTTCATTAGATATTTAAGGAATTATTTCCTTCTATACCCTCTTTTGCATAATATCCACCATAAAATGATTTATTAATGAAACAATTCCATGCACATCAATACCCATAAAATAATTTTTGATACCTAAATGTATATTTTGTGCTGAAACAAATAACTCCGTTGAATTTTCTTTCTCTTCCTTCTTTGACATAGTCATAACCTTGTTGCTCTGTATTTATACTAGGTCCTATCCAATTGTTGATTAATCCTTTTATTATTTTTTATGGCTTTAATATTCTCCTTTTTTTATTCTAATAATTCAATGTTGAGTCTTTCAATATTTTCTTATTCGCCTAGTTCAGTTTTGATGCATGGATATTCTTTATTTTGTTTCCTCTTTAAATTCTTATTAAGAATATCACAAAATTTGGTAAGTTATTTCCATTCCTCTTTTATTTATTTTTTTATCTTCACTCCCCCTTCGTGCTATTTTTTTTCTATTAATGAATAATACCTACCATGATTAATTGATACCTTTGATAGTCTTGGATGCGATATAACACTTTAGTGCAAGTTTATTAGCCTTAAATTTTGATTCATCTTATCTAATACATTTTCTACTTCCCTTCTCAAGTAGAAAATTTTTTGTTTCCAACTTCTCCCAAAGTCCTTTTTCTCTTAGAAAATTTTTCAAAATCATATTTATTCTTTTTTCTCCTTCTAGTTAAATTTTTAGGAGAATGATTAAATCTTCATCATGTCCTTCAATATTTTATTCTTACAACTGTCATTCAAATTGATTAACCCTTTTCGTTAGAAATCTTATATCTTCTAAGTAACTCAGAAGTCTACCTCCAAACAAACTTTCCCTTCAATCTATTACTCAACATTTTGATTTTCTATGGCTATTAATATGATTTACTCTACCTCATCCTAAAACATTCATTCTTCACTTTCATACTGTCTATTTTATCTAGTATACAATTCTTTTTGATATATCCTTTTCTTTTACTACCATGAGATTTGAATATTTATTTTATAATTACTATCATTTAATTTTTCATAAGGACACTTGGATGCATAGTGACATACACTACCATAGTCAAATCACTTGAATGGAATCTTAGCTTTGAATTTTCTACTTCGCCTTTACAACTTTCTCACAAATTGAGCTTGTTTTTCATCTTATTCATGAAGTTATTCTTCATGGAACTTTTGTTCTTTTGTTTCTTTTTTATTTAAATTATACCTCTGTTGATCATGAATTACCCTTCTTTATTATCATTTAATATGAAGTTTGAATTCAACTGAGAGAAGTTGTGTTAAAATTTTCAAAATTTAACATTTCTTCAATAGATAAAAATTTTGGTTTGAATACTAAGGGAAGGGATATAAATATTTTTCAAACAAATTCATTCTAATTAATTGTCTCACCAACACCTATGATAGTAGTTAGTAACTCATATATGAATAAAAAATGTTACAACATTTTATACTGCATCCATTTCTCAAATATTGAGGTGACCCTTCTGAGTTTGTATCTTAGTCATTTTCACATTGTCATCTCCTTCATAATTTATTTGAAGCTTTTCCTAAATATCCTTAATATATTTTCAATGCATCACTCTGAGAAATTCTATGTATGACACCAAACATGATATAAGCATTTAATTCCTTTGCATTATTTTAAATAAACGAGTGGCCAGAACCTAATAACCATTTTCAACAGATAGTTATTTATCTCTACCTAGAGACACAATATAGGTACTCATTTTAAATTTAGAAGAGGCATACTTTGATTTGTGAAATAGTGGATATTTTCGTGAGGAAGTTCCCTTGGGATTGGACATGAACCTTTTTTATCTATGTTCTATTGGTTAAAATTGTTCTTGAAGCAACCTTGCTATGATATCAATTGTTGTAATTTAAGAATATATTGTGGGGGGGGTGGTGGGGGGGGTGTGAATCAATGTAATGACCAATTTGAACAATTAAAACATTTCAATGCATATAAATGTATATAAAATCATAAACACAAGAGTATGCTAGACATATGCTAAAACCCTTACTAGAGAAGACTACATTTCTTTTTATATGAATGTTGTTGTAGGCACCAACTTACTATTACAATAATTTACTAGAACTGGCTATAAGGAGACACCAATAACCTAAAATGATTTACTGGAACCAACAATAAGGATACATTTATCCTATGATATTTTTGGGCACCAAATTCAGCTACATTTTATATACATGTTTTCTAACATTTTCAAGCTCAAATTCATAGGACTTCCATACTCACACAAAATCATTGATTTCCAATATGACTCTTGCTTATTTAACAAAAATGATAGTTTTCTCTTTCCTCATTTTACTCACTTATCTTTGCATAATTCAACACATCAATATTTTACCACATTTTACTACAATTACATCACATTGTATCCCTACCTAGATAATATTGATTTATTAAAGATAATTCTCATACTTATTCTACATTCAATATTATGTAAATATTAGACTTATCGGTTATGTATTTTCTTATCATGCACAATCATATGTTCTTAATTTATTCAAGCCTATCCGACTTAGAATCATTATATTAAATTTCATCAATCAAAACTTGGAATAGGTTATGTGAAATGGAGGAACAATGAATTTGGATAATTTACACGTCCAATATGAATTTTCCTATTGAGGGCTTGAATTTAATTCACACGGCCATATGACCAGGTGTCGAGACCATAACTTTAATGAATAGTTCTAATATATCTAGGTCCATGAATACATGTTGAAAATGCTTTATTACTAGATATCTTGGATTTGACTTTGGCTCCAACTGTCGGGAAGGTATTCATTCATGATCTAAAGCTAGCACCTTAGTCTTAAGTGCCATTTTCACTATATCTAGAATTTCGGTCTTTAGCACTTGAAAATGGTGCTAGATGGGTGGATCCGTAAATTCCCACATATCATTTCGACTATAGAAAGAACATTGACACAATTGAGCTATAACATGTTTGATTCACTTGAATTTAATTCTAGCTCTTCATCAAATGGCCTCAGTACATAAACACACAAATTCAGATATGCCTATATAACTCTTCTCTCGTGGAACCTTTACCCAATGTATTTTTGAGATAACTTATTTTATTCCCTTGCATTTATATCTGAGTTTTTTCCCAATAAGGATTCTTGTTGTACCTCTAGATGTTTGCATGAAAAAATTCCCTTGGAACCTTAATATTCTATAAACTTCACCATTTGCCACTACTTGAAGCCAAATATGTTAATTTTTATGGTGTATTCTTTAGTAAACACCTAGAAACTCCAATGAATCTACACGCTATTTGATTTTGGTATAACCTAGTAAGGGCCCCACTACAATTGGTTCTTCCACATATTTTGGTGCAATTGGTTTGTTCATTTCCATTTTCGTCAAAGAAAAATACATAAGAAACCTTCACCAAAGCACTTCCCTAGTGAAAATATGAAAAATTCCACGTAGGTTTCCATTTCACTACCAGGTCATCTCCCAAATCAAGACATTTCCATATGGTGTTTGTTGGATCAAAGGTCACACTAACAGGGCGGGTGGATTAATGTGAGATCAATTTTACAATATTTTACAATAATTCAACCATATATCAATGAACCATAACAATTATATTATAAACTATAACAATGCATCATCATATCAATAATATTTAAAGAATCCATGAAGAAATCAAGAATCTATAACATCACAACAAGACACAAGATTTTAGGTTGAAACCCAATAGGAGAAAAACACTAATATTCTTCTTCTTTTATCTTCAATTCTTTATATAGGCTTGCAGGATACAAGTGTCTAGATGAAACTACCGTCAAGATAAGCAAGATGCCACTTGTATTGGGCTACAACCTGATTGAGGCACAAATATTGAAAGATGTAAGTGTTTGCTCAATGTAGGATTTTTGCGGCCATAACATCTATATATGAGGTCCTCCATTAAATTTTTGTAAAAATTCCCCTTTTGTTAGACTTGATTAATCCATATCTCGCTTTTATGCTTTTTACTCCTTATACTTTTTATTATATTTGAGCATATCTTCAAGACCCTTGAAGTTGTCCTTTTGGTTGCTTGCTCCTATCTCATTTATTTTTGAATTCCCTACTACCTAAACCTTTCCACCTCATGAATATTTCTTAAATTTCGATAATAGTTGCAATTTTCTTTGATGAAATCCAATTTTTACCGTGTTTTGTGAATGCAATTTTAACACGTTCTCACTCGTAGTTTGAATAGTAATTAATTTTGCCACTATATTGCCTTTTTTGATCAATTCTTTCTCTGATCTTTATTCATTTCCATAATCCACATAGTTAGAATATATGTAAAAAAAAGGAGTACATATAAGTATTATTAAATGTACCATATTATAAATATTATTTACATTGTATTATACATATATTGTAAAGTATGACACAATATATTATTAAAAACATCAAAGTTGAAGTAACAACATAAAAACATGTTGTATTTTTTTGTTCATTTTCTGAAAATTTAAATGTTCAAAATCTTGTCGTGGTAATGAGACTGTTTGTGCAGTCACTGGATGGAGAAACAAAATAGTGGTTTAAAACACTTCCTACTCATTCTATTAATACTTGGGAAGAATTAGAGAATATGTTCATACAAAGATGGGGTGAAAAGAAACATCATAGTTATTTTCTAATTGAATTTAATGAAATTGAATTAAAATAAGAAGAAGATGTGGTTGAATTCATCAAGAGATTTAATAAGTTATCTAACAGTATACCTGCAGAAAAAAAACCACCACTTGCAAGTGAAAAAGTGGTGTTTTCATGAGCATTTTAATATGACTTTTGTTTTACTTTAAGGGAGAAGTTCTCCCTACTTTGGACCAAATTCATACTGATGCACTTGAAATCGAAGAAAATTTATCTTCTACAAGGAGGATAAATTCAAAACATCACACTCAAGATAATAAGAAATGAATGGAGCTAGGGAGGGCTGATAGTCAGCATAAATATTCTCATGAATGAAAAACTGATGAAATCACTAAAGTCATTAAAAATATGTCAAATACTACTTTGAAACTAGAGTTGGAAAATAAATATCCTATGAGGAAAATTAAATAGGAACTAAATAGGAATTTTAATCCTCAGTTTAGGATACCACCACTACAGATCATGCAGATGGAGAAAAGAGATCAAGATCAATTACAAACACCTATGTATTTGAATATGAACCAGAGGAAGCAGTGGAAGAAAATCTTAAAGTCCAGGAAAGCCAAATTTATACTCAGTATGTAGAAGAAGAATGAATATACATGAATGAAGATTAAAATTTGGAAACCCAAGTGGCTCTAGATGATGAAAAAATTGAAGAATATTGTAATAGGTTCACAAATTTTATGCAAGTAGAATTGCATAAAAAACATGATCTAAGGTCAAGGAAGAGATCAAGAATTTAGGACAATGAAAAAGATCAAACCAATCAAGTAGTTCAACAACAATATCTAAATAAAAATGATAAAGGAAAAAAACCATTTAATTCAGTACCAATGGTCCATGTTCAACAAGGAGAGAGTTCAAAGACTAAGCACGACACATGGGTGTTGCATAAAAAAATTCAATAGTCTGGTATCATCTCACAAAAAGTGCCAAAACAAAATTTAAATGAAGAGGAACAATTGAAATTTGTAAAGGAGGTTCATTATTTTATTTTATTAAAATAATTAGAAAAAAAAAATTCCCATTCCAATTTCATTAGTTGAGTTAATGAAGACACCTGATTAAAAAAATAAGGTCTGTGATTTTATAAATCAATCTCAAGATAATAACTCAACACATGTAGTTAATTTTCAAGAAGAGAGGAAAGTGGTGATGTTTGGCCCTCATGTTGAAGAACACAATTCTTTTACACCTCCCTTTTTCATTTCTCTTCTCATGAACATTTTTAGTCTTGATAATTGTATGTTGGATTTAGGTGCATCTCGTAACTTAATGCCCCTCTCAATTATGAAGCCGTTTAATTTGAAAATTACAAAACCTTATAAGGACCTCTATTATTTTGATTCAAAAAAGGTCAAATGTGTGGGCCTTATTAAATATTTGGTGGTTTCATTGACTCAGATAACATCTAGGAGTATTGTAATGGATGTGGTTGTTGTAGATATTCTAGCTCGATTTGGAATGTTACTTTCTAGATCTTAGGGTGCTAAGCTGGGAGGAATCATCAAATTAGATTTTACATATGATATTATGCCATTCTTTGGTGGGGAATAAAGGAGTTTGTATCGGGATACATGCTTTTTGAAGACCATTACCAATGAGGGTTAAAGAAATTATCATTTTTACACTAAGGAAAAGGATGCATTTTCCTGTTTTATGTTACTAGAATCTTAGGATATTGCTGAAGATATAGAAGTGTAAGTTCCTTCAGCAATTAAAATTAACGAAGTAGTAGTCAGCAGAGTTTAGAAGCTTATTTTGATTGTTCATGTTGAAAATAAGGGAATGGAGGTAGGTTTTTCTTCTATCCTGTAAAGGTCATATTATTTTCTTCTCTTATAAATTAGAGTTTGACTCCATGAATAATATTATTGAATATGAGGCTTTGGTTCTTGGTTCACAAGCTGCAAAAAAATTAGGAATGTATTGTATTTCAGTTTTTTGGGACTCTGATTTTCTTGTTAAATAAATAAAAAATCAATTCCAAGCCAAATATCCAAGGCTTACATCCTACAGAAATGAAGTGTGGGATATAGTGGATAATTTCTTTTCTGATTTTAATATAGATTTTTTACCAAGGGAAGGTAATAGATTAGATGACTCATTGGAAGTTTCATCTAGTACCTTGAAGGCTCCATTAAATCTAAGGCTTAGATATGAAGTTGAAATTAGGAGTAGGCATTCCATTCCATATAATATAAAGTACTAGTAGGGCTTTGAAGATAAAGAACAAATTAAAATATTTCTAGAAATGGTAGGTGAATTTTAAAATTTAGAGATAGATCAAGATGATGAAATTGAAGAAGTTCAACAAGAAGAACCAAACAATGAGTTGTCTTTGAAGAATTCCATGGGAGGTCAAAAAATAGTTGTTGTGAAACCAGATCCAAAAATAGAAGAAAAGATACATCAACGCCTTAGTAATAAGACACTTTGAGAGGGCAACCTCAAATACATTACATGAATGAACAATTCTTGGATGATACAAATGAAAAAACCTCATTTCTATATATAGGAGTCCATGGGGCCACAATGTAATCCTAGCCAACCTAAAAATAACAATGTAAAAGGTAGAATAATAACAATATTGGGGTTAGAGGGGGATATAATAATAACAATAAGGGGGCTACAATAATAACAATAAGGGGCTAAAATAGTAATATAGGGACCTAACATGCTGCTCTCCTTCAAAAAAGTGTTGTCCTCAACGCTTGAGTAGCTCTGGGTGCTTCTGTATAAATTTCTCATCCTCCCATGTAGAAGCTTCAATGGGTAAGCTCTTCCACTTGATGAGATACTCTGAAATTTATCGATTTCGTAGCTGTCGAGTTCTTGTTTCCATGACTGCTTCAGGTTCCAATATGATTTTTCCTTCCTCATCAAGTTCTGGCAATATTATTTGAACTAGAATATTTTCACCTATAACCTTGTTTAAGCATGAAACATGGAAAATTGGATGTATTCGCAAAGAAGCAGGAAGCTCCAATTTATATGCCATAGTACCAATCTTTTGCAGCACCTTGTAAGGACCATAGTACTTTGGTGATAATTTATTATCCTTATTACCTTGCTTGAGGGACATTTATTTGTATGGTTGTAGCCATAAAAATACCTAGTTTCCTTCATCAAAACATCTCTCACCTCAATGTTGATCTGCCTTTTGTTTCATTCGATTTTGTGCCAAATTTAGGTTATCCTTTAAGAGTTGGAGAACTTCTTGTTGATGCTCAATGTGATCTTCCACTGCTTGAACCTTATAATTTTATTTTAAAGATGATGTGATGGACGGTGGATGATATCCATAAAGTGCCATAAATGGGGTCATTTTTGCTGCAGTATGGAACAAAGTGTTATACCACCATTCAGCGAGAGGTAACCACTTGACCCATTTGTTTTTTTGTATCAGATAAAAAACAACGAAGATATCCTTCCAAAAATTTCCTGTAAAGATGGGATCTTTGTCGCTCACAATAACCTTTGGGTTTCCATGTAGCTTTTGATTTGTTCCCATAAATGTAGTAGCAATTGTACTTTCTTTAAATGGATGAGATAATGAACAAAAGTGTGCATAGTTGGTAAGTCTATCAACTACCACCATGATGACACTCTTTCCTTTGGACTTAGGTAAACCTGTGATAAAATCCATTGAAATCTTCTCCCAATGGTAACTTGGAATGGATAAAGGTTTTAGAATACCCGAGGTATTAATTGTCTCAACTTTATTTTGCTGGAAAACAAAACATTCCGCCAAAAACTTTTGAATATCATATTTAAGGCCATCCCAAAAAAAATCCTTCTTCACCCTGTGGTAATTTTTTAAAAATCTTGAGTGTCCTCCTAAAGGAGAAGTGTGCAATTCCAAAAGAATATTTTGTTTTAGTTAGGAATTCTTACAAAGATATAAGCGATCCTTTTACCATAAGGAGTCATTTTTCCAAATAAATGTATCAGATGTACTAGGATCTTGCTGCAACTTTTGAATGAGTATCCACACTTCTTCATCCCTCTTCCATTCATCCCTTGTTTCGGTTATCCAATCCAGTTGGATAATAGATATCGTACAAAGAAATGCTTCCACCTCTTCATTTTTTCTTGAGAGTGCATCTGCAACAACATTTAGCTTCCCTATTTTGTATATTATTTCAAAGTCATAACCCGACATCTTTGTGACCCATTTTTGTTGCTCTTCTAAAGAGATTCTTTGTTCCAATTTTTTTTTAAGACTATCATGATTATTTTTTACCTTGAAGTGTCTTCCATTAGGTAACGTTTCCATTTCTTTAGTGCATCTAGTATTGCTAACATTTCCTTCTCATAAATAGCTTCCTGTAAATACTTTCCTTTGATTGGACGACTTTCAAAAGCAATGGGTCTTCCTTCTTGCACTAAAACAATTCCAATTCCATTTCCTGAGGCATCACATTCCATAATAAAGGTTTTTGTGAAGTCTGGCGTAGCTAAGACCAGTGCTAGGCACATTGCCTCTTTAAGATGTTTAAACGCCTTATTTGCTTCAGGAGTCCATGAAAATGCGTCTTTCTTCAATAATGTTGTTAGAGGTGCTGCTATTCTCCCATAATTCTTAAAAAACTTGTGATAATAACCTATTAAACCAAGAAATCCTTGCAACTTCTTTATAGTTGTGGGGACTTTCCATTCCTTAATGGCTTTAATTTTGTTAGGGTCTACCTTAACACCCTCATGAGATACAATATGACCCAGATATTCCACCTCTTGTACTCCAAAGAAGAATTTGGATGATTTTGCATATAATTGTTTCGCCTACAATATTTTGAACACCCTGTCAACATGTTGAACATGATCCTTCCAAGACCTGCTCTAGATTAATATATCATCAAAAAATACTAGCACAAATTTTCTAAGGAAGGGCTTGAAAATGGAATTCATCAACCCTTGAAATGTAGAAGGTGCATTGGTAATTCCAAAAGGCATGACCAAAAATTCATAATGACCCTCATGAGTTCGAAATGTTGTTTTCAGAATATCTTCAGTCTTCATTCTAATTTTATGATATCCTGAATGAAAATCCAACTTGCTAAAATAAATTGCTCCATGTAATTCATCCAATAATTCATCAATCACATGAATGGGAAATTCATATTTAATGGTGAGATTATTGAGCTCCCTATAATCAGGACACATGCACCATGATCCATCCTTCTTGTGCACCAATACTATTTGAGTAGAGAAGGAACTTTGACTAGGTTGAATTATACCAACCTCTAACATTTCTGCAATCATACGTTCAATTTCGCTCTTTTGGACATAAGGATATCTATGAGGCCTGATGTTTGGAGAAACACTTCCTGGAATCAAATGAATAGCATGATCATGATCACGAATAGGTGGGAGTCCTTTGGGAGTTTCAAACACCTTGGAATGATTGTCCAGGAATTTTTGGAGATCTGCAGAAATAGATGATTTTTACGAAATTTGCGATATACCCCGCAATTACGCTCATGGTTTTTAGTCAAAAGTTTTCATATTAAATTAGAGACGGTTATCTTTCCAGGCTTCTGATTTCATGTGATATCTACAATTAACTTCCTTTTCCGAAAAATTCAAGAAAAGTTCTTGAAAATTAAAAGCTACTGTCCCCAAAGATTGTAACCATTGTAATCCTAGTACAACATCAGCACCTCCTATAGGAATGGAAAGCATTGGACTATTCAATACATATTCCCCCATGGTTAGCTTGATATTATGGCATTTTCTAGAGCAATTTATAGTTCCTCCATTTGCAACCATCACTTGACATTTTGGTGATGGGTATAGGAAACAATTCAATTCCTTGGCTACCTTACAATGAATAAAATTATGGGTAATCCATGAATCAATCAACACTATTACCTTTTTCTTCTTGATATGTCCTTCTATATTGAGAGTTTGAGGAGTGGTAATTCCTACCAATGCATTACATGATATGGTCAGAATCATTTCTTCCTCTTCTAGGTTTGGTTCCTAGTGTATATCCTCTTCTTTTTCATTTTCTTCTTCCTCTTCACAATCTATGTAAAAAAATTTCTTCTTAGCACACTTATGACCTTTAGTGTATTTTCTATCATAGCTATAGCGAATACCTTTTTCTCTTTCTTCCAATTATTGTGGTGTCAACCTTGTAGGTTGTGGAAATCTAAGAGTAGCAACACTTCCCTCTTTATTGAAGTGAGTGGTAGGCTTCCTTGTCGCCATAATTTTACATTCAATTTTTCTTGCCAACCTAAATGCCTTCTCTAATGAATTAGGTTCCAAAACGTGAACTTCATGTTGGATGTTATCCTTTAAAGTACCTATGAAGAGAGCAATCCTGTGTTCCTCTAGAATATATCTTACCCTTATACTGATTTTTTAGAAGTCAACAATGTGCTCCCCCACTAAACCCTTTTGTTTGAGATTTATCAATTGGCTAAATAAGGTGTTGCTCTTTGTATCCTCATAATGTGCTATCATTTCCTCTGAAAATTTGACCAAGTGACAAGGTTGCAATGCGTACCTTTTGTGTGTTTTTCACATTATTGAGATCAAAATATTGCTCCATCTGTAGTATCCATGTTATGGGATCCTTGCCATCAAACTTTCTGATATCCATCTTTGGAATATGGTGGTTCTTCCGTCCAACATTAGAGTTTATGAAATCATGATTAACATTTTTTTTTTCTCATCATGAGTTTCCTCTACTATATTTTCGCCATTAGAAAACATTTCTTGTATCAACTTTGCCAAACCTTCGATGTCTACTTTTATGTTTCCCATTTTTTCATCGATCTTACCTTCCATGCCATACATCTTAGCTTCCATGCCCACTTCCATGCCTTCCATCTTAGTTTCCAAACCATTCATCTTAGCTTCCACACCTTTTTTCAAACCATCCATCTTAGTTTCCATGCCTTTCTTCAAAACTTCCATTTCATTTTTTGTTTCTCTTTGCAATAGCGAAATTTGGTGCACTTGCTCTTATAATTTTTATATCTCATGTTGTGTTTCTTTGTCTTCATGATTCACAATTGTCAAGGTATAAAAGGTATCTTTTTAACACCTATTTATCTCACATTAATTATCAATCTGGGAGTGACTTTTTATTTCAAGAGTGTACTCAGTCTGAGGCAGCAATTTATCCAAGAGTAATGCCTTGCAATATGTAGTACAATGTTCGAAATACAGGAGTAAATGGATGCTTGGAAGAGAAATATAATTACAGTAACATAAACTCAAATTCTCTTAAAATCTATCTATTCACTCAACAACCATCAATCGAGGATACAGTAGAAATAACTCATTCCTCTAGAAATTGATGCAATTGAAATAAAACTAGAAAAAGGCAATCAATCTAGGAACTTGGAAGCAATAACCAGTGTTCTCTACAGTTGATAGTCTTGATATACAGCAATTAAAGAGAAATAGAAATTGAACTAAAGCTGCAGAAAATAACTAAGCAAAACTTCTTCTAATAACTAGAATTGGAAAGGAACATCAATTCGTAATTTCTATATGCACACAACAACTATAAAATATTTCTCTGCAAATCTGAACCTAATGAACTAGAAATGAACAATAAACAAAAATGGAACAACAAAATTTAATTGAACAACAAACATAAACTTAACGCAATTCAAGAAATGAATCCTCTTAATATTTTAACCCTATCAATAGCCAACACTATGAAACAGTTCATTGGAATGAATCATAAATCAATGGAATAGTAACGCTTCATAAAATATTGCAAGATGAATAAGATAGGAAATACAATCTTTGCTAAAGTAGAATAGCAGTGCAATTCATTAACGTATACATCAAATCCGAATTCAATCCAACAAAAATCAAATAACTCTGTAAGTGTAATCAATCTAAATGCAATTATCACACGACAAAAATAAAAGAATATAAATACAAACATCGGATCGCTCCACCAGGGTCGGGCCCTCAACTGCCGGTGAAACACCGCTGGGCTACTGCAAAGCTTAAGAAATGGAACAAGAACCCATCTTTGTATTAATATAACATGAATAGATTTTACATCAGTTTCTCTTTGCTCAAAAGAGTCAAGGAATTACAGTGTTACAAAGGGAATTCAATAATCATCCATTGTTCTCCAATACATAATACATGCTCTCCTTTTATAATCAGAAGGAGGAGAAATTAAATAGCAAATATGGTCTCCCATAACAATATTGGATTGTTCCCAACAACTTGATCAACCAGAAAATACATTTTCAACAATATTTCAACAAGAGCAAGGCGAATTTCACTTTGCAGCTGAGATTTGGAGGACAGCCGCAACAACAAATCTGAGAAAATCGTGCTCAAAGAACCCTTCATTTCTCTCAATACAAGCTGAATTTGGGCAAACCGTTCTTTCATAAAGTTAATTTGGCCCGTTCTGGACAAAATCCATGTTCCTGATTTTCCAAATTCTTCTTCATTTGCCCAGAATCTCAACCGCAAAATTGTTACTTCTTATTCCAGGGAATTTCTAAGTTGGAATATTTGATGATGATTTGGAGATCAAATCTTCAATCTCGAAAATATCTTGGAGGCTAAAATGGTGAGTGATATTACAAAATATATTAATAAACCATCATTGATAAAATTATGCATAATAATCATCAATTTATTAAAAATAAAGGAGAAGAAATAATATTCATCCATAAGAGCATAAATCATTATAAAATATATTTATATAATAAATTATAATAAATGACATGATAAAGAAGAGTAAAAATGGATGAAATAAGTGTTAAAAAGTGGTCATATTCATGGCCCAACATACCCCCAAACTGAATATATTGCATGTCCTCATGCAACCCAAAGACAAAATCCATGTGTTAACCAAATGAAGAAAATTGTTCATCCCAACTCATGAAATGGATGGAACAAATGAATTTTTCCTCAAATAATAAAAATTCAATTTTAGAAATCTTGATAAAGGCATAACAATTTTTACATTTGACATTCAACTATATGTATATGAAGTTGCAGAAAATGCGACATAAGTAACAGGAAACTTCATTAACCATTTTCTCAAAAATCAGATTGTTTTGATGCACGGATCTTGAGATATAAACAAAATGGTTGTAGGTGATACTGCATAATTTTCAAAATTTTATGACCTAATTTAGCATGAAATTATCTGGGTTTGTGTATTTTAATGATATCTTTTTGTTATCCAGAAATCACAACAATTCAGTTCATAGTTTTAAAGATATATGCAAATTAATTTCTACATTGTATAAAAATGAAATTGTATGCCTTAAATGAGAAAGAAAGAGAAAAACATCCATTATGTGTAGTAATTACCCTCCCCCCCCCCCCCCCCGCCCCCCTCAAACTGAAGAATTAACTTGTCCTCATGTGATGCTTGAAAAGAAAGAGAGGTGGTTGCTACAATTTGTTGAAATTGATGCTTGTTATAAAACAACATGGAATAAGGGAGGTGTTGAGAATGAATAAGAATATCCATGGACGATAAAGAATATTACTGACATAGTCACAAGAAAGAAATGAAGGAAATCAACACTTCCCCAAACTGAAAGATGAGACGTATATAAAAAAAATGGGAAGTGGTAAAGATGTAGAATGAATGATGATAAATAATGATCAATGGATTTTCGTGAAATTCTCCTAAATTCATAATAAATCAGAAAATTATGCTATTTTACCTCAAGTGTTACCTCTGAAAAAATGTGGACGGACATGTAGGGACTGGCCTTTGTTGAAGCTGATGTAGGGTGAGCGGATACTGAAAGTGATGCAAAAGGTGGAAGCCATGCAAGCACATCAAGTCTGTTAATTGCAATAGTGTGGTCGTGTTGTGAATAGAATTTCCCCCCATACTTGTTGTTCTTCTGTGAACAAATCACAATTCTATATGCAATTTTCTGGAATCCACAGTTTCAGTTTGGAATGGCAACAGATAAGATGCATGCAAAAAATTTCAAGCAGATTTTTTTTTTTTTTGTAAAAATCCAGTATCAATATTGTGGCAAATCAACAAAATAGAAGAGCAGTGTATTGCACAGCAATTGTATAGCATAGAAATGTATACATACTTATGATACAATCAATGAAATTATAGCATTTACTGAAATCCATGCATGTGATAAATCGTAAACAGATATAGAAGCATCTTGTAATGATTCAAGGATAAGGAGAAGGGACAGCTTAAGATAAACATAAGTACAAATGCTTTTATTACCCACTTAAACTAATGTGATCAATTTATGATGATTTTCATGTATAATAGGTTCAAAATCAAAGGTTAAGGATTCATACTTTCATCTGATATTTAAATAGAGATATAGGAAAAAGGGTTTAATATTACTATTGATGTGTATAAATGTGTCTCCAATACTATCAGCAGAGCTCTGTTGCCCACAGGTGTCCATAACCTTGACAGAGTTGCTCTCTCACCCTTGGAACCATTGTGTTTTATTTATGCTGAGGAAGTGCTTGTTAATTGTCATAACGGAGGCCATTGTGCTAGCTTGGTGACCAGATAAATGACAATGCCAATCACTGGGAAGAAATGAAAAGTGGGCAGGCTGGCTCATGATGAGACCTCCTGTTCCAAGGACTTCTTAATTTTTTCAATTGTCCATTGGACCATATCCTTGGTTTGGTGGCCATGATGGGAATGCCACTTCACTTTCTTCCTTATGAACATGGTAGGTTGGCTCTTGATGAGACCCCCTATCCTCCATCTGCCAAATTATAAAATTATTAATGAAATATGTAAATATTTTTCTTTTCATATAGCACTTTCCTATTTATTCATAAAGGATGGCTCAGCACTCCTTAAGAGTAGGGATGGTGGAAGAAGTCTGAATAGCTCAATAGAAAATAATATGCCCTTGTTCCTACTCCATAAGTAAAAATCAAAGAAATTTATAGAATATGGGAAAGAACCAACATGATAAATATAATCGATCATATGAATTTAGTGGTAGTAAGACAACAGGATCATGTTATTGATTATGTCCCTTTTTCCATTTTCTTATCATTACTAAATAACTTTCTTAAAAATGACGTTTTATTTTGATTTTCTAATTACAGTAAGCTTTAATTTGTATGATTGTGTATCCTTCCATAAATTGTATGTTTGTCTTTCAAAAATTTATGAAAAATAAAAAAAAAAATCCTCAAAAAGGTTCACAGATAAGAAAAATGCACTCAAAAAGTGTTTTTCCTTTGGAAAGGAACGGTAAAAACAATCTGCGAAAATGCTACTGTTCCTTTCGAAAGCATGTTTGTTTGGAAAGGAACAAAAAAAATGCTGACAACAATACTACTGTTCCTTTTGAAAGGAACAACAAAAGTGTTGTTCCTTTGAAAAGGAACAACAAAGACATTCACAGCAAAACTGTTGTTCGTTTCGAAAGAAGGAACAAAAAAAATTCACAAGCAAAGTAAGAATGGTTCAAGAAATGAAATTCTATACAAAAAAAACAAGAAAATTAAAAGAAAACAAACTTTATGTACAGGTTTAAAAAAAAAGTATTTTTTTTTTTTTACATAATCGATACTATTGAAGAATTTTCTTTCGCGATTGAAACTTGCATGGTGTTGTACTTATTGTTCAATTACCACTGGAGTGGAAATTACAATTTGAAGGGATCAACACCTAAAACATAGAAACATAAAATAAATCAGAAAAGAAACAACACTTTATTAAGTTACAACAGCTATGATGTTATTTCCTAAGGGAATATGAATCTGTTAATAGAAAAAAATGATCTTTTTGAAAAATATTTTGGAAGTAGTGACATTAATCTTCAAATGGAAACAAATTCTTCATTTCTTCTTGTTATGAATCTGTTACGTAATGAACTGGATGAAATGCCCTTGTTTCACTAAAATTTCTCTCAAGAACCGCTCATCCATAAATTGACCTTCTTTGTTCTCCTAAGACCAACAATAAAACATTAATTCAATGAGAAAGAGAGGCGATCAAGCTCCCCTAATCAAAAAATTATGCAAAAAACTAAAAATTAGTTACTCAGTAGAATAAATCCACGGAAAAATAAAACAAATTTTATTTTTCACTTGCGGGAGAGCAGTGGTCGACCATACTAACCAACAGTGTTTTAATCATAACTTCTTTATTTTTCGTCTGATTCAAGTGATTCCAAAGAAAAATGAAAGCTAATTAAGATATTTATCTCCAATAGAAACAAGTTTTAAAAATTCTATGTAATGGTATGTTAAAATCGCTTAGAACAACTTGCATAATAGAGTCATTTCCGATTTTCCAGCTCATACCAACAGTTGGTATTTAAAGCATAAATTTTCTGTTTAATAGCGGATTGAACCAATTAAAATTGGAGATTAAATTATATTAACTTATTTATCTCCAATAGAAACAGGTTTTGAAGACAAGAAGAATTGATGGGTCAAATATGCTAGGGAACAGTCGAGAAAACAGAGTTTCAAGAGTGCTGATTTATGATAGGAAATCACGATTTTGGTCATAAATTCCTCATACAATATCAAAACTGAGTGATTAAAATTGTGTTGTAAAATATATTAATAGAAGAATCTCCCATAGAAACAGGTTTTAAAAATATAGTCATTTAGGCCTCCAAAAACGGACTGCCCCAACTCTGTTATTGAGCTTCCTACTAGACACCCTGTCAATGTTTTGGTTCTAAATTTTTCCTTTCAAATCAAAATTGAGTGATTTAAATTGGGTTATAAATTATACATCAAGGGCTACTTAGGATAGAAATAGGTTTTAAAAATATTCACTTTTGGTCCCCCAAAACATGACCGTCCCAACTTTGTTTTCAGGAATTTCATTAATCCCTCAAGCCAAAAAAATAATATTCAAGCAATTTTTCTATATTGATGAAAAAAATGAATATAAGTGTTTTTAGAATTTTTATTTGAAATATAATTCATATACATGCACAAATAAGTTAGAATATTCATCATCAATGTTGATTTCCATAGCGTGTTGCAACAAAACATCTATTTTTACAAAAATAAAAAAAAATGTGTTTATTTTATTTCCTCATTTATTTATTTTTCTCCACTATCCTACTCTTCTTTGAGAATTGAATATTTTTATGTATAAGAGTATTTCCAGTGGAACCATTTTAGAAATAAGGCCTCTAGTATGTACATACCCAAATTTGAAAAATGCATGTTGATAAAAATTAGGGTATGAGAAGCCAACTTCCCTTGAAAAGATGGTGCCAAAAATTGTTGAAGCATAGAGTGATATTGCAAACAAATGATGGAGTGAAACCAATCTTCAATGTATCCCTTACTTTCTTGATTTCCCATAGCCATCATATCATGAAGTTCTTGTGTTTTTAAAATTATTTTTTGGTGCAAACTAGAAGAAACCTCATTTTCTTTCAGAACTTCTACAATTTTTGGATTTGATACATTCTAGATCTCAGTGTAAGTTTCCTCCAATGGTGCATGTGATATAGAATGGGTGGGAAGGGTGGGTAAATTTTGCTTTCCAACACTGTAAGCATGTTGTACTGGTTTATTATGATGAGGGTGTGGAATGAGTTGAGCAGGAGATTGTGTAGGGAATGGAGCCTCTTAATGATGTAGTTGATTGGGTTGAGTAGATGATTTTAATAGGTAAGCAAGGTGTTGCGGAAGAGCTAGATGATGTGTTTGTGCTACAAGATGAGGGAGAATAGTCATACAATCATAATATGAACGAAGCCAATCTTGTAGACAAGATAGGTAGTGGTTATATTGAGATTGGCAACATATGAGTATTCCATAACAAATTATGCAAGTAAGAGAATGAAGAAGAAGTGTTTTCAACCATACCTATAGGCCATGATTTCCATGGTTTTGACCTTGTTGCAGCTTCCCCATCTCTTTGATATCCTACTTCCAAATTAGATAAATAAGAGTGAGTATCTATTGGATGCTCCTTTTGGTAATGAGGGAAAAACACTTCATCAAATTCTTGATTTCTCTGAACTTGCAAAGCATTCAATTGTGACTTTAGAGAGCTAATAAAATCATATTTAAAATTTTCAAATAAAACCTTCATTTCAACTCTTATGTCTCTTGTTCTTGTAGTAAATTTGGAAAAGAAAGAAGAACCTTCTCTAGAATTCTTACCAGCGTTGGAAATTCCTCTTGAATACCTTATGCACGGTTCACAAACATCATCATATGATAATTGAAAAACATCACCTTTTCCTATCAGATTTAAGAGTTATAAAAATTCATCTTTGATTCCTTTAAGGAGTGTTTTCAAGATCTCTTTTTCCAAATGCTTATGCTTTGATTTTTGGAGGTTGTATTCAAATTGCTCTACATAATCCTCCAAGCTTTCATCTTCCCCTTGTATCATACCAAAAATATCTTCATTTGATTTGTAGTAGTACTGGTACTTCTTCAAGAATATGTTCTTCATGTCCTCCCATGTTTGGATGCAGTTTCCACCTAGGCTCATGAACCGTCGAAGAGGTGATCCTTTTAAAGTAAGAGGAAACACTTTCAATCTTTGATCATTAGTACAATAATCATATCCTCTACAAAGTATTTCAAACTCAAATAAGAATGTGTCTGGATCTTCATTTGTCAAACCATGAAAATTTGGTAGAGACAATGGAGGAATTATGTGCGTTTGTGTCATTCCTCCTAGATTTTTGATAGGGAACTCAAAATTTGAAATGTTAGCCATTTCTTACCATGATAGAAGATTTTCTTTATGTGTTTCTTTGAGGATCCTCCTTAAAATGTTCCTGTCAATTGGTTATTGAAATGGGTGGTGCTTACATCACTACTTGAGTGGAATTACAAGATTTTTTTCAAAAATTCTACCTCTAAAATTCAAAAAAAACACAACCATTCATTCCTACCTTAAGCTTTCACTCAATTCTGCTGTGAAGTGGGCCATTGAAGAAGTTTGTTTCTTGCTCGGTGCGTAGGTTCTTACCTTCCGTCTTTAATACCCAATTCTTCCCAAGCAGAGAAAATTAAATATGCATCACTCTTTCTAAATGGCATACACTCTCCCCGGCAACGGTGCCAAAATGTCGAGGTATAAAAGGTATCTTTTGAACACCTATTTATCTCACATTAATTATCAATCCGGGAGCGACTTTTTATTTCAAGAGTGTACTCAGTCTGAGGCAGCAATTTATCCAAGAGTAATGCCTTGCAATATGTAGTACAGTGTTCAAAATACAAGAGTAAATGGATGCTTGGAAGATAAATATAATTACAGTAACATAAACTCAAATTCTCTTAAAATATATCTATTCACTCAACAAACATCAATCGAGGATACAGTAGCAATAACTCATTCCTCTGGAAATTGATGCAATTGAAATCAAACTGGAACAAGGCAATCAATCTGGGAACCTGGAAGCAATAACCAGTGTTCTCTACAGTTGACAGTCTTAATATAAAGCAATTAAATAGAAATAGAAATTGAACTAAAGCTGTTGAAAATAACTAAGAAAAACTTCTTCTAATAACTAGAATAAAAAAGGAACATCAATTCGTAATTTCTATATGCACACAACAACTATAAACTATCTCTCTGCAAATATGAACCTAATGAACTAGAAATGGAACATCAAACGTTAATTGAACAACAAGCATAAACTTAACGCAATTTAAGCAACGAATCCTCTTAATAATTTAACCCTGTGGACAACCAACACTATGAAACAGTTCATTGGAATGAATCATAAATCAATGGAACAACAACGCTTTATAAAAGATTGCAAGATGAATAAGATAGGAAATACGATCCTTGCTAAAGTAGAATAGCAGTGCAATTCATTAACGTATACATCAAATCCGAATTCAATCCAACAGCAATCAAATAAATCTGTAATCATAATGAATCTAAATGCAATTATCACAGGACAGAAATAAAATAATAGCAATAAAAACAACGGATCGCTCCACCAGGGTCGGGCCCTCAACCGCTGGTGAAACACCGCTGGGCTACTGCAGAGCTTGAGAAATGGAACAAGAACACCTCTTTGTATTAATCAAACATGAATAGCTTTTACATCAGTTGCTCTTTGCTCACAAGAGTCAAGGAATTATAGTGTTACAAAGGGAATTTAATAATCATCCATTGTTCTCCAATATACAATACATGCTCTCCTTTTATAATCAGAAGGAGGAGAAATTAAATAGCAAATATGATCTCCCATAACAATATTTGATTGTTCTCCGGATGCGGATGGCTGCTCGACTTGATGGGCCACCTGGCCCTGACCTCTTTCCAAGGCACGAGGCATGTGGAGGCCACATGGCCCTCCACGGTGCCATTAAGCCCGCATTCATTTCGACTGACCGCCATACTTACTCCCTCCCGCGACAGCGTCACAACAGCTCTGTTCGGTCTGGCTTCTGCAATATGGATGCCAATTCATTTTTCACTGAGCTCTCTGATTCTCCGCGTGGTTGTTTGGCTCCTCTAGGCGGTGCGTGTCCTATACATTGTGCTCAGCCAAGCGCTTGCACAACTACAGGTCGTCGCTGCTCTCTATACAGCTGCATCGAGACACTTCCAGGTGCGCATTTCTCAAATAGTGCTTTATGCCCTGGTGAGTTCATCGTTCCACAGCATTCTCCTGGACTACATGTTGCTCCAGCTCTTCCTGGTACGCACATTGTTCAGTTTCCTCCTGGCTCGACTGCTTCTCCGGCTCTTCTTCTGGTTCAAGAAATTCACAACGCTGTGCCCGTCATGCCACGTCTCCGACAGCGCATGACTTGCCGTCGTGGAGGCACTCGCGGTAGTTCTATTGCAGATCGACCTTCCTCCAGTAGGCCATTCTCGAATTATCCTTCTGGTCCTGCTCCTGATAGACCTCCCGCTTCCCCTCCGCTTGACGCTCCTCATCACTATTAGGACCTCACTATGTATCATTTTTACTATATATTTTGACACCACCTTACCTTTATAACCATGTTCAAAAAGGATTCCATCATCATTTTCATTTACTTTATCCCAAGGTATATAAAATCCTCTTCTTTATTATATGTTTAATATGTTTACATATAATTCCATATTACTCTTATATTTTATCATTAATCGAAGTATATTGTTTCTAACATAAGTCTAAAAGATCGCAAATAAGTTATATGCTGTGCTGGAACAATCGGCCGTTGCTGAAACAGTCAAACTTTGTTGCTGAAACAATCGACTCCATTGCTGAAACAACCAGCAGGCACGCAAATTCCGCCACTATTCGTAATTTGCGATTCTGGAAGAGAATTTCGTGGAACAATGGCAACAACATGAAGATGTGGTTACACGGATTATTCTGAAGATAGTACTCTTTTTTGTATTTGTTGTAACAATATCTTATTATGGAAGAACAGAATAGCCTGTTTTAAGAAAGAACAGATTTGGGATAAACGTAGATTTGCTCTCATGTAATTGTAAGAGATGTCTCCTCTTTAAAAAGAGGAGACATCATCATTAGAAAGGGGGGTCTGAGTTTGAAAGCTACAGGAGAACATTGTGTTTGAGAGAACTGGAGCTAGACTCCATTTGTAATGTATCATTTCTTTTGACAGATGAATAAAATTTCCTTTTGAGCTCTCCAATTTAATTCTTTCCCTGGGGAATCTTGTGAGAGGGAAAGGGCCCACCTTCCTCACAAGATTCACCTCATTGTCTCTCTAGTTTGTTTAATTTCTTATTGCTATTCACACTTTACTTTAATTCTGTTTGCTGAACACCAGTTACACAGTTCTGTAGTTTATTGAGTATTCTGTTTCCTTAACGCTGCATGTGTTTAGTACATTCATTCTTAAGAGATTGAGAGATCTATTTCTGTCATTTGTTTGAATGTATGATGTTGAGAAGCAGGTGCTGAAAGTTCCTATACAAAGGAATAGGGTCCTATTTCCATTGATTGTATTTGTTTTCCTGCAGTGTGATTAGGAACAGGAGACAGGTGCTGGAGGTTCCTGTTCATGGGAATAGGGTCATGTTCTCTTGAGTTATCTTTTCTACAGAGTGATTAGTGCCAGGCAGCAGGTGATGAAGTTCCTATTTAAGGGAATAGGGTCCTGTTCCTGTTATGGTTGATTGGTTTCCTTCCCTGCAGATTGATTTCCCTTTATTTGGATTCTAAACTTCAATATAGGAATTACTTCTACTATAACATAACTGACTTCAGCTTTAATTAAACAGAGTGTGAATAATTAGATTTGTATGATTGACAATTATGTGGCTTTTTACTACAACATTGTTTTTTCTTTTGAAATTGAGCATATCCAGTGCGTGATTGTCTTTAGAATAAACATACTTCCTCAGGTTGACAATTTATGTGGAGCTTGAATTGTGAAAACAATTAAAGCGACCAACAATCACTTCACCACCTCCGCCCCTCAGCCCTCTCGCAGTCACTTCATCCGCCAAACCACCTAGAGGGCGGAGCTACGTTTCGATAGCGCCTTCAACCGCCCCTCCATAACCGCCTACATCACTATCACTTTGCGCGAGGATGCCTCTCTCCATTCTCCTCCATGGCTTGACTCCAATCCTGCTCCCCTTGACCTTCATCCCGCCTCCGGCGAGCCTCGGCCCACTTCTGCTGCTACGCCTCAAGCTGACATAAGCGAGCCTTCTGTCCATCCTACTCCCTCTCCGGGCCTCTTCTCCATGCAGGTGAACGCGGACGCTGTTTTGAGCACAGGGGTCCATCAAGGGGAAGCTGATGCGAAAGACCCAGAGGATGACTTCGGATGTCCAATTGAGGAGGAACAACCATCCCCCGTCAACTCTAATTGACCTAGCTATGACATGGCACAGTATGGTCTCTAAACTTGTTTACTTTCGTAGAGTTGCTGGTCTTTTACAATGCACAACAAACTGCCGGTTTTTGCCTTCGATATTGTTATCTTTTTGCTGTCTCATAACAATTATTATAACTATTCCACCGGTTTCCCTACCCAAGGGCGGTGTGACAGACATTACAGAGCTGGTTTCCCTATATGGGCAGCTTATTTTTGGGATTCATTCAAGTTTTGAAGTCCAGTTTCAGGCTAACAAAGCTGAACTGTGGCATTTTTGTACTATAATATTTCCATAAATAGAATTAGCTCAATTTAGAAAAAGAAAAAACAATATTGGATTGTTACCAACAACTTGATCAACCAAAAAATATATTTCCAACAATATTTCAACAAGAGGAAGGTGAATTTGGCTTTGCAGCTGAGATTTGGAGGACGGTCGCAACAAGAAATCTGAGAAAATCGTGCTCAAAGAACCCTTCGTTTCTCTCAATACAGGCCGAATTTGGGCAAAATTTTGCTTACTAAAGTTAATTTGGTTCGTTCTGGACAAAACCCGTGTTCCGGTTTTTCCAGATTCTTCTTCATTTGCCCAGAATCACGACCACAAAACTGTTACTTCTGATTCCAACGAATTTCTGAGTTGGAATATTTGATGATGATTTGGAGATAAAATCTTCAATCTGGCAAATATCTTGGAGGCTAAGATAGTGAGTGATATTACAAAATATATTAATAAACCATTATTCATAAAATTATTCATAATAATCATCAATTTATTAAAAATAAAGGAGAAGAAATAATATTCATCCATAAGAGTATAAATCGTTATAAGATATATTTATATAATAAATTATAATAAATGACATGATAAAGAAGAGTAAAAATGGATGAAATAATTGTTAAAAAGTGGTTGTATTCACGACCCAACAATAGTAGAGTGTTCTGAAGGCTTAATGGGTATTGAATTATTTTTACAGGCCATTTTAGAACCCAATACTAATATCTATTCTTCAATATGCCCTTCGAATAAATTCAAACTATTTTTTTTTCAAACGAGACTTATGTAATGCGAAACAAAATACACACCTTTTTCTTGCTTTTGTGTAGCGCTATATTGAAACTAAATTATCTCTATGATTTCAGATCTCCAAATATCTAAAATTTGGTATTGAGGTATCCCTCTGAATCCTTTTTCAAATGCCACAAGTCTGACCTGATTTTCATTCTTGAACAAAAAGTTTTTCCCAATCTCCTACGATGACCTAATTATGGACTAGTTCAGTAGTGTTAACTTGTATGACTTGCCACGTGTCACTGCTTCCTCTTTCAGCTCAGAACTTGATAGCTAGGAAACTACATTCTGTGTTCTTGCATCCAATTTTTACAGAATTCCAATCAGCTGCTGAGAGAGAGAGAGTTATGAATATTTTCCCACGATCACCTCCTTGAGACGAAATTCAGGAGCAAGAAAAAGTCCTAACTTCCACAGACCGTATCTCCAAAAATATTACGAACCAAGATCTAAAATTGTGCAACAATGTTCCTCAAAAGTTCTACTTCGCGCTCTAAGAATTTTAGACTCTGAGCCTTCGTAGAAAAATAGTTATAGTGAAAATTATGCGATGACCTGTTTAGGTTAAATTGAGGAGCCTGCACAAATACCTAACTTCCATAGATCATATCTCCGAAAATATTTCGAACCAAGCTCTGAAATTTGGTGATGATGTTCCTCAGGAGTTCGGATTCGTACTCTAAAAATTTCAGCTTCTAAACGTTCGTAGAAAAAAATTTATAGCCAAAATTCCATGATGACCTATTTGGAATAGTGAAACCCTAGAATCCAAATCTCTAATACCAAATGTTGTGAAACCAGCTCCAAAAATAGAAGAAAATATATATCAATGCCTTAGAAATAAGCTACTTCGAGGGGGATACCTCCAATAGATTACATGAATGAAAAATTCTTGGCAGATACAAATGACAAAACCTCCTTTCTATATATAGGAGTCCATGGGGCCACAATGTAATCCTAGTGGGGCCACAATGTAATCTTAGCCGATATAACAATAACAATGTAAGGGCACAATAATAACAATATTGGGGTTAGAGGGGGCTACAATAATAACAATAAGGGGGCTACACTAATAACAACAAGGGGCAAAACTAGTAATATAGGGACCTAACAATAGTCCAGCTAAAAAATAATGTGATCCCTAAGGGGTTGGTACCCCTAAAAATAATTTTCAATGCAAATGATATTGTTTTTGAAGCGAGGAAAAAAATATTGGAATATGATCTTGAAGGTTGCAAGATTTGAACATATGTACCGCCAAAGTTGGTGAGATTGGCAAAGGACATTACAAAAGAATACAAGATAGGTATGTAGATATTTTCAAGAAATATGTTGACGTGTTTGCATGGTCTTATGAAGACTTGAAAATTTATGATACCAACATTATTGAGCATAAAATACCCTAGGAGTTAATCCATATAAGCAGAAGTTGAGGAAGATAAATCCTTTGTCATTTCCATCAATTGAGAAAGAAGTAAAAGGGTAATTACAGGAAAAAATAATTGTTCTTCTTATATGTTATGATTGGGTGGCTAATTTAGTACATATGAGGAATAATAATATGGATATTAAATTTTGCACTGAATTTTAGAATTTCAAGCATCATTGAACAATAATTATACTCTCCTAAATATGGATCACATTTTACAAAGAGTAACATGATCTTCCATAGTATCAATGATTCATGGCTTTTCACACTATAACCAGATTTTAGTGCAACTAGAAGATATGAAAAAGACAACATTTACAATCCCATGGGGAACTTTCATGTATGAAAATATGCATTTTTTCTTAGTGAACGTTGGTGATAATTTCCATAGGGCTATGGATATAGCCTTTGTAGGTGAAAAATATAAGTTTTTGCTAATGTATTTAGAGGATGTTACAATTTTCTCTAGATTAGATGAAGAGAATATGAAACATTTGTGGGAGACTTTTGAAATATATATAAGGTATGTCTTATATTTAAACCCCAAGAAGTATATTTATTTTTGAAAGAGGGGAAAGTACTTGGGAATATTGTATCTAGAGAAGGAGCGAAGATTGATCCTATATGGGTAGAAGCAATAAAAAATGTAGAAGTGAGATGGATCGTGGCTTCCAGAGAATATTTTACGAGAATAACCAAAGCCTTTCAAACAACACAAGTATTGGTGAGCCCTTATTATAAAAAAACATTTTCAATTGTTTTCATCTACTTCTCCTTTCAATTTTTTAGTAGTACTTTTGGAGATAAATCAAGACAATAAGGAACAACTAGTATATTTTTTTAGTAGGGTATTACGGGATGCAAAGGTGAAGTATAATATCCTAGAAAAAAAATCTCATGATTTGGTGAAAGCACTAAAGGATTTTAGAGATTATGTTGTTCAGTCTTAGATTACTACATGTGTTCCTAATTTTTCCTCAAGGACGTGTTGACTCAGAGTGGTAGTGATGGAAAAATAGGAAATTGGATAGCAAAGAATCAGCAGTATGATATGGAAATCAAACCAACTAAGTTGGTAAAGGTACAAGGACTAGAAAAAATATTGACAAAGGCTAATTAGCAAGCTATGGGAATCAATTTTTTTATCTAAAAATGTTTAATAAAAGTCTACAGAGGAAAAAGGTAAGGATAAAGAGCCTGATACCATAATTCAATATAAGTACCTTTGTTCTTAGTGGCATAAAGATATTTTCCATTTTATGTGTTTTCTTAATTATCCTAATTCTTTAAATCAAACTAAGTACACATATCTCATATTAAAAGCCCAAAATTATGTAATAACTAATGGTAGGTTGTATTTGAAGCATCGTGCTAGTATTTTATTGCTCAGTCTGACAGAAAGGGACACTCGAGAAATTTTTAATGAATATCATGTATATCACTTTAGTGACCATTGGAGTTGGATAGTTTCAACACATAAAATATTGAAGGCCATTTTTTTTCCCTCTTCATTTTCAGATGTTTCCGAACTTGTACAAAGTTGTGAAAAGTGCTAAATGTTTGTTGAAAATAAGAAATTGGCACCATTACCATTGATTCATGTGTTTGTTGAAGAACCATTTAGACAATGGGGTCTAGAATTTATATGAGAAATAAATCCACCTTTTAGTGGAAAACGCATGTGGATCCTCACAGCTAGATATTATTTTACTAAATGGTTGTAAGCTTTTCCAACTAGGAGAAAGACTGATTCGGTGGTAATCAAATTTTTGCAGGAGAATATTTTCACTATATTTGTTTTTTCTAGAAAGTTAGTGGAAGATAATGCTCAGGTGTCTAGGTCTGCAAAGCTTATTGAATTCTTCCAAAAATATAATGTGATACTCTCACATTCTACTGTCTATCATCCTCAGGGAAATTGGTTGGAAGAATCTTAAAACAAAGCTCTAATGAAGGTACTTAAAAAACCATTGCAGAAAATAAGAAAAATTGTGATTCACAACTGAAATTTTCCCTATGGGAAAATACGGTGACTACTAAAAGGTTAACTGGAAAGTCCTCTTTTTAATTGGTATATGGAGCAGCTTCCTTTTTTCCCAGTGACTTAGCAAAACCCATGCTTCCTTCTTTCCGGATGTTGAGAAAGAGTGAGATGCAATAACAAGGAGGATGAACGACTTAGTGGAATTAAATGAACATAGACAGAAGGTAATGGTGAATATTATCAGGAAGCAAGAGAAGATGAATCTTATTTTTGATAGAAAAGCCAGAAATATCCTTTTTCATTCTAGATATTTGTTTCTTACATGGGATGTGAGAAGAGAGGATAAGGGAAAAGATTGTAATCTTGATCCTTGATGGTTTGGTTGTTTTAAAATATTAGAATTCAGAGAAAATAATACTTTTATTCTAGATAATCTCGATGGTGAACCACTATAGCTTCCTGCCAATGGAAATTATTTGAAACACTACTTCCAACACTCATATTAATTTATTTTATCATTGTATATATCGATTTGATCATTGTGCATACTCAGTCATTTCTTCATTGTAATGTTTTAAGCTATGATTATGATTCCATGCCCAAGGTGAATGCTCCAATCTGTGGTTCTTAATGGTTTGTCTCAAAACACTATCACAGGTGGAGCCAGATGTTTTAGCTCATTTTAATTTATCCCTATATGCTCAAAACAAAAAAAAATTATATGTGCTCAAAAAAGAAAAAAAAATAAAAAGAATAAAATCAAAATAAAGTTCTAAATATTATGATTTTGATTAAATCATAATGGTGGATTAATGAACGTGATTGAGATTAGATGAAACATTAAATTAATAATCCTGCTTGGTCTAACTGGATTAAATTCAAATGCATATTAAAGGTTTATTTATTTTTTGAGCGCAATGGAGAGAGCGTGTCGGGCCCATAAAATGGTGCAAACCTAACGACACTACATGCCTGACATTATGCCATTGGGTGCCTCTGTAAAGAGTTTTAAATGGTCTTGGTTGACATTAAATCGACAATAGAGATGGGTTATGGGGGATCTCAAATGGATTTCCTTCGTACTTTAGTGTGCCCATGTATAACTTTGGCAATCGAGTGTAGACCACTAAATCACTTTCCTATCACCGACCTATCACTCCCATCTCATCATCCATGTCACCCTATGATGTCATCCCATATTGGCACAACATCATCAATTCGTACATCCCACATGCTCATTTACTCTAGTTTTCCCTCCATTTTCTCATTGTCCTTATAAACATTGTTACCCTCATTCATTTCATTTTACCATTTTCTTCAGTCATTTGCTTTCGTAAGGCGAAATTATACAACCTGGAGCACTAGTCATCATCATTCATTCAGTAATCAGATATTTACAGATCATACTCATTTGTCCAAGCTATAAAAATTTCAAAGAAAACATTTTTAGCAGGGTCTTCTTCTCATATTCCCCTCATGGACACCGAGAGAGACTTTTTTGAGCCAATTTTCTCCCTAGAATTTATAAAACTCCACCAACATGTCCTAGTCAACCAAAATTATTCCTTTCTGTATGTTGCAGCTGTCAGGTCTGGACTTCTAGCTGCCATGATTCCCCATACCTAGGTTATCCCAGAATTCATCTATTTTGTCATCTCTTCCCTATACCCATAGAAGTTATTTGTCATGAACAAATTCAGTGAGAATATTTTCCAAGTGTTATCTCTTTTGATTCATCACGCCTTAGTTTTGCCTCCTTGAAACTCCTACACTTCATTCTCAGAGGAAACACTGTTGTGTGCTCTCCAAAACCTATCTCGAGGAAATTATGATCAAATGACATTCTTCTTAATGCCCACTGGAAATAATTTTTCTTTCAAACCCACTCATTTTCCTCTAGATACCTTTTCTGGGGATGTAAGACCCATTCTCCAAGTCATTCCCAAGGTTTTCAAAATAGAGGACACAATTTTCATTGATCGGGCTATTATGGGAAAGTTTAATTTAATGATGAATCCTGTGACATTTTTTGATATACCTGATTTCTGGGAAAGAATGGTCGATTCATAGTGAATAGATATTTCCCTCACTGGATATTTTAGATTTCCTTCTTTTGTAACATGAATCTTTTTATATAGGAGATATTTATGCACCTATGACTCAATATAATGGATACTAATGAAAATAATAAATCAATGGTATTTTTGAAATATACCATGAGAAGCAATACTAATTGTGAGGGGTTTATGTATTTCACCACTTTTTTCTTATCAGTTACTTACTCTATTATAAATAGTTCTCCTTGACCTTGTATTTTACAAAAGGATTATTCTCTCCTCCAAATTAGAAAATATGTTAAATTTGGTGATTGGTTATTATTTGAAGATCATGCTAAAATTAGATTATATGGAGTAGAAGTTCCCTCCTACAGAATCACCACATTTTTTCCCATGAGGTTTTTTTCTTTAGAACTTATGAGGTAATGTCTAAATTTTGATGAGGTGCATTTTGTCCCAGCAAAGAAGGGAAATTTTTTCAAATTTCCAAGAACAGTTGGGCCTTTTATTGTGAATAATAGGAAAACCATGGGAGAGGTGCAAAAATTTCTTAGAGATATGAAGATACAATTGGGTGAGAAATGGTCATATGACCCTCACCATATTATTTCAAATAGAAGAGTGGAAATACATATGCTCCATATGTGCATGAACCTCATCCAAATGTAGAATAAGCTGCAAATGGAGGTCAGAAAAATGTACGAGGAGGAGTGGAGGTTGAGAAGCCTCATCGAAGTGGAATTTTTTTGAAAAGAGGCAATGTAGACATTATTGATTTGGAAGTGGAAGAAGGTAAAGGATCAAATAGGACAAAACTATGTGAGAGGGAGACATATATTGGATCTATGTGTGGTAGTTATTCAACATCAATAGGTTTCCAATTATAGTTGGGAGATGTCATTTGTACACCTTATTCTCATGTTCTAGAAGAAGTTGCCAAAATATTTGTTTCTTTCATAAAAATACTATATACTCAAATAGAAGAAAGGACAAAAAAGTTGAAGGAAACATGGATTCTGAGTTGGATGCTTAATCCATATCTAAGTATGAAACTAAGTTGTTATCTGCCATGGACCTTGAGAGAATATAATTAATATTATCTCTCTCTCACCCTTCTACATTTATTATTGCATCATCATCAATTTTTAAGACTGTCAATTTGACAATAGATTCAAGAGAAATCACACTGCTTAACAAGATCAATTTGCACAGGCATACTAGATAACTAATATACAATGATTTGAATAAGACTTTCTTAGCTCCTAGAAAAATTTAAGCTGGGTGGTCAATCAATTAAAGCTGGAAAAGGAAAATTACAGAGCCTTGACCACCCAAAATGAAGAATTAAAAAATGTTGATTGTGAAGGTCAGTGTGAAGCCTAGAGACAAGAGTGTTATCTAGAAATTATTGCAGGGAGCCAAAACACAAATTGTATCTGAAGCCATAAATTGTATTTCCTTCTGTGGAACATGTTATGGCCCTAGAAGTAGCCAGTGTAGAAAAGGAAAAATATATTTTGACTAATGAGCTCCTGCAGAGAAATGATGAAACTGCAAATATTAAGGAGATGAATTATTTTCTACAACAGGAAATTGATTCTCATGTTTGTAGTATATTAGTACAACTAGACTCTTAATACCCTACATACAAATTAATGAGAGTGATGAATGAGCTTCAGATTTCATAAAATGAAATGAAGAATATCCATAGGAATATTAATGATCCAAAAAATATCATATAGTTGACTGAAGCAAACTATTCATGGCCCAAGAAACTTCTTCTTAACATAGAAATGATTTTCAGATTTCTTTTTAGGAGATCAAAGAAATGAAGTAGAAATTGAAGGGAAATATGTCTGTTATTTAAGCCAAAGAAATAATATGGAATGACATCATCCATAACGTGAGAAATATTTGTGAGTCTTTTGTCATAATTGCAGAAGTGAAGGTCATTTTAAGGGACCTGGAAAGTTTAGTTTCTACCAGTAAGAAGAAGCTCTAAAAATGTGCCCAATTTTCTAGAAAAATGGTTGAATTCCTTAACTAAAAATGATCACAAGAGTTAAGAGAATTAATTATTGAATATAGACCTAAATAAACCTTGGAAATTAATAAAATGACTCAGAAGAATTTATGTAAGAAAACAATTGAGAGAAAGATAACAGAGGTCAAATGAGTTGTCATGAAATTCAATATTGATTTTGATAAGAGATCCAGAGCAGGTCTACCATCATGTTGGGATAAATAGGAAAATATACTTCCCTGGGAGACTTATGAAACCTTGCTGGTGGAAGACAACAGAAAAATTAGCTCTTCACATGCGAAGACAACCGTTCTTAATGGGGAAATGATTGTAAACTACTTGCACATATATTTTCAGCTATTGTAGTTAATGAGAAACCTCTTCATTGGAAAACCAACTTAAAATGAGATCACCAACTTTAGAATGGAACGTAGTAGGTTTTTCAAGAGTAAAAATTCAAATATGATGATCTGGAAAAAGTGAAATGAGTGTATGTCACCCACAACAACAAGTGTAGAAGTTGAACCTTATACTTCACCAAAATCTCAGCCAACTCAATGAATTAATGTCACATGTCATTGCAACAACATTTTTGGAAATTCTTTTGGAAAATGATGTATTCATGTAATTTTTATTTTTATGTTCATTAATAATGTCATGTTCATAATAACAAGTGGTTTATAAAAAGTTTAGGTAGCTGACAATTTTTTACAGTTCAGAGTTTCATAACTGTCCTTTTTGTAATTTTCTTATAAAATACAATTTTCAATGAGAAGTGAGTGTTCCGAGTTTTGAACCACAAAATCACAAAATTTCTCTTTAATTTTGAATCTTCTTTGTGTTTTAAAATAATATTTCGAAGTGATTCTAGACATATGTTGAGTATCATATGTGTTTCATGTAATCTTCCATTTTATTGTTTTTCCACTACAAAGGAGAGTAATGAAGTCATTGGTCTTTAGCATTAACGTTTTAAAAACTTTGAATATGTAAGTTAAAGTTAAAATAATCTTAAATATTGACTCCTCTTTTATGTATTCCATATCATCATAATTCTATATTTGTGACGAAATTTTAAGAAAAAAAGTTCTTCTTTAATTAGCCTATTTTTTAAATATTTTTCATCGTCTTTTTCTCACTATAATACACTTAAAAAATTGCATTTACCATTAGAAGGCCACTTTGAAAGATTTTTTTCCCGTTGAAGATTTAAAAACCTTGTCTGTAAAATTAATATTTTTGGGGTTTAAAAAATGGGACAACAAATTGATCTTTTCAAAGTTTTATATAAATGACTTGGGCACTCACCTCTTATTAGTGAGGGGTTGTCTCCCAAGGTACAATAATTGGCATGTTTTTGTCCAGGTGGGATAATGGTTTTAGCCTTTCCTTTCCATTTCCATAAGGCATGGTGTGACGTTGTTATTTTATTTGGTAGAGCTGGATTGTTGGATGGTTTTGGACCATAGTGAGGTGGTCTTAGGAAAAATCCCAGGGGCCTAGGAATTCCTTGACCGGTAATGGAGGGAAACATGGTAAAACTTGAGTTTGTATATGGGAAAATTACTCAAGGTATTGATGAATAAATACATAGGCATCCATGCTTTTTTAGGGCCTAGTGATCCTTTGACGAATTTTGTTGGGATTTTTTTGAAGCCTGGTAGTGTATGTTTATTGTTTGGGCTTAGGAATCCCTTGAATAGAAATTCCATGAAATATAGTAAGGCCTCATGTTATAGTTGAGGGTTTTGGGCCTAGAAATTCCTTGATTGGTAATGGTGGAATATGTGGTAAACCTTGAGGAAGCCTGGTTTTTTTTGTTCTGAGTCCCATATTCATGCTGCGAATATGACACGAGGGTGATTTTCTAAAAGAAATATTTGGGTTAGCCTAGTATATGGTCTAGTGGTATGTGGAAGTACCTAAAAGTTTTGGATTTTCATTTTTTTATAAGATGTATTTTCCTCTTGTATTTTCATGAGTATTTATACTTTTTATTATGTGGTTTTGATGGTTGTTCTATTACGATTAATATTTTTGGTATAAGTTCGTTTCTGCATGGTTTATGAAAATTTTTATCTATGGCCCTCATCATGTATTATTAGTAAATGAATGGTTAATGAATTAATGAGCTAATATACGATCTTGTATCTATTATGAGAGGGCATCATACCTTCTTGACAATTCTCAGATAAGTATCATGCCATTATGTTGAGATATGTAATTTCAACCTATAGGTTACATGTTTTATATGTATTTGAGCAAATGTATGTCATGGTTAGGATGGATTAGGTTACGTCCTTGATAAATATTTGAATTAAAGGCTTTACCTTTGTGTAATTTATCATTTCTTATAGTTTCATTAACTTCTGGGTAGAGACCTGCCTCGTATCCTTGAAGAAGTGGCTCAGATCTTGGGGTTGTTGGAATAAAACCTTGTAAACTAGTCTACAAACAGTGTGAATCAGAATTATTAGAGTGAATGGAGGGTTAAAATCATTGGATTGCCTTGTTATGGGAGTGAATAATATCCCTAGTCAATTAAAATGGAAATTAACTCAAGCGTTGAGAACTTGGATTGGTAGGTTAGCTCTTCGGTGCCCTGCAACATCTAAGGGAGGTCAGTAAAGTTTTGATTACATTGATTACACTTCCTTAAATGTGCCTAAGGTGCTGAGTCACATCATAGTAACTCTTCATCACATATTTACACCAATGGACCAATAATCTTAGGTAAGTGTGGGAGGAGGTTATTACAGACTAACTTATCTAAGTGACTTGGCCATGTCATTCCTGCTAACTACATATCAAGTCATCCAGTCAATCTGGAAAATAAAATTTCTCCATTTGACTATGGCAGAAGTAAAATGAAGCCTTATCTTGCTACAATTTAACATGGAGGTTGGATTCAGTCCTATGAGCACTTACTTAAACATCTTAACTTGTATAAATCCTGACCAGTCCACAATCTTGACTAAGAGTTGGTCCAACAAAGGTTAGGGGTTGAGGGTTAGAATCTGTTCTCCTACCAAATTTTGTTGCGTAGCTTGAATTTTGGCTAGGAGCGAATTCCCTAAGTCTCGACGTGATAAATATGTTGTGCAACTAAAACTTTTACTAGGCCTTAATAGTCCTACCCTCTAACGAGTCCCGATTCTAGACATGGATGAATTCACCAAGGTCCTAGCCTTGATTCAAAATGTTCCTAAGTCCTAAATCAAATATATTTTTTGTAATACATAAGGGAGAGGTGGAGATTTTACCTTTGGAATCTTTCATGTTTACCTCTCAATCTGCATACTTTGATTTTCTATAGTTATTAATATGGAAGGCATTTTCTAGAGTTCGGCATACTGTTGGAAACATCATTTAGAGAACTATCCAACTTAGTCATTTCCAATAACATATAAATATATCTCTTGACATAGAAATTAATTCAAAGCTATTCCCCCCTTTGGCTCTATCCAAGGCACCAAGTTCAACTAAACAAGAAACATATCGCAATAATTCGAAACACACTATGCATCTGCCACCGTAATTAGTTGTCATCAAAATTAGCCCAATTTACATCCTTGCCACAATCACCATGTAAACAACATCCATCCTACCTATGTAGTGAGGTTGACATAACTTCATTATGGTTTCCATCAGAAGTATCATGTCACTACATATAGTTGACATCAATTCCAGCACACTTATTGTCACCAGCCATCCTAATAATGCCAATTTTCCAACACAGGATTACTCAAGCACATATAAGATTTCCTCGCTTAGGAATGACTAGGAAGCAAAAAATAAAATCATTATAAATTCATTACAAATATGCTCATCAAAACCTTTTCAACATGTGCAAAAGAAATAATACACATTATAGCATCATTCTATTCATATTTTACCAACTAGGGAATGTGATAAGTTATTTTATCTATTAGCGTTAAGAAATTGGTATGAATCTCTTTTATCAACTTCTTGTAATAAGAGCAAAAATCATAGTTGATATCCTCATGCTCCAATATATACTAAATAATTGCGATTGTGATAACAATGTTTTACCATTGACTTGTTGAAGAATTAGGCATACTTCTCACAATCCTCCAAATAGTTGACTTTATATTTTTGTCTCCATATTATGAATATAAATCTATATAAAATAATAAAAATAATATTAACAATATTTATTAATAACTTAATAATTTCCTATAGGGATATCAATTAGTACTTCTCATGTTATGGAATATTATGTAAACCATACTATTCATTATTCAAATGCCCCATGGTTCAAGCCAACACTAGGAAAATTCTAGGTGCTAAAGTTATTAAGTAGGTTAACTTTTCATTATCTGTCCATAAAATATATTCAACAATTTTCATTTTTTCTAAACATTATTTTCCAAAATTTTACAATGTAAAATTGTTTCACCTTAACAATTCTTAAAACTTTATAGAGATTATATATAATATAATTATAAATTTAGGTATATTTACAAATATATCGCTAACAATTTTATAGTTTTCCTATTGAGGACTACTAGAATTTTCCAAAGTTATAAAAATTTAAGTTAAGTTTCCATCCTTAAATTTTTCTCTTACCAATTAGAAAAAATAAACATAATTAATAATTATTAAAGTAAATGTTTCAAATGAAAGGACATGATTGTTCATACATTATTATTCATAAATGGACTTCTTTATTATATTTTAAGTATTTTGGATAATGAAATCATGGGATAAGTTTTGCTATCACATATGGTATCAAATCTTTATTTTCCAATTATGGCCATAAATCATAATAAACACAGAAAAAATGTGTTGGCACCCCCATTTTTCATAGTTTTTTGATTTCTTTGTCTTTGACCAAAATTATGCTTTTGGACACTAATTATTTCTATGAAGGAAGAATTATTCGAATTTATCTTATAAGTGAAAATGAATATAAGTCATTTCACCATCCACCACGAGCCATAACATTTCTACTGCATTGCGCCAATAGTATGATCTATGAAATTAATGAATCATATATATTAATTGAAGTTCCACACAACCAATCAAATTTTATTGATTTAATTAATATGCATTTGGATAATTAACTAACTATTCAAAACAGGCCCATAAAACATCATACTATTACTCTTATAGATATAGATAATGTATATAACTTAGTTTAATATACTGTAGGGGAAAAACTATTCCAATTTTGTACAGTCTCTGCAAAATTCATGTCTATACTTCAGTGAAAGCATCATCATACTTGTACAAAATTGTACCATGTTTTCATATGAGCTCACCATGACTATTGTACCTCATCCATTTGTATTGTTCCTGTCATGAATCCATATTGTCGTTATTGCTAAAACATAAATTTCTATTCAATAAAAAAATCCATTCCATTTTAAATATGTGCCATCTTACTGATTCCATTCATAATACTTTGTTTCACCACATGATTGTCCATAGTGTCACATATCATCATGAAATTCTCAATTTTCTTCTCTAAAAGAAATTTTTAATTCAATAAAATACAAGTTGTGATATATATGTGTGTAAGAGAGAGTTTTGAAATGAAACAGGGGTCAAAATTATTCCTTTTTAAAATGATAAGGAGCGGAATAATATCAAAATATTTTATTTTTAATGTGGTAAAATATAATAAATGGTATATTCCATGATTTTAATAAATAAGTAATAAAAATGCGTTTAAAATGTCTTAATACATCTAATCCTCCATGTATTTAATTTATCAATGATAGAGTACTATTTTTAATAAATGAAAGAACATTGTCTTATAAAGGTGGCATGATCTCATGTTATGTTTTATGTACATTGAAGGAGAGAATTAAAGGAAAATATATTTATATCATTATCACTTAAAACCCTACAGGAAAATACATTACCATCAAAATTCCAAATTAGTTATTAATTATAAAACCAAATTTAGTTGAGAATATAAATACTTCTTATTTTGAAATGGACTATGAAGTTAATAACAAAATTATCAATTTACCTTGGCTTAAAAACCTATCTATGTGGATAGTATTTTTTGGTATTTCCATATATGAAGAAGATACTGACATTGTAGGAGATTAGAATGAAATAAAAATCGTCAATATCTTGGTAAACATACTTTAAATATATCTATAGTAATGACTCAATAAAATTAAAAGAGAATATTAACTATGAAAAAATAATTTGCTGAAGTTACTTAAAAAAAAATGAAAAAAATTGACTATTAAAATATCATAGTTCGAAATTGCTTTCATAACATAATAAATCCAAGGCTATGAAGAAACAAATAGAGTAACAAAAGTTAAGTATTTAAATGAAAATTACTAAAGGAATGTCATAAAATGGATGATACTTGAGGAACCTTCATGATAAGATGTTGAAAGAAATTACAAGATTAAGAAATGAAACTCTTGAAGTCTCAAAATTATAAATTAGAAGATGGATAAATTTCACAAGTCAAGAATCGTAATCAAAACCTAGTTACCTGAATTAATAAGGTTAAGAATGATAATTGGTCACTGGAAAGAATAATAGGAAAACTTATATATATAGAAACAAGAAAGTATTCAAATGAAAAAAATCATTTTGAAGAATATGGAACTACAAAATATCTCAATTTAGATATATTTTCATCCAATTGAAATGAAATCATACATGAATGCTAAAGTAAAAATGATAGTAATTCCAAGTAAATATTTAGTGATAAACCAAGGTACATTAAATGAAAGAAACCATATTCCTAGAGTTAATCAAGAAATCACCACAAACATGATAAAGGTAAATCAACTCACAATAACTTGTTATCAACCTCCAAATCATAATATATTTCATGTAAATGATGATGTATATATATATCACTAAGGACTAAGACAAATGACTTTAATTCTGAAGAATAATAATGTTATCACAATTAAGTCTAATGCTAACAATTAATCTTAGGTATAATGGAAGTGTAAATTTCCAGAAAATTTTGAATTGGGATGGTTATATCATTTTATGGTTTTGATTATTTAGTTCAACATTGAGAGGTGCTTATTTCCTTCTATGATTCAATATGGCATATACAAGAACCCATATGGATGTGACGATATTACAAAATAAAGAAATCGATATCAAACGTTTGCATCTATATAATTTAAGGAAAAAAAATTCTAAAGGGAAACAAATGTTATTAAAATAAATGTGTTTCAAATAATATAAATAATAACAATAATAATAATAAGTATAATAAGTATAATTAATAATTATGAAAAGACATGTCTAAAAGGAAACAGTTGTTCATGAAATGGTATCCCACATAGGAATATAGAAATTTCCTTCATTTATCACCATAAAATATTATTCATACATTATTACTTTTAAACAAATTTGTTTATTATATTTGATATATTTTGGATAATGAATTTGTGAAAAAGATGGCTTACTATAATCCACAATATCTCTTCTTTATTTTTTTTTTATTTTTTTTAGGAATTTATGCCTCTTCCTACTTCATGATTTTCATCTTCCCTTTCATAATTATTCTTTGGTCAGGGTGTTGCACATTATCTTACAAGACCTATTTGTCTTGGAATATGTTCCCAAACACCTCTTTGTTCCATTTCTCGAATTTTGGCATTCTGATATTTTAGCTTGTGGTGAAATCAATACATAGTACTGCCTTAGATAAATTCCAGTTTCTCCTAAGGGTATATTTCTTTGTCCAAAATGGAGGAATTTAGTAGCTAGAATTTTTGAAAGTTAAACACCTAGTTATTAGGTCTAGATTTAATATCAATATCTAAAAATATCAGTCATCTTCGAGCTAGAAAATGAAAGAATGAGTCTTTGAAAAAATATTTCTTTTCTTAGTAATCAATATGAAATTATGAAAAATTTATGGAAATATTCCATGTGAAAGCACCGTTGATGTTTCCGACATCAATCACCCTAAAATTCCTCATCGTATATTTAAGATGATATGTCTTTTCATCTTAAGATTGAGTCATTGTGTGTTTCTCATCTAATGCTTTTAGGAAATAAATATCCCCCTGTAATATACAAATCAAGTATTAGGATGAGGCCCAAAATAATGATATTTTGGATAATGCTAATTTTCGTCATTCAAAAGAGGGCGAGGGACAAGGGTTATACAAGTGATTTTTGTTGATCCTATTAACTAGAATCACAATAAGAAAATGCATGGGACTCGAGAAAAAATGAGTTCCATTTTAAATCGCTGGAAATTGAAAAAAAGGAAATCATACGTCGAAGAAAGGCCAATGGCGATGGAATTGAAATTTTAAAATTTTACATTTTAAAAAGGCACATTATCTAAGGTGGATAACATATGTCTAATGAAACGAGTAGTGCATAAAAAAATAAACAAAAAGGTAGGTACTAGAAAAAGGTAGGTACCATAAAAAGGTAGGCACCATTATTGTATCTACTTCAGTGGGGTTCCAAATTAATTCAATCATCTGTTCACTTCCAATGTCATACAGGGAAGTTGATTTCAAATCTTTCGAACAACAATTTTCTATTTCACTCACATTTTGACTAGAATATTTTGTTTCTTGGAGCACAATCATTTTAGGTATTTATTGATAGATAGGTTACATTCATTATAATATTCATGTATTTTTAGGATATAATCTTTATGTATTATTGGGTTTCTTGGAGGAAAACACCTCCATCATCCGTTTAACCTTGACCAAATTTTCTCCAACTTCTTATGGTTTACCATTATTATTATTGTGGTCTCTTCTTCTATCCACCTTGATAGTATTAGGGGGATCTTTAAATAATGGGGTGTGAATACCTACATAATGATTAGTAGACTTAGCTTGAGGTTGTGGATTATGTATTATGTTCCTCACATTTTAGAGATGTTCCTTGTGAATGAGTTTGAACTGATGGTATAATATACTTTGTTGCTTCTTCCCTTTATAATAGTCTACAAAGGTAGAAAATATTTGTTCCTCTAGATACATGTACTTCGTAGTGTATTGCATTATATACTCCTCCATTTTTGTTTTAGCGGGCTCCTTTCTAAAGGGGTTGTCCTAATTTTATTCCAAAGGTTTCCTTACTTCCATTTTATAATTTATGTCAAATTGGGATTACTTCATACCCTAGTATTGGTATTCTATTAAGCATCATATTATGTAAAGGAGTCCTCTTATGGAGCTAGATACTCATAAATATTTTTGTATATGGTATTGTTTTCTTAATATTGTAGCCGATTTGGGTGCTATATTATGTTTCCTCTATGGTTCTTCTTGAAATCCACATTGATATTTTTCACTAATATGATCTCAGGTGCTTCCTTTTGGAGGAAAGGTAAATCCCAGAATAAGTGGCCATATTCATGACACTAGTGGTAGAAAAGTGGAACATGCTCAAAATCTAGCACAGTCTTCCAATGATTATCCTAATAGTGATTTTCCATTAAATCTATAAGAGGGTGTTAAACATTCATATATACGGGAACCAAATAATAGGACATGTTTATTCCTCCTTTTTTTAATTCCTAAATCTTGAAAAAACATCCTATACCATTATCTATTGCCTTAATTATTTCAACCTCCCAAGATTTTCTTTAGAGAGAGAAAATTTAAACCCAAACTAGAAAAACTAGGAACTTATCTTTCTCTATGTTATATTTCTCCTTCTAGAATATCATTAATATCCCAACATTCTTGAAGAAATAAGGTCATTTGTAAAAAATCATCAGTTTATCCTCCAATGTCACAAAAATTGTCATGAAGAAAACTTCAGGTGCTAACAACAAGTTTATTTGTCCCTTGAATTTCCATTTCCTATTCCTCCAACAAATTACAATTTTTATATAGAGGGCCATGTTTCTATGGATTTTCATATTAAGGCATTCTATTTCATATAATGAATGTAGTTTTCTATTTTGCAACATAAAACTTCATATTTTGGATCACACAATAGGTTTGGACAAAATCATCCTTACTTACGATTCATCCAACCAATATCCTCAAAACCAATATCCTCACCCAGTATCCTCACCCTTACCTGTAAATTTATTAGGTGGTTGTGAGAAATGAGATGTTGAGGATGGATTGTGAACATAATCATTTACATGATATCAAACTAGTTTGTTGTAAGTTAAACACCCTAACCCAACATTGCCTATGTGTAATTATGTAAAGGCAAACCCTAATTTATCAAAAAAAAATATATATAAGAAATCAACTTCAACATTTGTACATATACCTATAAAAATATGTATATATAGATTAGCTTGATAGAAGTCCTTATAAAGAATTATTATAAACACTAATAAAACAAATCTTTTAAATTGTTATTCTAAGATAAATTATTATTAAAAGCAGAACATAAATTTAGGTCACATGTTATCAAAAGATTCTATACTGGAAAAAAGAACGAGAGATTAATAGAACTAACTATTTCAACGTAAGAGTAGAGTTAATATAGATTTCAAAATAAAAATGAGGATTTAAGGGGGATTATTTTTCCAAATAATTAATTTTCAAATTTTATTATAAACTAAAATGGTAATAGAACAATTGAATGGAAATTTTGGCTCAAATAAAATTTTATATTAATAACAACTAGTTTCTATTTATTATTATTTATTATGAAAATATTAAATAAAGTAAAACATACGTATATGTCTATTTTGAATTATCATCGTCTAAATTTATTATAAAACAATTAAAAATGAAGATATAAAAAAGAAGTGTTTCCTTAATAACTAACGTTTTTTTGTGTTCGTTATAAAATATAATCGTAAAACGTAATAGAATATTCGGGTTATTATTTACTATTTGATTTTTTAATAAATATAAATTATTTTAATTTATTTTGAGAAGAATGTGAGCATGGGAAATAATTTTTTATTTTTTTTTTTGAGAATTGAATTATTTCCGAGTATCCAATTTCGACCCAATTTTCCAATATTCTAGCCCTAAAATCTTATTATGCTCAAGAAAAAGTTATATATATATATTAAGCCAAAAAAATAACTTTTAGTTAATTTTGAAAATTTTAAACAAATTTTATAGATATTTGAAGAAAAAAAAATTATTAAACTGAATATTTTGAAAATTAAAAGAAAAAAAAATATTTTTTAAAAAGTAAATTTCTTTTATTTAATTTGTTAATAACTATTCTTATGTGGTTTTAAATTGAATTGTGAGATATAAATTTATATTAAAAAATAAAAAATCTAAAAAATGTTGCTATTCACCATTGTCTTAATAATTTATGCTTTATTACAATACCATTGGCCAATACTATTTCTTATCAATACCACATGCCGAAAGACTACTACTCATTTGGAAATCAAAATATTTTTAAATAATTTATTTTAATTTAATTTTATAAAAAAATTAATTAAAACTTAATACTTGCAATACAAAAAGATCTTTAACCATTGATATCTATGCCCATTTTACCATGGATGTTATTGACTTATAAATAACATCTTTAACCATGTATATTTTCCCACATTTTACCATGGATGTTATGGACTTATAAATAAGCTTTGATACTATACTATCAGAAAGTACCATGAAAGTACCATGATTGATCAATACCACTTGCACAAAAACCATAACTCGTTTCAAAATCAAAATATTTATCAATATTTAATTTTAATTTTATTTTATATTTGTCAAAAAGCTTTGACTTTCAATTAAATTTTTGTTTTTTAAACATATTCTATGATATTTATAAAAGTTTTGAAAAAATGAATATTAGACTTAATATTTTGAAAATATGTAAACCCTTCATCTAATTTTATATGAATTTCTAATGCTATATTAGTTAGAAATTATTTAAATGTGTTAGATATATGTTTGTGTGTGTGTTAAATTTGTATTAATCAGGAAAACTGAAATACATATATAACCATATGCATATAGAGGGATTTTCAGAACTCAATTCTCAACCTCTATTGCTTATGAAAACAACTACTAATTACATGTGTACAAAATTTCTCATATTTGGGCATGTTTGGGCCTATAAATCCTACATACAAGAAAGCGTTAAGACTTATATGGAATTATTGCCCAAAAATATGAGGGAGAAGACACCATAGTTACACGTTCGTGATTCAGAAGATCCAGTCAAAATGTTGCATAATAGAGCCCCAAAGGGTATCACCAATGCCATCAAACCAATGAAAAGGGGATACCACCATCAACCTACGAACCAACACACCACCATCTCCAGGCACCTGTGCTAAGCGAAAACTAGTAATACAGGCCCCACATAAGATACAATGCACTAGAGTCTAGAAAAAATAACACATCTAACCAAGAAACATATATTCATGATTGTGATATATTATTTTAATCAAACGATAAAAAGGCGATCGAAGGTCCTACTAGAACCAAAAAATAAGGGGTTCTAGAAAGAGTCGAGACCCATTACCCGCAATCCTATATCATTGTTCATTATTTGAAGATGACACATTTGCTAGAAATTGAGCACTTGAACAAGGAGGGTCTCTCGCATATCCACCATCTAAGTCACAAGGAATGTGGAAAATCCATGTGGTTAGAATTAATTATTTCCATATAGAACCTCAAGTTTCTCAACATACCTATGAAATCCTCGAAGGAGGCGAAGCAATTATACTTATCTACTTGTTTGTCTCTCCGTACCAAACCCAACAACATCTTAATTTTCAAATGAATCATAACTAACTTCAAGTATATTTTCTATCAACCCCTGGTGTGCCTAGGGTATGCCATTGACCCTACTAGGTCCTCTAGTAATCCAGATTTAGATATGGACTCCCTCTCCTCCCCATAATTGTTTGCTAGATCCCTTATATCCAAACATGTTTATGAAGAAATTGTCTTGAAATACATTGCCAAAGAGCTTTGAGAAAATATAGTTTCCCCCATATATTGAGGTTGGGTTCTGATTCCACCACTCGTTCTACTCCTCTATCTTTGTCTTGGAAACATCTTTGAGTCATGAAGAGGTATCTCGGGTTCACTCTGGGGATTTCTGCTAGCTACAAAACAACACACAAAATTACCAAAACCCCCCTAAAAAAGGTACATACAGTAGAGGGTATGGCACCGACCCTACTAGGTCCTCTACAAATTCAGATTTATACATAAACTCCCTCTCCTCCCCATGATTTATCTGTAAATCCCTTATCTTCCAGCATGTTTTTGATGAAATTGTCTTGAAATACATCACCAAAGAGCCTTGAGAAAATATCCTCACCCCCCTCTATTGAGGTTGAGTTATGCTTCCACCACTTGTTGTAATCCTCTATCTTTTTCTTGGAAGCATCTTCGAGTCATGAGGATATATCCCAGGCTCCCTATGGGGATTTATTCTACCTACAAAATGATAAATAAATGACCCAAAACCACCTAAAAAAGGTATGGACATTAGGACAAAATATCGTAAAAATAACACTAGAAGAAGGGTTGAATCTTTAGAGACAATGCACCATAGAAGGTGGAAGGTGAATCTACTTCATCTACAAACTTATTTCCCTCAACCATTGGAAAAAAAAACAACACCCAAACACTTTTGTCTTATAATGGCCCATCGAATAGACACCCATCTTCAGATGCCGCCACTAAACTTCAAACAAGAATCTTGAGCAGACAAAGTTATTACCCTTCTCTCTCTCTCTCTCTCTCTCTCTCTCTCTCTCTCTCTCTCTCTCTTCATAGAGAAACTTTCCAACTCTTTGTGCCAAATTAAAATACCATGAGAAAATGTATATTTGCATGCTTATGCATTCAAAACACCCATCATGTACCAACAACATTAAATGAGAGATTGAATGCTCAAGGGTGGTGGGCACGAAGCCCCAGGCCCTCTCCGATATATCATAATACCACCATAGGGGATATATATATATATATATGATTTAAGATTATCTAATATTTTTTTCATAAGAAGAAGGTAGTAAATACCAACATTGCATCTTATACATAATAAGAAGATTTTTTTTCCATATAAAATTGAAAAGGTTCAACTTAAATATAAAATAAAAATCATTAAGAATTATTAATAATAATAATTTATCTATAAATTATTGATATTTATTATAAAATAATTCAAAATATTAAAATCCCATATTTTTTATTAAACATGAAAATTTAATTTTACAAAAATAATAAAACCCCTTTATCAACCATATATGTTTATTATCTACACGAATAACAAGTAGATATGAAATTCATGTGAAGTCGCAAATTCATTAAAACAGAAAAATAATAAATTACATCTACTTTTGCAAGGAAAAATATAAAGAAGAGAGAATGTTTTAAAACACAATAATAAATAAAAGGAAAATTACAATTTAAAATTAGTGCAGCTAAATAAGTTAAATGAGGATGATATGATTAATATTTTTTTTTATTGATTTATTATTACTAGCAATTGCACCATCTGTTGCGAAGGAAACATTGTAAAACAGTAACATAGGAAAGATTAGTATAAAGGAAATGCTTTCACATGAATCATGGAGGATAGCTACAACTAAAGAGAGTGAACAACAATATTGGGCTATTCAGTTACATAATTTGGTTACAAATACATATGTTAATATGATTTTTAGATAAGTATCAGTTCTTTGGTCCTAAGATGAAATATCATCATTAAAGAAGTTAAGAAAATGAGGTGTTTGACTAGGATAACCCTTTCTTCTCTAAGAACCATAAGTATTGAAGTACCAAACAAAAAAATTTCAATGGGAAAAAATAGATTACATCAAAAACACAAAGAATAACAACTCATCTATGGTATAAATTAGGTATTTAATGATATACTTACAAAATCTCGTAATAAACACATAAATAATTTCATCATTTTTTCTCTTGAGTACTCATAAATTTTTCATTTTTCAAAAATTTCAAACAAAAAAAATTAATTACATAATTTAATAATCCAACATAAAACTCAATGTGTAAGTATAATATTTACCTCATATCATTGAAAATAAATGAACGTTAATTTACATCATAGTATTAAAAAGACAAGAACATCCTCAATAGCTACTCAAAAGAAATGAACATTAATTTATGTGGCAACAATAAAAACACATGAACATTAATGGGTTACTATGAGAATATATAAACACCTTAAGTCACTCAATAACCATTTCAATTTAAAAAATATATTATCACATTTATCAAAGGAATATGTGTTATAGGATTGAGATATTCAGTTAAACCATTCTCTAATAACCATAAGAAGTTTATAAAATGAGGTGTTTCATTAGTATAACCATTTCTTCTCTAAGAACCATAAGCATCGAAGTACCAAAAAAATATTTTCAATAGGAAAAAGGAGATTAGATCAAAACCACAAAAAATAACAACTTATCATCCAATATATACTTGAAAAATATAAATACTTTTAAAAAATATATCACAAATACATATAAATATTTAAAATATCATGAAAATATCAAAAATACAATTTGTTTTCATATTTTCATTTAATTAATATATATTTCAACAATACACAAAGCAGTAATATCATAAATAACAATAATTATGAATTATTTGTAAGCCTAATCATTTATTGTACATTGGATTTTAAGAACTATCATCAACTAGTATGTATTTCAAACATATAAATATAACATGCTCATATTTCTTTAAAAATATATCACAAATATGTAAAATTATGCAAATGACCATGAAAATACTAAAAATATTATTTTGGAGACACCATCAATTAGAATATATTTAAAAACCAGGTTTTTATAATTGTCCTTATTATATATTTTAACAATACAAATAATAATAACATCACAAGTAACTATAATCATGACTTTTTTTGATAAGAACAATTATAATTTAGTTGTAATTTTCTTTAACAAGTATTATAAACTAATATATATTTCAAAATATAAATAAATGAAAAGATCATAGCATTTTAAAAATATATCACAGATAAATATCAAGTATCCAAATGATCACCATAATATCAATAACAATTGTAAGCTATATTATTAAATATAAAATTTACAAGTACATGTATTTTTTTATTTTTTAATTTATTTATAAATTATACTATTATTTGGAATCAATAAAAGATAAAATAGTAAAACTAACACTTGTTTTTAGGGACTTGTTATGTTCGTAATTGCTCAATATAGCTACATCAGTATTTATTTTAGAAGAATGTCCAAGTCAAAACATTATAAAAAATGATAAGCTTGATATAATTACCATTCTTTTCTTTCGCTATTTCTAACCTCTATCACATGAAACCCTCTGGATGTACAAATAATATTTTATTTTCTTTGAAGTTAAAATTTGGCAACATGGAAATTCACTAAGGAAAAATATAAGTATTTATCATATAAAAAAAAATAATAATAATAATAAAATAAACTTTAGAGAACTTCCTAAAAATTAAAAATAAAAATAGAAAATGGAGTTTAGAAAACCTTTTAGACCATAGCAATAAAAATTAATGCACTTTTTCAGGCTCTCAAAAGCATATCACTTAAACATTTACCTGGACAACCCTCAAAACTTTTGCAAGGCACCACATAAACTATAATAATGTGAAACTCCATTCTTATAAGTGAAGGTATACGCAATTTCAATAGTCTAACATCAAAATCAATGGTGCACAATGCTACACGTGGCAGTTGGGGGGAGCTGTTTTCAAAGAAAGACTCTTTACACCGTAAATATGATAAGAACGGAAATAATTAAATACCGAAAAAATTTATTAAAAATAAATAAATAAATGTTCTTGAATGGTAACTTAAATTAACTATTATTCGCAAAGAGGAACTATTGGTATAACTCTAGCAGGTAACTTAAATAATGCCACTGGTACCTGATTTATTAATATTATTTCTGCTAATAATGATAAAAGGCACCATTAAAGTGTATATTTTCAATAAACGAGGGAGGTAAACAAAACAAATGTTTACCAAATACAATGAAGTTTAATTTTTTGTGAATATCATCAAAATTAATGTATGGTATACAACTTTTAGGTTAAGAAAATATTAATATCAATGAGCCATCATTAAATTAATATTAAAAATTACTTGTTGGAAAGGGACTGATTAGAAAACCACTCCATTCATCATGGAGGAGAAAAATTGGTTAACCATTTAAAAATAATAAACGCAATCGAAATGATGAATTAACATCAACATTCATATTTATTCAGGAAATATAACTACACTCAACCTACAGAAAAAATGTGTGTTGCTGAAAGATGGTTGAATGTACATGAAATTGCTTTGAAGAAGTTGGAACATGGGGAAACAAGCACATTGAATTCAAGTGAGTGAGTATGCGTAGCAGATCATTGTGCTGCTGGCTCTTCTATGGATGAATGGAGATTAAATTTTTGAGATGGAGTTGGAACATGACCATTAGGTTGAGAGGAAATGAGAACACGAAGGGGGTTGTGCTCAAGTCGGGAGTTACCATCATCTCTAAGTGATATCCATCCTCTTGTTGCTACGGATTTAATAGAAAAACCAACATTTTTTATTATAAACAATCCTGGAAGAGTTGGAACATTTTTGTGGGGTTGATGGCCCGAAGAACCAGCAACCACAACCAAAGGGTTTTACTTAAACAATAATGTTGTCATAAGTAGCGTGAGAGCATCAACCACAACGGAAAACACAACAGCTTTAATTTTCATGAGCAATGGCATCATCATTCTTACACTTATGTGGAGGAAACCTCGTATATACTTGTGAATCTTCCGTGGAAATATAAGTTAGATGGTTGATGATTGGTAAATACTGGAGGGAATGAAATTTTTGGAGACGTGATTTCGTGATGAGTTGTACTAGAAGATGAAATATTTTGTGCATGCACGCAATAAAATAATCTTATAGAGGGTCCATCTACAAATACGCGAGGAAGAAGCTGTTGAGCAGAAACAGACTTGAGATTTTAGATGTGAGATATTGAATAATATTTATATTGTATTGAATTCAAACTAACTTCAATATCAACCTTGGATAGATTCTTCATTTGTAGAGTGCACGAAAGAAAACACACATGATAAGTTGGCGTGCCAAAAGGCATTTAATGTTCAATATGCATATGTTGAGTATGATATGTGTTTCATGTAATCTTCCATTTTATTGTTTTTCCACTATAGAAGAGAGTAATGAAGTCATTGGTCTTTAGCATTAAATTTTCACAAACTATGAATTTGTAAATTAAAGTTAAAATAACCTTAAATATTGACTCCTATTTTATGTATTCTAGATCATCATAATTCCATATTCGTGCTAAAATTTTAAGAAAATTTTTTTTTTTCTTCAATTAGCCTATTTTTTCAATCCTTTTCACCATATTTTTCTCACTATAATACACTTAAAAAATCACATTCATCATCAGAAGGCCACTTTGAAATATTGTTTTTCCCATTGAAGATTTAAAAACCTTGTCTGTAAAATTAATATTTTTGGGGTTTATAAAATGATACAGCAAATTGATCTTTTCACAGTTTTGTATAAATGTCTTGGGCACTCACCTCTTCTCAGTGAGGGGTTGTCTCCCAAGGTACAATATTTTGCATGTGTTTTTCGAGGTGAGATAGTGGTTTTAGCCTTTCCTTGCCATCTCTAGAAGGCATGGTGTGACAGGGTTCTTTTATTTGTTTGAGCTGGATTGTTGGATATTTTTGGAACCTGGTGAGGTAGTCTTAGGAAAAATGCCATGGTCCTAGGAATCCCTTAACTAGTAATGGCGGGATACATGGTAAAAATTGAGGTTGTAGATGGGAAAATTATTCAAGTTATTAGTGAATAAATACATAGTCATCCATGCTTTTTTAGGGCCTAGTGATCCTTTGACCAATTTTGGTGGGATTTCCATAAAGCCTAGTAGTGTATGTTTATTGTTTGGGCTTATGAATCCCTTGAATAGTATTGAAATGAAATATAGTAAAGCCTCATGTTATAGATGAGGGTTTTGGGCTTAGAAATCCCACGATTGATAATGATGCAGTATGCAGCAAACCTTGAGGAAGCCTTGGTTTTTTTTGTTCTGAGTCCCATATTCATGCTTGGAATATGCCATGAGGGTGATTTTTTGAAAGAAATATTTTTTTTAACCTAGTATATGGTCTGGTGTTATGTTGAAGTCCCTAAATTGGTTTGATTTTCATTGGTTAATAAGAGCTCTTTTACTTTTCTAATTTAATGAGTGTTTATACTTTTTATTATGTGGTTGTGATGGTTGTTCTATTACTATTATTATTCTCTTTATAAGTTGGTTTCATGCATGGTATATGATAGATTGTATCTATGGCCCTCATCATGTATTATTAGTAAATAAATGGTTAATTAATTCATGAACTAATTGATGATCTTGTAGCTATTGTGAGAGGGAATCATACCTTATTGATGATTCTCAGATAACTATGATGCCATTATGCTAAGATATGTAGTTACAACCTATAGATTACATGTTTTCTATGTATTTGAGAAAATGTATGTCATGGTTAGGATGGATTAGGTTAATTACTTGATAAATATTTGAATTAAAAGATTTTTCTTTGTTTCATTTATCAATTTTGATAGTTTCATTCATTTCTGGGTAGAGACATGCCTCCTATCCTTGAAAAATTGGCTCAAATCTTGGGGTTGCTGGCATAAAACCTAGTAAATTAGTCTACAGACACTGCGAATCAAAATTATTAGAACGAGAGTAGGGTTACAATCACTGGCTTGCATTGTTATAGGAGTGACGAATATCCCAAGTCAGTGAAAATGCAAATTAACTAAAGCGTTAAGCACTTGGAGTGGTAGGTTAGCTCTTGGATATCCTGTAACACCTAAGGGAAGTTACTAAAGTTTCATTATATTGATTACACTTCATATACCTAGGGTGTTGAGTCATATCATAGTAACTCTTAATCACATATTTACACCAAGGGACTAGTAAGCTTCATTAAGTGTGGGACGAGGTTATTACAGACTAACTTTTCTAAGTGACTTGGCCATGCCATTCCTTCTAACTACATATCATGTCATCCCGCAGATGTGGAAAATTGAATTTCTCCATTTGACTATGGTAGAGGAAAAATGAAGCCTTCTCTTGCTAAAATTTAACATGGAGCTTGGATTAAGTCTTATGAGCACTTACTGAAACATTTTGACTTATATAGCTATTTACTAGTCCACAATCTTGACTAAGAGTTGGTCCCACAAAGGATAGGGGTTGAGGGTTAGAGATATGTTCTCCTACCAAATTTTGTTGCGTAGCCTCACTTTTGACTAGGACTGAATTCCCTAAGTCTCGATGTGATAAATTTGTTGTGCAACTAAAACTTTGACTAGGCCTGAATAGTCCTACCCTCTAACCAATCCCGATTCCCGACATGGATGAATTTGCCTATGTACTAGCCTTGATTCAAAATGTTCCTAAGTCCTAAATCAAATATATTTTGCGTAATACATAAGGGAGAGGTGGAGCTTTGATCTTTGGAATCCTGCATGTTTACCTCTCAATCTACATACTTTGATTGGCTATAATTATTGATCTAGAAGGAATTTTCCGAAGTTTGGCATACCGTTGGAAACATCATTCAGAGAACTATCCGAAAAAGTCATTTACAAGAACATATAGATAGATCTCTTAACATATAAATTAATTAAAAGTTATATCCCCCCCTTTGGCTCTATCCAAGGCACAAATTTAAAGTGAACAAGAAACATACCACAATAATTCGAAACATACTATGAATCTACCATCATAATTAGTTGTCATCAAAATTAGCCCAATTGACATTATTGCCACAATCACCATGTAAAATATATCCATATTATTTATGTATTGAGGTTGACATAATTTCACTCTGGTTTATATTAGAAGTAGCATGTCACTACATAGATTTGACATCAATTCCAACACACTTGTTGTCACCAGCCATCCTAACAATGCCAATTTTCCAACACAGGATTACTCAACCACATCCAAGATTTCCTAGCTTAGGAATGACTAGGAGGCCTAATAAAATTTCATTATAAATTCATTAGATATATGCTCATCAAAACTTCTTCAACATGTGCAAAGGAAATAATACACCTTATAGCATCATTCTATTCATATTTTACTAACTAGAGAATGTGATAAGTTATTTTCTCTATTATCGTTAAGCAATCGGTATGAATATCTTCTATCAACATCTTGTAATAGGAGGGGAAATCATAGTTGATATCCTCATGCTCTAATATATACTAAATAATTGTGATTGTGATAAAAATGCTTTACCATTGACTTGTTTAAGAATTAGTCATTTTTATCACCATCCTCCAACTAGCTAACTTTATATTTTTGTCTCCATATTATGAATATAAATCTATAAAATAATACAAATAATATTAGTAGTATTTATTAATAACTATAATTAATAATTTCCTAGAGGGAGCTCAATTAGTAATTTTCATGTTATGGAGTATTATGTAAACCATAGGATTTATTGCTTAAATGCGCCATGGGTCAAGCCAACATTAGGAAAATTTTAGGTGCTAAAGTTATTAAGTAGGCTAATTTTTCATTATTTTTCCATAAAATATATTAAAAAATTTCCAATGTCTTCTACATATTATTTTTAAAAAATTTATAATGTAAAATTGTTTCACCTTAACAATTCTTAAAATTTTATAGAGAGTATATATAATATAATTATAAATTTGGGTATATTTACAAATATATCACTAAAATTTATTTTTATAGCTTTCCTATTGAGGACTACTAGGATTCACCAACGTCCTAAAAATTTAAGATAAGTTTCCATCCTTAATTTTTTGTCTTACCAATTAGAAAAAATAAGCATAATTAATAATATTAAAGAAAATTGTTCATACATTATTATGATTGTTCATACATTATTATTCGTAAATGGATTTCTTTATTATATTCCAAGTATTATGGATAATTAAATAATGGGATAAGTTTGGTTATCACATATGGTATCAGAGCTTTATTTTCCAATTATGGCCATAAATCATAAGAAACACGGAAAAAAATGTGCGCCCTTGGACACCCCTATTTTTCATAGCTCTTTGATTTATTTGCCTTTGACCAAAATTATGCTTTTGGACACTAATTATTTCTATGAAGGAAAAACTATTCAAATTTATCATCTAAGTGAAAATGAATATCAAGTCATTTCACCATCCGCCACAAGCCATACCATTTCTACTGCATTGTACCAATAGTATGATCTTTGCAATTAATGAACCATATACATGGGTTAAAATGTGAAGTTGGGTTACACTTTTTCCCTTTTTTGGGAAAAAAATATCATTTTTTCTGTTCTGCAACTTTCTGCAAGCCAAAATATTTTTTATATTTACAATTTCATTTCGCGATAGAAATAAAAGTTCTCAGAAATTTTATTATCTTTCTAATATTTTTTGGAATTTTTTTATACATACTTGATATGTCAATTTAGCGTTTCTTTGATTGTGTGTTCTTTAACAATCAAAAGATTCATAAAAAGTCATGTTAAAACGCATTGGTGTATTCTTTCAAAACTTTGTGTTTTTTAGAAACAAAATGTGTTACAAGAGTATAGACAGAGTCTACCTCGTTTTTGTTATATTTATGAAACCAACTGATGCATATCATAATTACTAGAATTTTTTGGAATTATTCAATATGAAAAAACTGCATATTTTGAATATTTTTCGGCTCGAACAAAATTTGTCAACATATAAGTTATAAACTAAAAATCTAAAAATACCCATTACACATGACGGACCAATGTAACACACCATAATTTTTCAATTTTTTTTATAGTGTATTTTGTAAGATACAAAATATTGATTTCACTGAATCATAATGACCTTCAGAATTTTTTTGCATCCATTTTTTTAAAACATTAATTAAAATTAGTAAATATTTATGAAATTCCATAAAATTTATATACCTTGAAAGTAGATTGAATTTTAAAAATGCTTGTCTAAATTCCGACAGTTAATTCCTAAAGTTTCACGGAGTTTAATCAATCCAAAATTGAAGAAAAGTGTTCAGAGCTTGGCTCTGCGTAACTACAAATGTGTTAGTTCGGCTGAACTTTTAGAAAACATTCGGCCAAATTGTTTTTTTTGTCCTAATGACCCATCAAGTCTAAGAACACAAAATTTCAGCCAAAGTTTTTACAAAATTTAGGCCGAACTTTTAATTGACTTTACGTCAGCAGTAAAATTCAACAAAACCCCTCCGAAAAGACATTTCGCAACAATATAAATAGGCATAAATAGATTCATTATTTTCGCATAATATCACACATTTCTTCGTTTGGTCTGATTTTCTAAAGTATTTTTTTGGGCTTAATTTTTAAAGAACTCTTTTTGGCTTAACATTCAAAGGATATTTTTTCGAGGTATGTGATACATTTTTTAGATGATTTTTGGCCTTAATTTTCAAATGACATTTTTTTCAAGGTATTTTGTTTTTAGAGGTTTTACGCTTAATTTTCAAAGGACATTTTTTTGAGGTATTTTGTTTTTAGAGCTTTTTGGGCTTAATTTCCAAAAGAAATTTCTTGGAGATTATTTGAGCTTAATTTCGAAAGGAATCTTTTTAGGCTTAATATTCAAAGTAATTTTTTGGAGGTATTTTTTAAAGTGATATTATTTTAGAGGAATTTTGGGCTTAATTTTCAAAAGGATATTGTTTGGAGGTATTTTGTTTTTAAAGAAATTTGTTTTAGAGGTTTTTGGACTTAATTTTCAAAGGTAATTTTTTGGAAGTATTTTTTAAAGTGACATTTCTGAAGAAGTTGGGCTTAATTTTCAATGGACATTTTTTGGAGTTAATTTTTGAGGGCTTAATTTTCAATGGAAATTTTTTGGAGGTATTTTTTGAAGTCACATTTTTTTAGAGTATGTGTTTTGGGTTGAAGTAAACATTTTATAATGATTTTTAAAATGAGATTTTGTTTAACCTTTTAAATGAATTTTTCCTGTAGAAACTGGAAGGAAATATTTTGAGTTTCATTTCATTTTTAGAAGACATTTTTTTCTTGGATTTTTATAGTAAATGTTTTCGATTCAAGCATGTATTTTGTGCAAAATTTTTAAAATGATTTTTTTTTTTAAATTAAATCTTTTGTGATGTTTTTTTTAATTGAGGTTTTGTCAAAAATTTTGAAGGAATTTTTTTGAACTTCATAGTCAATTATCATGGGAAATCGAAGGAATTGGAAGAGAAAATATGATCGAACAAGAGACCCTAAGGAACGTAGAGAACAATGGAGAGAATATCACAAAAAAAAGGGAGAAGAACATTCAAATATTGAAAGGGAAAATCAACCTCAACTAGAAGTTGAAGAAAGTATGTAAATGTAAATATTATAAATTTGATATTTAAAATTCTCCTAGTGTAAATTGTGAAGCTTAATTTTTATTTCATGAACTGATTTGAAATATATTTTTCAACGTAATCAGAGAGAGATATTCCCGAAAACATTGATGATGAGATACAAAATATTGAAAGAGAAAGTGAAAGAGATATTGAACCAATGATTGAAGATGGTCAAAATGTTGAAAGAAATTCAAGTGAAGAAATTGAATCATCAGGTATATATATATATATATATATATATATGTTGAACACATGCACGTATTATTGAAATTATACATATTTATTAATTTAGTTATTTATTGAATATGTAAACTTATTATGTAATATTAATTCAAATATGCACAAATGAAATCAATATCGATGATGAGATGTTAGAAGATGTTGACACTCACACATATGGAGATAAAAAATCTGACCATGTTATACGATATCATGTTAATCACATTTTCGTTTCATACTTCATAAAGGAAAATGTGGTAGTTCAAGCCCAATTGTTGAAAGGTCTCCTAACATTAAGGAAATTAAAAGAATCTATGACTTTATTGAGCATTCAAAAGTCAACAAAAGATTAAGAAATTAAGTAAAATGTGATACAAAATATAAATAGTGATATAAATTCAATTAGAAGATCTAGATATAAATTGTTTTCTGATGCACGTAGAGAAATACATATGGCAGTGGTTTCATCAAGTACTAAAGAGAATCTCTTCGTAAAACCTATGGTACGAGCATTAGGAACCTCATGAAAAAATTTTCACAAACATCGGAAATTTCAGTTGCAAATAGCTGTAAATGATGAACTCGCTTGTTGGACAGCTATTTTAAGGCAACCATACAAAGATAGACTTGGAGAAAATGTTAAAAAAACAATTTATGAATCTTGGATGAAAAATTCATGTGTTTTTCCAAAAGCAAGGGATGTGATGCAAAGATGAATAACACGAAATCAATACGAATATCATCCAAAACATTTCTTGGAAAAAACTCAAATAGAGTTCTTTATTTTTAGAATCAGAGCTCGGAATCTCCACATTTGTCATTTAGAGTTGCTTAATAAGTTCACAGAAGAGAATCATGAAATTGATGTCTCAATCAGTGCTTTTGTGCAATAAAATCCATGATATGTAAAACCTATCACCGTACGTGAAACTTGTTGTTGTCATTATCATGTGGAGTTTCAGTTATATTATGACACATTCTTTAATTTTGGTAGAAAATTTTGGAAATATTCACCCCCTCCTTCCACTATCCATGATTTCATATCTCAAATTCTATGTGGAAGATAAATCCATAAATTATTTTACCAAAAGAAATGTGTTGGTTGTAAAAAATGCGATTATTATTGAAATTTGACTAAATTTCAAAATAAATATCGTACTGATATAAATGATCAATTATTGTAAAACATGAAAGTGAAATGGAAAAGATATGAATATATCCATATATCGATTCAAGGTTCAAGTGCTAAAAGAATTGATTTATAAGAATAAGACATTTTTGTGATAGTTTTTTTGAGAAAGTTTGAGGCAGAAATTTATAAATACACCAGGCATTCCCATAGATCTTGATGGAAGGAATTGCAATTCAAAAATTCCCGTGAATTTTTTCCATCAGGGACCATTTTGTCAGTAATTGATTTTGAAGAAAACTACAAATTTTCTCCGCAAAAATAAGTTTAGAGTGAATAATATCATTCTGACGGAGTCTCCATGCTCATCCATATTCTATATAGACACACTGAACAAAATTTTGATAATATAGAAAGCACCAGTTAAAATCATCATGTTATTAAATAATATCACCTTTATATCAGTGATGATCGTACACATGATACATATTTTGTACAACACTGTTCTGGAAAGATTTGTGACTCCTTGAAAAGTTGTGGAATAAAATTCAATGAACATTTGATATGGTTAGATGGATGCATAGGTCAATTCAAATCTTCACGATTATTCTTTTGGTTGTGTTGTCTTCATATCAAACCCTACATTAAACATTGTTAGAATTTTGTTGATACTAGTCATGGAAAATGAGAAAATTACGGTGCAGGGACATGGATAAAATGAGCACTTCGAAGAGATAAAATGGACCCCTCTACAAGCCGACTTGTCTCAACCAAAGAAGTTGTTCAGTTCCATTTTTATTGGATTTATAATTTTAAACAGTCTACATATATCACAATGATTATCTTTGATGGTATTTTGATATCATATTTATATTCTTCTTTAAGTTTTCCATATAGGTTTTTTTGGCATATTGGAGTCGAATATCTAGATAGATCGATTGGAAATGATGTTGAAGCAATAAAACAGACTTTAAAACTACATTCAATTAAAACAAAATTGTCCACAAATGTGTTTTCATTGGATAAAAGAAAACATTATTTTTTTTGTAATGTTTGCATAAACAACACAGAATCCAATGATGTTTGTGAAAACAAAATTTATGTAAAATATTGGCAACAGACCAAGCTAAATACAGAGGGGAAAATTTTCGTTGCAATGTTTGAAAAAATGCAATCAAAGGACACTACAATATCATCCAATGGTGACCGGGTTTCTAATCTTGTTATAGAAGGTAACATTTCAATTTCTTTCAAATGATAGAGATCTAGAAATAGATAATAAAATCAAGTACATGTATGTTAATTTTAAAGTTAATTTTCATGTTAGTTATGATCTAAATTTAAATACATAAGTTTGCTTTATTGTGCAGGAGATGTTTTTATTGTAATTGCACCTACTATCAATGATGAAAATGTGAAGTATTATTTGATGTGTTTCACTCAACGAAAGATGAAATTATTATAAAACTATAATGATCACAGGTTTACATATGAATGAGGGTCTATTATACTGAAAGGTTATTTTTTCAGACAAACTATTCAAAGTGGGGATTTTGTTTACTTTGAAGACTATAAACCTGATGTCATAAGTTGTCAATATAGTCACTTGGTGTGTGCAGTACACATAACGTTTATAGAAGTTCAATCAAAGAAAAAAAATGGAAATTAAGAAATGGAAAATGTCAAAAACTAATCATGAATGTATCATTGAATATTGCATTCCATTGGAATTTTTTTTATTTAACTTCCCAACAATTTCTTCTCTTTGGATTCATGTTTTAGAACTTCTAGAACTCAATTGAAAATTGAACTTCCTTGTTATGCTATATGTTCAAGTGTTTTCACATGTAAATTGTTTTGGTACATGCACAAGAGTAGTTTATACATGTGTACACATACACATGTCTATATTATCTGGTCTAAACAATTTCATAAATTCTCTCGTAAAATTTTTCATAATGTCATTATTGCAAAATGTACATATCTGTGTATCTAGCATAGTTGATATAATGCAAATTTGAAGTTGCATGATTTTTTTTTAGACGTGCATGTCTATTAGAAGTAAATTATAATATTCATTCTTGAATGCAAATTGTGTGGCACGTGTTTTGTAATTTCCAGTTTACTATCAATTGAAAGTAGTTTTTTTATGTGAATTGATGAAAAATGTTGCACGTACTGGATATATATGTTCTAGAATGCAATTTTAAAATTTTATGATTGTTTGACACATCTAAGAAGAACTAGAATCTTATGATTGTATTTATATATATATATACATCGATATGTATAGTACTTCAATCATTTTAACATATATTCAAACATGTACTTAAATTATTTCTATGTACATATATTCATGTGAGTTTTTTTTTTGTTTGTAAAATGACAACTTGAATTTTATAAACAAAACTTTATATCACAATCACATGTCAAATGTAGTTCAACGATCCAAAACATGAGTTAAAAAAAAAAACATTATATCACAACATTACTGAACACATGCCAAATGTAGTTCAACTATCCATAAAAAACAAAACATTATATCACAATCACATGCCAAATGTAGTTCAATAGATCCAAAACTTGAGTTTCAAAAGAAAAAAAAAAATTATATGACAACATTACTTCACATGCCAAATGTAGTTCAACTATCCAATAAAAACAAAACATTATATCACAATCACATGCCAAATGTAGTTCAACCATCCAAAACTTGAGTTTTAAAAAAATAAAATTATATCACAACATTACTTCACATGCCAAATGTAGTTCAACTATCCAATAAAAATAAAACATTATATCACAATCACATGCCAAATGTAGTTCTACTATTAAAAAAAAAAACATTATATCACAACATTACTTCACATGCAAAATGTAGTTCAACTATCCAATAAAAACAAAACATTATATCACAATCACATACGAAATGTAGTTCAACCATCCAAAACTTGAGTTTAAAAAAAAAACATTATATCACAACATTACTTCACATGCCAAATGTACTTCAACCATCCAAAACTTGAGTTTTAAAAACAAAACATTATATTACAATATGTGATCACATGCCAAATGTAGTTCAACTATCCAAAATATGGTTTGTAATTCGATATTTCCATCTAGAGATTCATTTTATATAAATAAAAAATAAAATGACAACTTGAATTTTAAAAACAAACATTATATCGTAAAACAAAAAATTATATCACGACATGTGATTACATGCCAAATGTAGTTCAACTAGATCCAAAATATACACATGTATGTACATGGTTTAAAAACTAAAATGCGAACTTGAGTTTTAAAATCAAAACATTATATATATATATATATATATATATATATATATATATATATATATATATATATATATCACAACATGTGATCACATGCCAAATGTAACTATCCAAAATTTGAAATCATTATTGAACATTGTAAATGTAGTTTAAAACTATATATATCAAAATAGTCATATATGTCCAAGTTGTGTATCTCACTTCAGAAAAATAAAAGTGAACAAATATATATATATATATATATATATATATATATATATATATATATATATATATATTTGTTCACTTTTATTTTTCAAGTGAATACAAATTTTGGACATATATGACTTTATTTGAATATATATAGTTTTAAACTACATTTACAATGTTCAATAATATTCAAGTACAGATAGTTACATTTGGCATGTGATCACATGTTGTGATATATATATATATATATATATATATATATATATATCACAACATGTGATCACATGCCAAATGTAACTATCCAAAATTTGAAATCATTATTGAACATTGTAAATGTAGTTTAAAACTATATATATCCAAATAGTCATATATGTCCAAAATTTGTATCTCACTTGAAAAATAAAAGTGAACAAATATATATATATATATATATATATATATATATATATATATATATATATATATATATAGTATTACAAGTATCAAGTTATATAGAAAATTAAATATATGATTGCATCTAGATAAGACTATATATAAAAAAGTAAATTTAAGACTATATCTATCAAATATAATGTTGAACACATGTGCATCATCTATCAAATACATATGGATGTAGTATCTCTCCCAACAAAGTCACGATCCTCGAGCTATCATGTGAAGCATGGGGAACCTGTATACAATGTGTACAAACATTAAAATTTAATGTTTTAAAATTGAATGAGAATATAAAATTTCATGTAAAAAAAACAAATGAAGAAAAAAATCATGTAATACCTCACGAGGTTCCCTCTCTATTGTGTTTTGTTTCTCGTCCATTAAAACTTCCTCTAGAGGAACATTTTGCACATTAAACTGTAAAATATACCTGTAAAAGTACACACACACACACACACACACATATATATTTAAAAAATTCAAATGAAAATGCATATAGAAAATAATTTTCAATAATATTAAAAAAAAATAGACAACTTTTTCAAATGGTTCAAATGGTGTGGATGTTCCTATTTCCATCATACACTTCATCGCTAGAGTCTGTGGAGAAAAGAAATCATCTCCAAGAACGTAAAATTCAAAAATTTTAAAAGTATAAAATAACTCAAGATCTAGATCTAAATTTATAATAAAACTTTTGAACTTGAATTTATAAACTATAACTTAAACATATATTTAAGTGAAAAATTGAATACTTGTGATGGTGGATGTGGCACATCTCCTCAGGGTGGCTCCGAAAGAAAATATCCAAAATCCTAAAATTAAAAAAAAAAAAAAAAATTCAAGATCTAGAGATCTCATTTTTTAATGGAACTTTTGAGATGGAATATATAACTTAAAAAAATATTTAAAAGTGAAAAATTGTTCATACTTTTGATCGTGGATTTGGCACATCTCCCAAGGAAGAAGAAGGTACTGCCATCCCGAAAACATCAGACAGAATCAGAATATGTTAACATTTAATTATATATACATGTACATGTGTGCATAATTATTTATTTTAAAAGTATTTCATCATGTTTCAATATATATAATAATAGATAAAAAAATAATTGTACATCATCATGTTCAATTAAAAAGCACTAAAATTTTCCAACATGTCTTGATGGTGACAACCATCTTGATTGTGTGATTGATGGGGAGGCCTATCTTGATTGTCTGAACTGGGGGCTCCAACCGTGATATTAACATCACCTTCGTTCATCAAGCGTGACAGCTGCAAATGGTGTTAACATATAATGATACATTTTTGTTAGATTAATGTATACAAATAAATGTATGTATATGTGTATTTATTATAAATCGTACATGTGTTAAAATAATAACCCTAACTATTAACACATACCATTCCCATACCCTCTTGCTCATGAATAATTAGGTCATGCCAACCATTTTGACAATTATTTGCATATGTTCTAAGATATTCAACACTCATGTTGCCTATCTCTTCATTTTTATAATACACGAAATTATCGCGTGATTCGCACGTGCTCTTTGTCGATTCAAAAAAGAAGCAACTCCACCCAATCCACTCTGAACATTGTCAATGATGACATCCCTTTCTTCTCGATTATTTTGAGAAGTGGCATACATCTCTAACCGCAAATTTTCGACACGAATAGGTCGACAAACCAATGGTGTCTCGGGGAAAGGCAACTCAGCATTACACCTAGCACCCCTACGGTCAGACAATCGACCTTTCCCAGGACCAAAACATTCAGAGGGAAGGTCATTATAATTGGGTTTCATTCCCAAAAAGAATTCTGCATAAAATAATTTTTCAAAATAAAGCGGAACCTCATCATTCCATGGGAGTCTTCCATAGGAAGCAAGGTTCCTATCGTACAAATAGCCAAATATATGAGGGTTCTTGAAATATTTCATCTTTAGCATCCTTCTTTTAACCCTTTCTTTGAAATTAAACATAGACTTAGTCATTTATATTGTAACTCTTTGTTTAACAACCTCCCATCTATCAAGACCCATCACTGTTTCCTTTATTTTTCTCACCACTTATACAAAATTTTGAGTGGTTGGACCAATGTTTAGGTACACATCTTCTAGTTTGCTTAAAGAGTGAGTATCTATTTCCAAGCTTTGTTGACTCTTGGTAGGGAGAGTCAAAGACACAAGATCTCTCTTAAATTTTGAATGAATATTTTGACACCTTTGTAAGGTGCATTGTTACATGTTTGATTCCCAAGGTATATTGGAAATGTCAAATGAATAAGTCGTGGTTGGTGTAAAGCCTTTTTCTTAATTGATGTGTTCTGTCCTATTTCTTTTTCGAGCAACATTCGAGCAACATTTTCACCCTCTGCATCAATATATAAAATATTGTATATTAAAAAACATGTAAAAAGATTTGTATAAATTAATTGAAAATAATATTTAGATTGATCGCCACCTCGATATGGTTGGCTAGCATCTTGCCCACCCTGAGACTGTTGAGAACCAGGATGACCACCGATTGGTTGAGAACCAACGTGACCATCCATTGATTTCCTCTGGGGGAAAGCATATCACCATGTTCATGTAATTTTTCATCACCTATTGATGGCCCTCCAAGGGAATGTGTACCACCACCAACCTCATGAGACGAGAGGGAAGGTTCATAAAAAAATATGAATTTATAATCAATTCAAAAATACAGTCATACATATAAATACATGTACATATTCATTCATTAAATTGTGTGAACCATACCATGATTCTGTGAACCATGGCCATGCTCCATTGATGGAGTAGACACCCTTGTCCTCCTACCTCCTAATAAGTAAAAAAAGAAACTTATTAACAACTAATTTAACTCACAAAATTTATAAAAAATCAATTCCATATTTACATATTTATATATGGATATAATATTATATTTAAATGCCATGAACATCCCTCTATCCATGACCCCCTCACTTGTAGAGATATGGGATTCTATTGACCTTCGCCTTTCATCCTCCATGATATATATGGATATATCTATAGTGGACATTTACAATTATTTTTAAATTAATATTTAAAATAAATTCAAAATAAATTAAAAAAAATGAATGTAATTTAGTGTACACAAATTATGTAAAACAAAACTTTCAAAGCACTAACTGATGTGTGAAACTAAATTTAAGAAAAAAATTTATAAAAATGTTAAGTTCACCAAATTTCACTTTACATGGTGGGAGAAAACTTGGTATATAATTGGAAAAAACACACGGTCATTAAAAAATAAGCGTGGAACTCCATTTAAACAAAAAATTGTTGAAGTCCTCACATTTTAATTTTATAAAAATGTGAAGCTCACCAAGTTGCAAATGTGAAGTTAACCAAGTTGCAAATGTGAAGTTCACCAAGTTGCACTTTACATGGTGGGAGCACACTTGGTATATAATTGAAAAAAACACATGGTCATTAAAAAATACACATTTATAAGTAAAAAATACACACATATCAAAGATATGTTACAATTTCCATCAATAAATTTTGAATGAGAGCGTCTCAACACTAATTCATCTTTCATCGATGAATCTTGAATTTTTGAAGAAGAGTGTCTCAACACTAATCCATCTTTGAGAGATGAATCTTGAATTGGAGTTGCCCCGTATAATAATAGTTCATATTTTAATTCATCTTTGATAGATGAATCTTGAATTGGCATTGCCCCACACAATAGATCAGCAGAAATCTTATTAACATTTATACAATGTCTTTTACTAAAAAATTGAAATTAGATAACAATATTGTTTTTTTTTTCATGTAGTTGTTTTAGCCTCTCCTTCTTGACTTAGTACATGCCTTTCATCTAGTTGCACACAAGTTCAGAATTGGTGAAAACTACAATTCCATTTGATCCAAACTCCCTAGTTGTTCCCAAGCCCTCATCAATGGAATATAATATGCCTCATTGTTTTTTGTTCTTCTCGGTATATTCATTTTCCTTTGGAGGACCTTGCTAGTTGCAATATTGCAAATCACATATGTAATCTCTTATTTCCCTGGATTGGGATAGAAAGAAGCATCTATGCATAATGTCCATTTTTCAACTATATTTAGTGGGATTTTTTTATCCCTAAAAAAAACAAATTAAATAAAATATATTAAATTAACATTTATCTCAAATGCATAGGAGAAATGACATGTGCATCGGATAAATGGCATGTGCATGGTTTTCCTTAAATTTTTCCATAAATTTTATTGGATAAATCACATCTAGAAATGACATGCCTTAAAGAATGCATGGGAGAAATGACATGTGCATAGTTTTCCTTAAAATTTGCCTTAAATTTTATGGGAGAAATCACATCTAGAAATGACATGCATTAAAGATTGCCGTGCCTAGAGTTTAAGGGAGAAATGACATGTACATGCTTCCAAAAACACTAGCAAATTATATATTAAATTTTATCATAGAAATGACATGTACATGGTTATCCATAAATTTTTCCTTGATTTTATGGGAGAAATGGGAGAAATGACATGTATGTAAATGGTTATCCTTAAACTTTGCTTTAAAATTTATGGAAGAAATGACATAGAAATTGCATGTACAGCATTATCCTTAAAGTTTTCTTTAAAATTTATGGGAGAAATGACATATAAATGACATGTACATGGTTATCCTTCAAGTTTTCTTGAAAATTTATGGGATAAATGACGTAGAAATGACATTTACATGGTTATCCTTAAATTTTGGTTTAAAATTTATGGGAGAAATGACATAGAAATGACATGTACATGGTTATCCTTAAATTTTTCCTTGAGTTTATGGAGAAATGACATGTATGTACATGGTTATCCTTAATGTTTTCCTTAAATGTTATGAGAGGAATGACATAGAAATGACACCTGTACATGGTTCCAAAAACACTAGAAAATCCCTTAAAGTTTATGGGAGAAATGGCATGTACAGAAATGGATATTAAAATGAAGAAATTCTATTTAGATATGTTCCAAAGATTTACTGTAGGGGCATTTACTGGATATTTCACCCTTAATAAAGGATGAGATCTAGAGGCTACCTAGCCCTTTACCGACACTTCCTTTAAAACTTGTAGAAGTTAACACTCAATAAACAATATAAAATCGTATTGAAGTTCAACCATTTTAGGTTCAATTTTTAGGCCTTAAAGTTTTTCTTCAATTAATAGGAGAAAGCCTTGAGTTTGGGGGATCCTATGGAATTTCAGCCACTTTAGGCTCAATTTTTAGGTCTTAAATTTTTCCTTGAATTAATGGGAGAAATGACATACATGCATGGTTTGCCTTAAATTTTTACTTAAAGATTATGGGAAAAATCACATCTAGAAATGACATACATGCATGGTTTGCTTTAAATTTTTCCTTAAAGATTATGGGAAAAATCACATCTAGAAATGCCATGCCTTAAAGTTTTCCTTAAAGTGTGTGGAAGAAATTACATCTATAAATGACATGCCTTAAAGTTTTCCTTGCCTAAATTTTAAGAGAGAAATGACATGTACATGGTTTTCCTTAAAGTCACCTTATAGTTTAAGGAAGAAATGACATTGCCTTATATTTTATGGGAGAAATGACATAGAAATGACACAAGCCTTAAATTTTGCCTTGCCTAGAGTTTAAGAGAGATTTTTCCTTATAGTTTATGGGAGAAATAACATAGAAATGCCAGAGAAGTGACATAGAAATGACACAAGCCTTAAATTTTTCCTTGCCTAGAGTTTAAGAGAGAAATGACATGTACATGGTTTGCCTTAATGTTTTCCTTATTGTTTATGGGAGAAATTACATTTCCTTATATTTTATGGGAGAAATGACAGAGAAATGACATGTTTTTCCTTAAAGTGTGTGGGAGAAATTTCATGTAGATGGTTTGCAATATTATTTTATGCACTTACTAAAATTTATGGGAGAAATGGGAGAAATTACCTGTAAGTACATGGATTTCCTTAAATTTTGCCTTAAATTTTATGGGATAAATTTCATAGAAATGACATGTACATGGTTCCAGAAACACCAGAAAATGTCACCTTAAAGCTTATGGGAGAAATGGAATGTACAAAAATGGATATTACAATGAAGAATTTCTATTTAGATATGTTCTAAATTATGGCATGCCTTAAATTTTGCCTAAAATTTTATGGGAGAAATGACACATGTACATGGTTTGCAAAATTATTTTATGCACTTTCTAAAATTTAAGGGAGAAATGGGATAAATGACATGTATGTACATAGTTTTCCTTAATTTTTATGGGATAAATGACATAGAAATCACATGTACATGGTTCCAAAAACACTAGAAAATACCTTAAAGCTTATGGAAGAAATGACATGGACAGAAATGGATATTACAATGAAGAACTTCTATTTAGATCTGTTCCCGAGATTAACTGTAGGGGAACTTACTGGATATGTCACGTTTGAGAAAATGATGAGATCCAGAGGCTACCTGGCTCTTTACAGGCACTGCCTTTAGAACTTGTACAAGTTAACAATCAATAGACAGACTAAAATCCTATGGAATTTCAGCCACTTTAGGTTCAGTTTTTAGGCCTTAAATTTTGCCATAAATTAATGGCATAAAGCCTTTAGTTTGTGGGAGAAATGGCATGTGCATGGTTTGCCTTAAATTTTTCCTTAAATTTGATGGGAGAAATCACATCTAGAAATGACATGCCTTAAAGTTTTCCTTGCCTAGAGTTTAAGAGAGAAATTACATGTACATGGTTTGCCTTAAATTTTTCCTTATATTATATGGTAGAAATGACATTGCCTTATAGTTTGTGATAAAAATGACATAGAAATGACAGAGAAATGACATAGAAATGACACATGCCTTAAAGTTTGCCTAAAATTTTATGTCAAAATTCACAACTTGATGAGTCTTTTAGAGAAAAGTAAAGTAAAGATTAACATTATACAAGATTAGAAAGGTAAATGAAAACATTAGGAGAGGAAACATCATGTAAGGTGCAAAATTTAATAGTCATTTAAATTTTATAGTTTAATGTTATTTTTGGCTTGTACTATCATTCATCCTTGATATGTACAAGAATTTTACAACTTGAACATCAACCTACACACTATCATCATATCCCTGCATACATAATCTAGATTAGTATTATTCATTACAACATAAAACACTACACTTTTTACATTTTACAAGATTAGAAAAGTAAATGACAACACTAGGAGAGGAAGCATCATGGAAGGTGTAAATTTAGGTGTATTAATAAAAATAAGTTAGCATCAACATAAATATGAGTACAGTGGAAAACCTATAGTAGCATTATGGTAACAAGCCAAGGGTATTCATTACTCGAATAAACCATTTCTATCAATCATTCCTATTAACATCATGCCTCCAAATTCATATAATGATAAACTATAGTCAACATCCATTTCACCTTTTTCATAGAATACCATTAAATTTCACTTCATATGTTTTTCTAGAATTCATTTTTCCAACCACTATCAAAGGTATCCTATGTAATTATATCAAATTATAAGGAATCAATCTTTTTTCACTTCCATAAAAAGGTAGAAGAAAATTTTTGTGCATCTACTACAGGAAATATATAATAAGGAAGCTATAAAAATCCATCCTATAACAAATCATTTTCAATTCATTGTTTTCAATTATTTCAGGAAAAGTTATATCTAAGAATCAAAAAAGATCTTATGTACACATGAATCAACCATATATAGCCATTTTAATCCATTGTACACAATTAAACAAATAATAAGTCTATGGGTCTGGATTACCTAAACCTTGTTCAAACTATCATTTGATGTAAAGTATAGATTGTAACAAGATGGTTACAGGTCTTTCTGTAATAAACTCTCTGTATGTCTTCTAAACGTTTTCTGAACTATAGGTGTGGATTGCCTAAACCTCGTTCAAATTGACATTTGATGTAAATTATTGATTCTAACAGGATGGTTACGGGTATTTCTGTAATAAACTCTCTGTATGTCTTCTAAACCTTGTTCAAATTGTCATTTGATATCAAGTATGGAATATAACAGGATGGTTATGGGTCTTTCTAAAATAAAATCTCTGTGTGTCTTCTAAACCTATTATGAACATGTTATGCAAATGGTAATCGTTATAAATAATATCCCCATCTAATTGATATAGAGGTATAACTTCTCTAAATATCTAACTAGTATAAAGAAAATATAACATATATATAAATAAGAGCCCAAGGGTTGGGCTCTAAATACTAATAAAAAGGCAGCGGTATCTCTCCATCAAAAAAAAAAGATAACACATTTTTTTACCGTCTTTGATGAAAAGGGATATCTAAGAATCAAATAAGATCTTATGTACACATGAATCAACCATATTTATCCATTTCAATCCATTGTACACAATTAAACACTCTATTGATAATACACAATTAAACACTCTGCTGAAAGAAAAAGACAATCTAACAAAGGTCTGAAGAAGCAACATAACACAAATATAGTCTACAAGCTTAAGAAAGAACATAATTGTGAGTTGGTGCTCATAAGAAGAACAAAAAGTTATTAGATGTACAGAAGTTGAAGGAAATAATAGATATATTAGATCTTTAGAGGTTGAAGGAAAGAACATATATATTATATCTATAGAGGTTGAAGGAAAGAAAAGTCTTTTCAATTCTTTAAGGAAAATTTATATCTTAGAATAAAACAAGCTCTTATGTACACATGAATCAACCATATTTAGCCATTTAAATCCATTGTACACAATTAAACACTCAGTTGAAAAACAAAGACAATCTAACAAATATCTATGGAAGAAAAAAAATGAAAATAGAACCTACAAGCTTAAGAAAGAACATAGCTATGCGTTGGTGCTCATAATGAGAACAAAAAGATATTAGATTTTATCATTTCTGGTGGACAAGCTTCATGGAGCCTAAACACCTTCCATTTCTCCTTCAAAACAGATTAGTGATTGGTGGTTCTACATTCCTCCTTGTGAAGGCATATTTTATGGTTACATATATTTGATTCGATCTGTAATCTCTAACTCACCATAAATTGGTATTACATTCCTGGAATGGGCATAGGGGAACAACTACATAATGGTTTTTTTGGCCTTCCTCCAAGTGTGTGTATGAAAAAATATCTGGCTCAAAGTATGAAAATGTAAAAAAAAAAATATCTATTCAAGAAAAGAACAAAGATATTAGATCGGTAGAGGTTGAATCAATCCATTGTCCACAATTAAAAAAATAGTTAGTCTACGGGTCTGGATTCCCTAAAGCTTTTTTGAACTGTCATTTGATGTAAAGTATGGATTCTAACGGGATAGTTTCAGGTGTTCCTGTCCTAAACTCTCTGTATGTCTATATAAAAATTTTATGAACATGTTCTGCAAATAGTAATTGTTATAAATAATATCCCCATCTAACTGATGTAAGGGTATAACTTCTCTAAATATCTAACTTTTATAAAGAAGATATAACATATATAAATCAGAGCAGTGAGGTTTCTCCATACTTCGGTTATACTAATAAAAAGGCAGTGATGTTTCCCCATAAAAAAGAAAATATATCACATTATTTTCAATTATTTGAGGAAAAGTGATATATAAGAATCAAACAATCTCTTACATACAACATGAATCAACCATATTTATCCATTACAATCCATTGTACACAATTAAAAAACTTATACAACAAATTATTTTTAGGATTAGTCTACTTGGAGGCAAAGACAACAGTAGATGAGGACGAGGTAGACCAAAATGATAGCAAACGATAGCAGCCAGGCCTGAACGACAGAAAATGGCAGCAGATAGGCCACAATGACAACAAACGGCAGCAGGAATGCCACAACAAAAACAAACGGAAAAAGGTAGGACACAATGAAAACAAACGGTAGCATGGAGGCCACAACGAGGACAAAGATCGCTAAACTTGTGAACAAAAAAACAAAAAAGACATTAAAATCGACAAAAATACAAAAAAAAAAAAGAACACACGTAGCAAGTTCTCACATCCTCACCCTACAACAACAAACACAAGTGCAACGACCCTTGGAACAAAAAACACCAGCGCAACGACACCTGTAACAGAAAACACTAGCACAAAAGGAAAAACCAAACGGTAAGAAGCCCAAAACCTATAGAGGTCTTCGGGTCGATATATTTATAAGAAAAATTTCGGTCGAATTCTTTTCAAAATTTCGGTTGAACTAATAGTCCAGCCAAACTTCGTTTGCAGGTTTTCCCATCTCTGGCCAGAAATATGTTTACCCACCGTCGTCAATTTCAATGACAGAATGAGTTCAGCCAAACTAATTTAAAAAGTTTGACTAAACTGTTAGAAAAATAAATTTTCTGCTCGCGTTTCACATAAAAGTGTAACCCACCTTCGCGTTTTTACCCATATATTAATTGAATTTCCACACAACCAATCAAATTTTATAGATTTAATTAATATGGATTTGGATAATTAACTAATTATTCAAAAGAGGCCCATAAAACATCATACTATTACTCTTATAGATATAGGTAATGTATATAACTTATTTTACTATACTCTAGTGGAAAAAAATTATTCCAATTTTGTATAGTCTCTGCAAAATTCATCTCTATACTTCAGTGAAAACGTCATTGTACTTGTAAAATTTGTAACATATTTTCATATGAGCTAACCACGACTATTTTACCTTAGCTATTTCTATTGTACCTATCATTAATCCATATTGTTGTTATAGCTACAACAGAAATTTCTATTTAATAAAACAATCCATTCCACTATAATATGTACCATCTTAGTCATTTCATTCATAATACTTTTTTTCATCACATGATTTTTCGTAGTGTCACATATCATCATGAAATTCTCAATTTTGTTCTCTAAAAGAAATAGTTAATTCCATAAAATACAAGTTTTGATATATACGTGTGTGAGAGAGAGCTCTGAAATGAAATATGGGTCAAAATTATTCTTTTTTTAAAATGATCAAGAGTGGAATAATATCAAAAAAAAAATATTTTTCATGTGTTAAAATAGAAGAAGTGGTATATTCCATGATATTAAAAAACAATTAATAAAAAATGTGTTTAAAATGTTTTATTACATGTAATCATCCACGTATTTAATTTATCAAGGATACAGTATTATTTTTAATAAATGAAATAACACTATCTTATAAAGGTGGCATGATCTCGTGTTATGTTTTATGTACATTGAAGGACAGCACTAAAGGAAGATAGATTTATATCATCATCACGTAAAACCATACATGAAAATACATTACCATCAAAATTCCAAATCAGTTATTTTTTATAGAACCAAATCTAGTTAAGAATATATATGCTTCTTATTTTGAAGTGGAATATGAAGTTAATAACAAAATTTTCATTTTACCTTAAACCTAGATATGTGGATAATATTTTTTGGTATTTCCATATAGGAAGAATATGTTGACATTCTAAGACATTAGAATGAAATAAAAATTGGCAATATCCTGATAAACATACTTTAAATATATCTATAATAATGACTCGATAAAATTAAAATCCAATATTAAATATGAAAAAAGAATTTGATCAAGTTATTTAAAAAGGAAATGAAAAAAATTTCTATTAGAATATCATAGTTCAAAATTACTTTCATAACACAATAAATCCAAGGCTATGAAGAAACAAATAGAGTAACTAACTTTAAGTATTGAAAGGAAAATTACTGAAGGAATTTCATAAAATAGATGATACTGGAGGAACCTTCATCATAATGTGTTGAAAGAAATTACAAGATTAAAAAATGAAACACTTGAAGTCTCAAATTTATAAATTAGAAGATGGAGGAATTTCACATGTCAAGAATCATAATCAAAACATGGTTACTTGAATTAATAAGTTTAATAATGATAATTGGTCACTGGAAAGAATAATAGGACAACTTATATAGATAGAAACATGAAATTATTCAAATGAAAAAAATCATATTGAAGAACATGGAACTACAAAATATCTCAATTTAGATATATTTTCATTCAATTGAAGTGAAATCATACATGAATGCTAAAGTATAAATGATAGGAATTCCAAGTAAATATTTAGTGATAAACCAAGGAACATCAAATGAAACCATATTCCCAAAGTTAATCAAGAAATAAACACAAACATGATAAAGGGAAATCAACTGACAATAACTTGTTATAAACCTCCAAATCATAATATCATTCATGTAAATGATGATGTATAGAAATATCACTAAGGACTAGGACAAATGACTTAAATTCTAAATAATAATAATTTTATCACAATTAAGTCTTATGCTAACAACTAATATTAGGTATCATGTAAGTGTAAAATTCGACAAAAATAAGAATGGGGATGGTTATATCATTTTATGGTTTTGATTATTTAGTTCAGCATTGAGAGGTTCATCTTTCTTTCTATGATTCAATATGGCATATACAAGAACCCATATGGATCTGATGATATTACAAGATAAAGAAATAGATATCAAATGTTTGCATCAATATACATTAAGGATAAACATCTCTAAAGGGAAATAGAAGTTATTAAAATAAATGTGTATAAAATAATATAAATAATAACAATAATAATAAGTACAATTAATAATTATGAATGGACATCTCTAAAAGGAAATGGTTGTTCATGAAATGGTATCCCGGATAGTAATATAAAAATTTCCTTCATTTGTAACCATATAATATTCTTCATACACTATTACTTTAAAAGAAAAAAATATTATATTCGATGTCTTTTGGATAATCAATTCGTGAAAAATACGGCTTATCATACGCCATAGTATCTCTTCTTCATTTATTTTTCTAATTTTTTTAGGCATTTATTCCTCTTCCTACTTCATGAATTTCATCCTCCGTTTCATAATTATTCTTTGCTCAAGGTGTTGCATGTTATCTTCCAAGACTTATTTGTCCTGGAATATGTTCCAAAACTCCTCTTTGTTCCATTTCTCGATTTTTGGCCTTGAGATATTTTAGCTTGTGGTGAAATCAATAAATATTAGTGGCTTAGTTAAATTCCACTATCTCCTAAGGCTATATTTCTTAGTAAAAAATGGAGTAATTTAGTAGCCATAATATTTCAAATTTAAACAACTAGTTATTATGTCTAGATTTAATATCAATATCTAAAAATAGCAATCATCTTCGAGCTAGAGAACGAAAGAATGGGTCTCTGAAAAAATATTTCTTTTCTTAGTAATGAATATGAAATTAGTAAAAATTTATGGAAATATTCCATGTGAAAGCACCATTGATGTTTCCCACATGAACCACCTTAAAATTTCTCACTGTATGTTTAAGATGATATGTCTTTGCATCTTTAGATTGACTCATTGTTTGTTTTTCATCTAATGTTTTGAAGAAATAAATATCCCCTATAATATACAAATCAAGAATTAGGATGAGGCCCAAACTATTGATATTTTGGATAATGCTAATTTTCGTCATTCAAAGGAGGGCAAGGGACAACGGTTATACAAGTAACTTTTGTTGATCCTATTAACTACAATCACAATAAGATCATGCATGGATATATTTTAGATCTATGGTATCGACTTCCATGGGGTTCCAAATTAATTCAATCATCCTTTCACTTCCATTGTCATATAGGGAAGTTGATTTAAAATCTTTCCAACAACACGTTTCTATTTCACTCATATTTTGACTAGAATATTGTTTCTTTGAGCACAATCATTTTATGTATCTATTTATAGATACATTATATTAATTATAATATTCATTTATTTTTAGGATATAATATTCATGTATTATTGGGTTTCTTGGAGGATAACACCTCCATCATCCATATAACCTTGACCAAATTTTCTCCAATTTCTTGTAGTATACCATTATTATTATTATGGTCTCCTCTTCTATCCACCCTGATAGTATTAGGGGACCATTAAATAATGGGGTGCGAATACCTAAATAAATATTAGTAGACTTAGCTTTAGGTTGTGGATTACGTATTATGTTCCTCACATTTTATAGATGTGCCTTGTCAACCAATTTGAACTGATGGTATAATATACATTTTTGTTTCTTCCCTTTATAATATTATACAAAGGTAGAAAATATGTTTTCCTCTAGATACATGTACTTCATAGTGTATTGCATTACCTACTCCTCCATTTTTGTTTTAGTGGGATCCTTTCTAAAAGGGTTGTGCTAATTTTATTCCAAATATTTCCTCACTTCAACTTTAGAATTTATGTCGAATTGGGATTACTTCATACCCTCGTATTGGTATTCTATTGAGCATCATCTTATGTAAATGAGTCCTCTTGTGAAGCTAGAGACTCAAAAATATTTGTGTATCTAGGATTTTCCCTTAATATTGTAGCCGGTTTGGGTGTTATATTATGTTTCCTCTATGGTGCTTCTTGAAATCTACATTGATCGTTTTCACTAGTATGATCTCACATGCTTCCTTTTGTACCAGAGGTAAGAGGTAAATCACAGAATAAGTGTCCATATTCATGCAATTAGTGGTGGAAAGGTGGAACATGCTCAAAATATAGCACTCTCTTCCAATGACTATCCTAATAGTGATTTTCCATTGAAGCTATAAGAGGGTGTTAAACATTCATATATGGGAACCCAAGAATAGGACATGTTTATTCCTCATTTTTTTAATTACTAAATCTTGAAAAAAATCCTATACCATTATCTATTCCCCCAAGTATTTCATCCTCCCAATATTTTGTTCAGAGATAAAAAATTTAAACCCAAACCAGAAAAACTAGGAGCTCATCTTACTCTATGTTATATTTCTCCTTCTATAATATCATTAAAATCCCAACATTATTGAAGAAATAAGGCTATTTGTAAAAAATCATCAGTTTATCCTCCAACGTAGCAAACTTTATCATGAAGAAAACTTCAGCTCCTAACTCCAAGTTTATTTCTCCATTGAACTTCCATTTGTTATTCCTCCAACAAATTACGGTTTTATAGAAGGGCATGTTTCTATGGATTTTCATATTAAGGCATTATATTTCATATAATGAATGTAGTTTTATATTTTGCAACATAAAACTTTAAATTTTGGATCACACTAGTTTTGGACAAAATTAACCTTACTTACAATTCAACTATAATATCCCAATGAAGATTTTTCCATATAGCTAGTATCTTCCCTCTTAATTGTAGATTTATTATGTGGTTGTGAGAAATGAGATGCTAGGGATTGTGAACTAAATCAATTACATGATATAAAACTAGTTTGTTGTAGGAGCAGGTTAAACACCCTCACCCTACATTTCCTATCTGCAATTATGTAAAGACAAACCCTAATTTATCAAACAAAAAACTATAAGAAATCAACTTCAACATTTGTGCATATACCTATAAATAAATATATTAGCTCGATAGAATTCCTTACAAAGAATTATTATAAACACTATGAAAATAAATCTTTTAAATGGTTATTTTAACATAAATTATTATTAAAATAAGAACATTAATTTAAATCACATGTTATCAAAAGATTCTATAATGGAAAAAGAACCAAAGATTAATAGAAGTAACTATTTCAACGTAAGAGTAGACTTAATAAATATTTCAAAAATAAAAATGTGGATTTAAGGGGGATTATTTTTCCAAAGAAGTAATTTTCAAATTTTATTATAAAGTAAAACGGTAATAGAATAATTGAGTAGAAATTTTGGCTCAAATAAAATTTTATATTAATAACAATTAGTTTCTGTTTATTATTATTTATTATTGTTTATTAAGAAAATATTAAATTAAGTCAAACATACATATATGTATATTTTAAATTATCATCGTGTAAATTTATTATACAACAATTAAAAATGAAGATATAAGAAAGAAGTGTTTCCTTAATAACCAACGCTATCTTGGGTTCGTTATAAAATTTAATCCTAAAAGGTAATAGAATATTCGAGGGAGAAAATTTGGTTTAAAAAAAATAACATTGATGATCTATATAGTATTAAGAATTTTTGTTATTATTTATTATTTTATTTTTTAATAACTATAAATTATTCTACTCCGGATGCGGATGTCTAGCAGAGAGATGAGGCCTACGGGCCCGGTTACAATCCCAACGCAACCCACATGGGGTGGCCACATGGCCCCCATGGCAACTTAAATGCAATGTTAATTGCCCAGCTGCGTTGTGCATTCACTCCGGTTCGCCGCCATTACTTGTGCATTGGTCTGTGCACTCTCCTTCATATGGCGCAGGATCGCTCAGCTTCTCCCGTTTGCTCCAGTGATGGCCACCGCCCTCCGTTGCCTCTGAACTCGCTCTGCCCAGGAGGTGCTTCTACAGGCGGGGAGCGAACAAATACGGGGCGACGGTGTGCACTGTACAGCTGCTTGGATATCGCTCCAGGACTCCATCTCTCTCACAGTAACCTCTGCCCGTTTCATTTGAATTCTCATGGTTTTCCGGTTTCGTTTGATAATTCTTCTGTTTTAGTTGCTGCTCCCTCCAGAGGCTGGACGAACTCTTCCGAGGTTTTTACCATGCCCAGATTGAGGCAGCGAATGGCTTGTAGAAAGGGGGCTTCTCAGGGGAGATCCCTGGGCGAGCGCCCTCCCCTCAGCCACCATGTCGATAGAACTCTGGAGCCTTCTGCTAGACGTCCTACTCCTTCATCTTCGGGCCCTCCTGGTCCTCGCCCTGATTTTCTTGACATGGCGCCTCCCCGTTCTGACCCTCCGCCCCTTGTTCCTCCTTCGTTCCCTCCCCAGCCTGTCGTCGCCGCCTCCACCCCTTCTCCGAGCGGTAGTTTCCTCAGACAGGCCACGCAGCATACTGAATTGCGCTTTGACCGTGCTTTTGACCACCCTGTCTCAGTTTTCCTTACTGTTACATTGAGCGAGGAGCTCCCCTTCCCTCCTGCCTCCCACCCCAGTTTTTTGCAGCCTCCCTCAGCTCCTGCATTCGCTCCCCCTTCTGTCCCCAACCCGGCTCCTTTCACCCCTTCCTCCTGCGCGCCCTCTGTCCCTTTCCCGTCCTCCTCAGGACATTTCAATTTACAGGTGGACGCCGGACCGAATGAAGACGAAGAGAACAAGGCTGCTGACGGGGACCAGGACGACCAGTATGGCTGCAGAATCATGGAGGAGCACTCTGCTTCAGATTAAATGCTCTCTTACCTCCATGACAAAATTCCAGTATGAACTCTGCTTTAAAGGTTTTGCTAGTTTCAGGTGTTTCAATGAATGCTCACAGCAGATATAGCTGCATATATTTTTGTATCTTTACAGCTTTCATATGCACAGAACAGTTAACTCTTCGCCGGTTTCCCAATTATTGGGCGGTGTATCTGCTTACAAACGAACTGGTTTCCCGTTAATGGGCAGTTCTATATCTAGTCTGACAGTAGCACTCAAGCCCGGCCTCAGGCTTTCTCAGCTGAGCCGTGGCAGTTTTGTAACTTTATGTTCATAATAGAAATAGCGTAATTTAGCAAAAAAAAAAAACTATAAATTATTATAATTTCTTTTGAGACGAATTTGAGCATGGGCAATATTTTTGGGAGAATTGAATTATTTCAGGGTATCCAATTTGGACCCACTTTTGCAAAATTATAGCCATAACATCTTATTATGCTAGCTAAAGACAAGGTTATATTTTTTTTAGTCCAAAAAAAACTAACTTTCAGTTAATTTTGAAAAATTTAAAAATATTCTATAAAGATTTGAAGAAAAAAAATTATTAAAAAGAATATTTTGAAAATTAAAAGAAAAAAAAAAAGAAATTTAAAAAGTAAATTGCTTTTATTTAATTTGTTAGTAACTATTATGATGTTGTTTTAAATTGAATTGTGAGATATAAATTTATATTAAAAATAAAAAATCTAAAAAAGAATTATATTCACCATTGTCGTAATAAATTATGCTTTATTACAGTATCATTCACCAATACTCTTTCTTATTAATACCACATTCCCAAAGACTATTACTCATTTCAAAATCAAAATATTTTATAAATAATTTATTTTAATTTAAGTTATAAAAAAAAAATTAATTAAAACTTAATACTTACAATATAACAAGATCATTAACCATGGACATCTACCCCCATTTTACCATGGATGTTATTGACTTATAAATAAGATCTTTAACCATGTATATTTACCCAGATTTTAACATGGATGTTATGGACTTGTAAATAAGCTTCCATACAATACTATTAGAAATTATAATGACTAATCAATACCACTTGCACAAAAACCATAACTCATTTCAATATCAAAATATTTTATAAATATTTAATTTTAATTATATTTTATTTTGGTGAAAAATCTTTGACTTTCAATAAAAAATTTTCTTTTTAAACAAATTCTATCATATTTATTAATGTTTTGAAAAAATGAATATTAGACTCAATATTTTGAAAATATGTAAACCCTTCATCTAATTTTATATGAATTTCTAATGTTATATTAATTAGAAATTATTTAAATATGTTACATATATGTTTGTGCATGTGTTAAATTTGTATTTATCAAGAAAACTGAAATACATAGATAACCATATGCACATAGAGCGAGTTTCAGAACTCAATTCTCAACATCTATCACTTATACAAACTACTACTAATTACATGTGTACAAAATTTATCATATTTGGGCTTGCTTAGGCCTGTAAATCCTACATATAAGAAATCATTAAGACTTATATTGAAGTATTGCCCCAAAATATGAGGGATATGACACCTTAGTTGTACCTTTATGATTCACACGATCCAATCCAAATGTTGTAGGATAGAGCCCGAAAGGGCATGACTAAATCCATCAAGCCACTGAAAAGGGGATACCACCATCAACCTATGAACCAACACACCACCATTTGTAGGCACCTGTGCTAAGTGAAAACTAGTAATACAATCACCACATAAGATAACATGCACTGGAGTCTAGAAAAAATAACACATCTAACCAAGAAAAATATGTTCATGACTGTGATATATCGTGGTAATCAAAGGATAAAAAGGCCATCGAAGGTCCTACTAGAACCAAAAAATAGGGGGTTTTGGAAAGAGCCGAGACCCATTACCCATAATCCTATATCATTGTTCATTATCTGAAGATCACACATTTGTTAGAAATTGAGCACTTGAGGAAGGAGGGTCTCTCGCGAATCCACCATCTAAGTCACAAGGATTATGGCAAATGAATGATGTTAGAATTAATTCTTTCCACGCAGAACCTCAAGTTTCTCAACATACCTATGAAATCCTCCAAGGAGGCGAAGAAATTGTATTTCTCTACTTGTTTGTCTCTCAGTACCAAACCCAACAACATCTTCATTTTAAAATGAAGCATAACTAAGTTCAAGTATTTTTTTCTATCAACCCCCGGTCTGTATAGGGTATGGCACCAACCCTACTAGGTCCTCTAGTAATTCAGACTTAGACATAAAGTCCCTCTCCTCCCCATAATTTATCTCTAAATCCCTTATCTCCCAACAAGTTTCTAATGAAATTAATCTTGAAAGACATCGCCAAAGAGCCTTGAGAAAATATAATTTCCCCAATATATTCAAGTTGGGTTCTGATTCCACCACTTGTTCTACTCCTCTATCTTTGTCTTCGAAGCATCTTTAAGTCACGAAGAGATATATGGGTTCCCTCTCGGGATTTCTACTACCTACAAAAAGACACAAAAAATGAACTGAACCCCCATAATGAAGGTATGAACAGTAGAGGCTATGGCACTGACCTTACTAGGTCCTCTAGAATTTCATAGTTATACATAAACTCCCTCTCCTCCCCATAATTTATCTCTAAATCCCTTATCTCCCAACATGTTTGTGACAAATTGTCTTTAAATACATCGCCAAAGAGCCTTGAGAAAATATCCTCGCCCCCCTTTATTGAGATTGGGTTCTACTTCCACCACTTGTTCTAATCCTCTTTGTTTTTATTGCAAGCATCTTTGATTCACGAAGAGATATCCTAGTTTCCCTATGGGGATTTCTTCTACCTACAAAAATGACATAGAAAATGACCCAAACCACCCTAAAAAAGGTATGGACAATAGCACACAATATCATCAAAATAACACTAGAATAAGGGTTGAATATTTAGCGACAATGCACCATAGAAGGTGGAAGGCCACTCTACTTCATCCGCAAACTTAATTTCCTCAACCATTGGAAAAAAAAACACTACCCAAAGACTTTGATCTTACAATGACCCATCGAACAGAGATCCAACTTCAAATTCTGCTACTAAATTTCAAAGAAGAATCTCGAGGAGGCCGAGTTATTACCATTATCTCTCACTCTCTCTTCATAGAGACACTTTCCAGCTCTTTTTTCCGAATGAAAAGACCCTCAGAAAATTTATATTTGCATGCTTATGCATGCGAAACACCCACCGTGTACAAACAACAATAAATGAGAGATTGAATGCTCAAGGGTTATGGGCACGAAGCCCCAGACCCTCTCCCATATATCAGAATACCACCATTGGGGATATATATATATATATATATATATATATATATATATATATATATATATATATATATATATATATATATATATATATATAGATAATTTAAGATTATCAAATTTTTTTGAATAATATGAAGGTACTAAATAACAACATTGCATCTTAACTCTCTCAGAACCATAAGGATCGAAGTACCAAAAAAAAAATCAATAGGTAAAAAGAGATTAGATCAAAACAACAAATAATTACAACTTATCACCCAATATATACTTGCAAAATATAAATACTTTTAAAAAAATATCACAAATACATTAAAATATCATGAAAATATCATGAAAATATCAAAAATACAATGAGTTTTCAAATGTTCATTTAATTAATATATATTACAACAATACACAAAATAATAATATCATAGTTAACTATAATTATGAATTATTTGTAAGCCTGATCATTTATTGTACATTGGTTTTTAAGAAATATCGTTAACTAGTATGTATTTCAAACATATAAATATAACATGGTCATATTTCTTTAAAAATATATCACAAATATTTAAAATTATACAAACGACGATGACAATATCACAAATAATCTTTTGGAGCCACCATCAATTAGAATATATTAAAAAACCAAGTTTTTATAATTGTCCTTATTATATATTTTAACAATACAAATAATAATAACATCACAAGTAGCTATAATCATGATTTTTTTTTGAAAAGGACAATTATATTTAGTTGTAATTTTTTTTAAAAGTATTATAAACTAATATATATTTCAAAATATAAATAAATGAAATGATCATAGCATTTTAAAAATATATCACAAATAAATATCAAGTATCCAAATGATCACCATAATATCAATAATAATTGCAAGATTTATTATTAAATATAAAACTTAGAAATACATGTATTGTTTTCTTTTTTAATTTATTTATAAATTATACTATTATTTCGAATCAATCAAAGATAAAATAGTAAAATTAACAATTTTTTTTAGGGATTGGTTATGCTCCTAATTTCTCAATATAGCTACATCAATATTTATTTATAATAATGTCCAAGTCAAAACATTATTAAAAATGATAAGCTTGATAAAATTACCATATCTTTTCTCTCACTATTTCTAACCTCAATCACATGAAACCTTTTGGATATAAAAATAATATTTTATTTTCTTTGAAGATAAAAGTTGGAATCATGGAATTTTACTAAGGAAAAATATAAGTATTTATCATATTAAAAAATAATAATAAAATAATAAAATAAACTTTAGACAACCTCCCAACAATTAAAAATAAAAATAAAAAATAGAGTTTAGAAAACCATTTAAACCATAACAATAAAAATTAAAGCCTTTTTCAGCCTCTCAAAGGCGTATCATTTAAACACTTACCTTGATAACCCTCAAAACCTTTGCAAGGCACCTTATAAGTGAAGGTATACACTATTTCAATATTCTAACATCAAAATCAATGGTGCAAAATGGTACATGTGGAAATTGGGGGGAGTTGTTTTCAAAGAAAGACTCTTTACAGCGTAAATATGATAAGAACGGAAATAATTAAATACCCAAAAAAAATTCTTAAAAATAAATAAATAGCGGATATCGAATGGTAATGTAAATTAACTATTATTCGCAAAGAAAAATTGTTGTTATAACTTTGCAGGTACCCTGAATAATGTCACTGGTACCTGATTTCTTAATATGATTTCTGCTAACAATGATAAAAGGCATCATTAAAGTGTATATTTTAAATAAACAAAGGAGGTAGAGAAAAAACATGTTTACCAAACTACAATGAAATAGAAATGTTTGTGAATGTCATCAAAATTAATGTATGGTGTACAAATTTTAGGTTAATAAATTATTAATATCAATGAACCATCGTTAAATTAATATTAAAAATTACCTGTTGGAAAAGTACTTATTAGCAAACCACTTCATTCATCAGGGAGGAGAAATAGTGGTTAACCATTTACAAATAATAAACACAATTCAAATCATGAATGAACATCTACATTCATATTTATTCAGGAAATATAACTACACTCTACCTATAGAAAATATGTGTGTGGCTGAAAGATGGTTGAATGGATGTTAAATTGCTTTGAAGAATTTGGAACATGGAGAAGCAAGCACATGCAGTTGTTGCTCCTTACTTGATTTTCTATGGTGACATTTCATTGAAGTGAGGGAGTATGCGCAGCAGATCGCCCTATTGCCGACTCTTCAATAGATGAATGGAGATTAAATTTATGTGATAGAGTTGGAACATGGCCATTATATTGAGGGGAAGGGAGAACAAGTAGGGGGTTGTCTTCAGGTCGAGAGTGACCATCATCTCGAAGTGATATCCATCCTCCTAGTGCTACAGATTTAACGAAACAACAAATTTTTTTGCTTATAAATAGTCCTGACATAGTTGGAAGATTTTGGTGGGCTTGAGGACCCACAGAAGTAGCAACCACAATTAAAGGGTTTTCCTTAAACAATAACGTCATCATAATTAGGGTGAGAGCAGCAACCATAAGGGCAGACACAACAGCTTTCATTTTCATGAGTAATGAAATCATCATTCTTACACTTATGCCCAAGGAAACCTTGTATATACTTATGAATATTCCTCAGAAATATGTGTTAGATGGTTGATGATTGGTAAATACTAGAGAGAATGGGATTTTTGGATACGTGATTTCCTGATGAGTTGTACTATCAGATGAAACATTTTGTGCATCCATACAATACAATAATCATATAGAGGGACAATCTATAAATACACGAGGGAGAAGGGGCTAAGCATAAATGGACCCGAGATTTTAGATCTGAGATATTGAACAATATTTATATTGTATTAAATTCGAACTAACTGCAATATGGACCTTGGATAGATTCTTCCTTCATAGATCACATGGGAGAGAACATACACGATAAGTCATGATGCCAAAAGGAATTTAACGTTCAATATTCTTCTGTTACATGGATGGTTTCAATTTTACACATTCATATGGAAAGAAATATACTACTAATAGGCCATTGAACATAGTAACGGGGACTATTACAAACCCAAGTAATGAAATAATTTAGATACCATATATATGCAAAATCCACAACAAATACAGATGGAGACGTGGAAATTAACACAAGGTGTACATGTGATTCAAATACATATAAATATAAATTGTTACATAGAATTTAAACTATTGCATGAAAAAAATTTGGTTAGATAGCCATAAATTAAAGCCCTGATATATCTATTAAATTACAATTAGAACTCTCCAGATGCAGATGCTTGTATGGGCTGATGGGACATCAGTCCCTTGGTGACTCCCGAGGGAGCTCGCATGGAATGGCTATATGGCCCTCTGCAGCGTCATAACACTCGCATTTACTTCACCAACACTCATGGCATTTACTTTACTCGCTTGGCCTTTACACCACTCTGATCCATCTGTTTGGTTTGCAATGGCGTTTGTTCTGGAGAGTTCAACCTGCTCTTGCGTTTTATGCAGCCCACCACCACCATTGTGTGGAGTCTGCACAACTGCCTATGCTGAGCCATATGCTTGCACTCAAACTAGGCATCGCTGCACTCTGCTCGGTTGTTTGGAGACACTGCCAGGTTATCATTTCACTCAAAGTGCTTCTGTTGTTTGAATTCTAGCCTGCATTCTCAGACTGTCGAATCTTGGTGGTCTCCCTCGCCTACCGTCTGCTCTTCTTGCCCCAATCACCACCTGCATAGTTCTATGACAATTCCTTGGCTTCATCATCGGATGTGATGTCATCATGGGGCGAGCAAAGGTCGTATAACCTGCTCTCGACCTTCCACCAGTTTGGCCTTGGATTCGTCCTCTAAGGACGTATCTTGGGGCCACTACCCAGACACACGAAGTCGAAGAGGTCGTGCCAGCCATCTCGGTAACATTCACCTCGCTCGGCCCTCGTATCATCATCCTTCCAACTCTCCTAGGCCCGTCTCCACTACTTTTCATGCTCCAACAAGTCACTCCCTCTGCCAGTCCTCTCAGAGAGCGGAATTCCACTTCGAATGCTCCCTAGATAAACCTATCCTCACAGCTTTTGTCACTGTTACCCTTAGAGAAGAATCTACTAGCTTTTCTCTCGCTCCTGTACCTGGCCCTAATCTCACCCTGCTCGGCCCTCAACCTTCTCCAGCAAAGAATGAAGTCTTGAATTTCATTGCGTCCACTAGAATTGTGTTTTCCAACGTGGGAAAGGATAACATGCAGGTGGACATCACCAACAAGGACAGTGTGCCTAAGGAGGAAAATGAAGACATAAGGGAAGTGTTTTGGTGTAGAATTGTGGAAGAGCCACCCTCCCCATCTCATGAACAGTGAATTCGACCACCTTCAGCTTACTATGGTACAGATGCTCAATTTTCTTGGGAGAATTTTTGGTTTTTTGCATCACTTATCAGCTGGAAAAGTTGTATGCTATATTAGTTTTATCTTTCCTGTTATATTAAAAAGCATGAACAATGTGCCGGTTTCCCTTCTAAGGGTGGCGAATTTTTCTTCAAAAGAACTAGTTTCCCACTCAGGGCAGTACATTTTTTATGTTAAGCATGGACATCAAGCCTAGTTCTCAGGCTCACACAGCTGAAACTAGAGAAGATTTCTACAAGTATGTTTTATAAATAGAATTAGTATTATTCAGAAAAAAATTAAATTAAAATAAAAATAAATAAATAAATAAAAATAAAATAAAAATTACAATTAGACTTACTCCCATATTCTGAATAAATGCAGTTATAGAGATTATATCACCCAAGATGAAGTGGCAAGAAATACATAACAACTGAACAAAGAAAAAGAAACTCAGTAAAACTTCCCGACTTCCACTAAACAGTTACTCGCACAACTGAAGAGTGGGAATGTGCAATGCCGAAGGAAAATAAGGGAATCATCCAACTCGAAACTAGGCGATATGTCAGTACAAGATGAGTTTTAATTCTGCATAATATATTCTAGGGAGTGAGTGCGTACCTGTTAAACCATCATGAGGGTCATAAAATGAGGGAAACATCAAACAAATAAGAAGTTTATAAAACGTTTTTCTTTTGTAACTGATTAATAATAATAGTATTTAATCTAAAGCTAGACATTATTTCAATCATCTAACATCAAAATCAATGGTGCACAATGGTACACATGGCATTTGGGTGTAACGTCCCTCAACTTCCACATACGCCAATTTTCTTTTTTTTCTTCTTGGAGGTTGTCTCTCTAAGAATATCATCACATAGGATCTGGTATGGAGTAGAGCTATTATTGTATGGTTCCCATTACTCCCATGTTTGTCTATCTAGGCATATGTTAAATTATACCTATACTTGTAACACATTTATATGGTTCTTACACATTAAAATTTTCTCACAAATCTTTTGCACACCATTGTAGACTTATTAACTCTATGGTTCTATTCAATTAGCATTCTCTTAAGTGTTAATATGGTATTCGATGGGTTTATTTCTCGTCTTGATGTAACCCCGTTCCTTGTCACTTCAGGATGGAATTGCGAATCCTTCACGGTCAAATCATATGACCCTCCTGTCAAGGATACAAATTAATTGTGAATATGAATATCTCATCGTTTTATACTTTACGTATATCATTCTGAAGCTAAGTACTATGGACATAAGTGTACGAAATTTTTCATTGTATTGAATGCGTATTGTTGACACGGTTACTAACGTGTGTGGCCACGTTAACTGGTGCAATCTTCGTCATCGCATTCTTTGTGACACCTTGTTGAATTTTCAGTGCATTGGTTCTGCATACTTCCACGCTGGAGATTATATGTGTTTATATATTCTTGGTATTATGCCATGCCTACATACATCTTAATACGCCGGACCTATAATAAATTCAATGCTATAGTGGCGTGTTTCTCAAAGATCGACATTTACGTTTGGATTTACTGTGTTTTAATTGCCCATCCCCAATGCGATCCGTGGCTACACAATGGATCCAACGCCATGAGGACGGTGAAGATTTATCCTGATCGTTAGGGTTTCGTCAACTTTTGGATGGGGACATTTGTATAAATTCTCTGTGTTATTTGTGGAGTCAGTTCTTTTACCTTTTCACTCGCTCAACTTGCCTCTCGGTGGAAAAAGTTTGCACCTTGGAGAACTGAGCATAGCTCTGCCCAGACTTCAACGTATCCATGCATACTTCGTATGATGGCTCAGGTATGAAATTCTGGCGCAGCTATGATTTTTACTTATGAAACACATGCTATGTGGTTACAGTATAATATGGAATTTTTTCTCTCCTTAGAAATATGTTCGGTGACTCGAGCGAGCGCTGAGGTTTTTTTTGATAAAATTATTTCTTCCCCGTCGTTTCGTTTTCAGTTGTGTTTCATATTTGACAGTTGGGCTAATATCTAGTATATATTTGTTTCTCTGTTCGATTGTTTCAATTTTTTTTCCATTCTTATGCTCCCTTGTATGTCTTATTATGAATGGATCTAGGAACTAATACGCCCTTCGAGGTTTTTCTCTGAGGTCATTCGTATGGCGATAGATGGGTTTTTCTCTTCTCGGCATCCTTCTTCGAATATTTTCTGCCTATGTAAGTATTTACTTTAATTGTTCGTTTATAGAAACCGTGGCTCCTTTATTCCCAATTGAAATGCCTACCCCTCCAAATTTTGTTTTTATTTATGTCATGCTTCTATTTCGATGACAGGTCGTTAAAGAAACGAGGTTCTCCCTCACCAGGTAACTATTTATTTCTTAGTTAGCATTTCATTCTTAATATAGTTCTTCTTTAAAATTTCTCGAATCATGTTCTTATTTTTAATTTTTTCTCCTACAGGTATTCCCGAACACTGTCTTCCTTCCTTGTGAACTATGAAAGGTGTGGTTCCATTCGGCACTAATTTTAACACTCTTATCGTTTTCAGGTCAGTATTCACCGAATGCTAGACGGAAAGAAGCCAGTTCTCATTTCTTTGTTCTATAAAATTTATACAGATAGTTCAACATTTTTATGGAAAAGTTTGTATAATCGTGACTATTAAATAATTTTCGTTCAGATGCTGAATATTCCTGTATATCGATTGTTGGAACATTATGATAGCATTATACGTCCTACTTCCACAGTTGAATGCAACGTTTGAACTATATTGATATATCTCTGTACAAGATATGTCTTATTATGGCTACATTTATCAAGATAAAATCTCTTAGTAAAGGAGAATTTCCCTTTTGAAAGTACAAGGGGGTCCTATGATTCCAAGAGTGAACTTACTTTATTCTTATTAGCTTTGATTCCATGGTCATGGTTACTTATGGAATGTTCTGCAATTATATATTTATCATATTACTTTCAGGCTATTTACTATTTAGAATATACTTCTAACACGATAACATTCTAATGAAGAATTTAATTGTTAGCATTATGGAGAAATTCACATTTTATCCTAAAAGAGTCATTCTAGAATAATCATTCTACTTGGGCCATTCATGTACAGGGAATGTTAGTCACCCATTAGCTATGTATATTTTTCTCATACTACAATTGTTGGCAGACTTGTTAGTCATAGTTAGCTAGATTTCTTCAGTTTATGGAATTGTATAAAGAATTAAAATCTATGCTCTTTCAAATTTGTACTTATTGTAGTAAGTAGCTTATAGATAGTCAGATATTGCTATACTTTACTCACTAAACTTTTATAATTTCCAAAATTCACTTATGTGGCTTTAGGAGGAGTATCTACGTCAGTTTTATATGTAGATAATTCTCAAATTACCTTTGTTTACTTAATTTGCAAAATCTCTAGTACTGTTTCTTTGATACCTACATATTTATATGTTGATATATATATATGGGAGACATTTAAATTTATAGTATCAGATTATACATTCTTACATTCAAATCATATTATAGAATAAAAATTGTACAACTAAACATGCACTGCTATTTTGTAGTTCTACATGTCTGAAATTTACTTAGCAATTCCGACAGATGGGTGTAGACCTGCCCTACATGAAATTAATTTCTCCTACTCCCAGTATTCTGAGTTTCACAAATATTCACTGAATTAAACCTATTTACACAGAAACAAATTAAAGTTACATGAACACAATTTATGAGATAACATAATCTCCAGATTTAAACCAGAAACTAGTTTAGAGATTCTGGAAAATTTGTCCTCATTTTTATGGCTCCTACAACTATACAGAACTGAAAGAGTTTGATTACTCTACTATTCTATAAATGTATGGGACACAGGCATCAAATAAAACATTCAACTAATGTGCAGCTAAAATCATCAATTTGTACACATAGTAATAATTAGTTTTAATCATTCATAATACTGTGAGCATACCACTTTGGTATTTGACCAATCCTCCCAACCGTAGAGTCCCTCTGTCTCCAGAACTCACCACCGAGCTGAGACCACCTCCAGAAGAGACCAACCTCTAATCTGTTCTGGAATAGCTTATTTAAGCTATTTCTCCCCAAAGACTGTTTCTAATTCTACGTCCAGAATATCAAGATGCTTTTCTTTCTCTTTGCCTAGGCTTCCCTATTTAGGGACTTTTTAAAGCTGCTTATGTTTTTCCCAGCTTTTTACCTCTTCCCAACTACTCTCCACATCAATGGGGAAACTAGATTTTCCTCAAAATCTAATTTAGAAATTCTTTCAAGGATTTTTGAAAGATTATGGGGAAAGTATTTGCCTTTATCCATCCTTATGGATTTAGCAAGTGATCTCATAATTCTCATTTTGGTCAATCTGCGAAAAATTATTTTATTCATTTTCTCAATTTAAATATTTAATTACATCCACAAAATACTTGTCCTTTGGGGTCCACTCCCCTTAGGATTAAATTTCAAATGTCTATTTTTGAAATTCAACCACATAAACTAGGGGTGTTATATATTCCCCCTCTGAAAGCAAACACCATCCTCGGTGTTGGTACTTAACTACTAGAGTTCATTTTTCAAACAAAAATGGATATCTTTCCATCATTTCAGCTTCTCTTTCCCAGGTAGCTTCTTCAGCAGTAAAGTGCTTCCACTGCACCTTTACTCTTGCTACTGTCCGATTCCTCAATTCAATTTCTTCCCGCTCCAACATTTGAAGTGGTTCTGGAAGGAACTCCCCTTCTGGTTCCACCTGTATCACATTCCAATCAATAATGTGAGAAGCATCATGTAAATATCTTTTTAATAACGAAACATGAAACACATCATGAACTCTAACATGGGGTGGTAAGGCCAGTTTGTACGCCACCGGTCCCACCCTTTCTAATATTTCAAAAGGCCCACAATATCTAGCAGCCAGTTTTGCACAACTTCCAGCATAAAGTGTGCTCTTTTTTGGTCTAATACGCAAATACACATGTTCCCCCACATTAAATTCTCAATGTACTTTTCTCTTGTCAGCATAGCTTTTCTGGCAATCTTGGGCTGTCTTGATGTTTCTTTGTATCTGTTAGACAATTATTTCCATCTCTTGTAAGGCATCTGGTCCCAACATTAGTTTATCCTCTGGATGGCTCCAACTCAAAGGATTACGACATTTTCTTCCATAGAGTGCCTTAAACGGACTCATTTTGATGGAGTATTGGTAGCTGTTATTATAGGAAAATTCAGCCAAAATGCAAGTAGTCTTCCCACTTTGATGGCCTATCCATCACATACATTCTTAGCATATCCTCCAAAATCTGATGTGTTCTCTCTATCTGCCCATATGTTTGCGGGTGATATGCAGTGCTAAAATTTAGCTTAGTGCCCATGCCCCCAAATAAACCTCTCCAAAAGGCTGATGTGAACTTAGCATCTCTATCTGACAGAATCATTTTTGGGACTCCATGTAATCTTACTATCTCCTTTAAAAATACATCTGCTACTTGGGTTGTCCCAAAAGTAGAATTTACAGGTATGAAGTGTGTAGCTTTTGTTAAAGTGTCTACTACTACCATCACTGAATCGTGTTGGTATTTATTTTTGGGTAGCCCTGTTATAAATTCTATTCCATTCTGCAATCAGCAAAGGATTTAAAAGACCAGCAGGATGCTAATGTTCAACTTTGACTAGTTGACATTCCATGCATCTAGCTAAATATTCTGCTATATCTCTTTTCATTCCTGGCCAAAACAACTTCTTTTTCAAAGCTGGTAACATTTTCTGATATCCACGATGTCCTGCATATGGCTGTTTGTGATATTCATCTACAATCTCCTTTTTCAAGGACTCTACATTTGGAATATATAATCTATTTTTGTAGTAGATTAGTCCTTTCTGGTTTTGAGTGAAATCAACCATCTCTTTCTTTAGTATTTTCACTTGTAGGTTTTCATAATTTGGATCCTGGTCGGATGTCTTTTTCACTAACTCTTCTAAATCAAACTGGGCACTACTTCCAATGCTGTTTATGTTTTGACAAGCATTTCTGCTCAAGGCATCATCAATTTTATTTTCTTTCCCTCTGATATGTTTTATGTCCATATCAAATTCACTTAGAAAATACAACCATCTGGCTTGTCGTGCATTCAAGTCAGTTTGGGAAAAGAAATATTTAAGACTAATATGATCAGTCATCAATGCAATTTTTTCTCCAAGGAGATAGTGTCGCCACATCTTCAAGGCATGAATAACAACAGCTAACTCCAAATCATAGACACTATAGTTCTGTCCATGTGTCTTCAGTTTTCTGGACTCATATGCAATAACTGAATTTTCCTGCAAAAGGACTCCTCCCAACCCCTCTCTACAACCATCCGTACATACAACAAATTCCTTATCAGGATCTGCAATTTTCAAGATAGGAGCTGTAGTGAGTTTTAATTCTAATAGTTCAAAACTGTGTTGGAATTTTTCAGTCCACTCAAATTTGACACCCTTCCTTTGTAGTGAGGTTATGGGGTACGCTATGGCAAAAAATCTCTCCACAAATCTGCGATAATAACCTGTGATCCCCATAAACGATCTCACTGCGAAAACATCAGTTGGCACCGGCCATTCTCTAATAGCTTTTATCTTTTCAGGATCAACGGCCAACCCTTGCTCAGAAATAATATGTCCCAAGTACTATATTTTGTCTTTATAAAATTCACATTTACTAAACTTGGCATATAACTGATTTTCTTTCAAAGTTTGCAACACTATCCTCAAGTGCTCTTTGTGCTCCTCCTCCCTTTTTGAATAAACCAAAATATCATCAATAAACACCAGCATGAACTTATCCAAGTACTTATTTAGCACACTGTTCATTAGGCACATAAAGGTGGCAGGGGCATTTGTCAAACCAAAAGGTAGGACTACAAATTCGTAGTGACCATACCTGGTTCGAAAGGCTGATTTGCTCATGTTTTCTTCTTTAATTCTGAGCTAGTGATAACCAGTCCTTGAGTCAATCTTCGAAAATACTGAAGCTCCTCTCACTTGGTCAAAAAGATCATCAATTATGGGTAAAGGTTATCTATTTTTAATGGTCAACTTATTCAGTTGATGATAATCAATGCACATCCTAAAGGTTCCATCCTTCCTTTTCACAAATAGGACCAGTGCTCCCCGTGGAGACACACTCGGTCAGATATAGCCCTTATCAAGAAATTCCTATAATTGCATTTTCAATTCCATGAGTTCGGGGGGACTCATTCGATAAGGGGCTAGGGAAACAGGTGTTTCTCCTGGCACCAGATTGATTGAAAAGTCAATCTCTCTTTTGGGGGGAAGATGAGGAATCTCATTTGGAAAGACTTCCTTAAACTCTCTTACTACTGGTAAAGCATCCAGCAGATTTTCTTCAGTTTTCTGTTCTATTTCCTCCACATGTACTGCATAAACTTGGTATCCTTTCCTAGCTATTCGTTTTAATTACAGTGCTGGTATTTGTCTTACAAAGATAGGTTTTGGTTTTCCCTTGAGAATAAAAGGTTTCCCTTATTCATCTACACAATGCAGGGTCTTATCCCAATAGTTCATATGGCCTTTTTATTTTCCAGCCAGTCCATTCCTATCAGAAATTCATATGAACCTAATGGCAGAATGTTCAAATTTACTTCAGTTTGAAAATCATTTAATTTGATTGTTGTTCGACGTAATTTATGAGTTACTTTCCTCTTGGTACCAGTGGGTAACTGGACCAACCAGGACTGCTGAAATTTTTCATCTTTGAGATTACATTTTTCTACAATTTTTGGACTAATGTAACTCAAAGAAGCACCCGGATCAATTAAAACATTAACAAACTGGTCAGAAATCTTACCCTCCATTTCAACCATAGTAGCTTGATGGTCTGCTTGTCGATTTTCCAAGGCTGCACTGATGGTAGGTATATTTCTTGATATGTAATTTACTGTTGTAGCTTCTCGATCTCTCATAATCATCTGAAAGTTTCGATGGGGACAATCCCACAAAATATGGGGTTCTCTACAGCCCCAACATTTCAAGGGTTCCCTCATTTTAGCTGTGCCTTCCTTTTTATTTCCTTCATCTAATTGTCTGGAACCAACTTGAGACTGAGCTGTCTGGCTTTCTTTTACTTTATTAAACTTTTTCCTCTGATGATCCCTGCCAAAGTTCTTCAAGTAGGCTGGTTTCTATTTCTTTCCTTTGAAATCACTCTTATTTACCCAGCTTTTTCCATGTTCAGTTTTTCCTTTGAAATTTTGGTAACATAATGTAGATTTTCTAACAGCTTCGTCCATGGTTTTGGGGTTATCAAACTCGATCTTCTCTTTGTACACAGTCGGCAAACAGTTCAGAAACCTTTGCACCTTTTCCTTCTCTTCCCTAATGTAAGGCACATATCTCAACATATTGGTAAACTTGGTGACAAACTCATCAATTGTAAGCTGTCCCAGTCTAATTTCATGGAATTCCTTTGCTTTATCATCATAATAATGTTCATTTAAGTAGTGGTTTTATAATTTAACCTGGAAATATTCCCAAGTAACTGTCTTCTCATCATAGGCATGAACCATTTTCGTCTCTTCCCACCACAAGGTAGCCTTACCTTATAGCTAGTAAATAGCCAATCTAGCCTTCAAGTTTCTTTCATATTCATAGACCTGGAAGTACTTAATCATGTTCAGTAACCAGGCTTCCACATCTTCCTCCTTCTCTCCATCGTAGGAGGGAGGCTTTATCTTTCGAAATTCCCCCCATAATTCCTTTCTCTGCTTATATTGATGCCTAACAGCATCATCCTCCTCAGACTCATCAGTCTTCCTCTTTACAGAACCTTCACCTTCTTGGCTGTTCCGTGAAGTTAGCTCTCTGATGAGCTTTTCCTGCTCCTCACTGGCTAATGACAATTTGTCATTCTGACTTCTCATCTTACCCATTTCTCGTTGCAAACTGTGCAACATAGCCATCACTGGAGCATTGGGATCTAGTGTATTATCTTCATCACGTAGATCCACATAAATTACATCACCTTCTGCCATTCCAGCACCATTGTACACTAAACAACACAGATCAGATTTTTTTTTTTTTTTCCAATAGTAAATCATTTATACAGTGAACACACAGCAATAGTGAGCACAATGAAAATAGCCCATTTTTTTATAACCTGATCTTTGATACCATTTGTAACGTCCCTCAACTTCCACATACGCCAAAATATTTTTTTTTTCTTCTTGGAGGTTGTCTCTTTAAGACTATCATCACATAGGATCTGGTATGGAGTAGAGCTATTATTGTATGGTTGCCATTACTCCCATGTTTGTCTATCTAGGCATATGGTAATTTATACCTATACTTGTAACACATTTATATGGTTCTTACACATTAAAATTTTCTCACAAATCTTTTGCACACCATTGTAGACTTATTAACTCTATGGTTCTATTCGATTAGCATTCTCTTAAGTGTTAATATGGTATTCCATGGGTTTATTTCTCATCTTGATGTAACCCCGTTCCTTGTCACTTCACAATGGAATTGCGAATCCTTCACGGTCAAATCATATGACCCTCCTGTCAAGGATACGAATTAATTGTGAATATGAATATCTCATCGTTTTATACTTTACGTATATCATTCTGAAGTTAAGTACTATGGACATAAGTGTATGAAATTTTTCATTGTATTCAATGTGTATCATTGACACGGTTACTAACGTGTGTGGCCACGTGAACTGGTGCTATCTTCGTCGTCGCACTCTTTGTGACACCTTGTTGAATTTTCAGTGCATTGGTTCCACATACTTCCACGCTGGAGATTATATGTGTTTATATATTCTTGGTATTATGCCACACCTGCATACGTCTTAATATGCCAGACCTATAATAAATTCAATGCTACAGTGGCGTGTTTCTCAGAGATCGACATTTATGTTTGGATTTACTGTGTATTAATTTCCCATCCCCAACGCGATCTGTGGCTACACCATGGATCCAACACCATGTGGACGGTGAAGATTTATCCTGATCGTTAGGGTTTCATCAATTTTTGGATAGGGACATTTTTATAAATTCTCTGTGTTATTTTTGGAGTCGGTTCTTTAACCTTTTCACTCGCTCGACTTGCCTCTCGGTGGCGAAACTTTGCACCTTGGAGAACTGAGCGTAGCTCTGCCCAGACTTCAACGTATCCATGCATACTTCATATGATGGCTCAGGTATGACATTCTAGCGCAGCTCTGATTTTCACTTATGAAACTCATGCTCTGTGGTTACAGTATAATATGGATTTTTTTCTCTCCTTAGAAATACGCTCGATGACTCGAGCGAGCGCTGAGGTTTTTTTTGATACAATTATTTCTTCCCCATCATTTCATTTTCGGTTGTGTTTCATATTTGATAGTTGGGCTAATCTATAGTAGAGATTTGTTTCTCTGTTCGATTGTTTCGATTTTTTTTCCATTCTTATGCTTCCTTGTATGTCTTATTAGGAACGGATCTAGGAACTAATACGCCCTTCAAGGTTTTTCTCTGAGGTCATTCGTATGGCGATAGTTGGGTTTTTCTCTTCTCGGAATCCTTCTTCGAATATTTTCTGCCTATGTAGGTATTTACTTTAATTGTTCATTTACAGAAACCGTGGCTCCTTTATTCCCAATTGAAATGCCTACCCCTCCAAATTTTGTTTTTATTTATGTCATGCTTCTATTTTGATGACAGGTTTTTGAAGAAACGAGGTTCTCCGTCACCAGGTAACTATTTATTTCTCACTTAGCATTTCATTCTTAATATAGTGCTTCTTTAAAATTTCTCGAATCGTGTTCTTATTGTTAATTGTTTCTCCTACAGGTATTCCCGAACACTGTCTTCCTTCCTTGTGAACTATGAAAGGCGTGGTTGCATTCGGCACTAATTTTAATGCTCTTATCATTTTCAGGTTGGTATTCACCGAATGCTGGTCGGAAAGAAGCCAGTTCTCATTTCTTCATTCTATAAAATTTATACAGACAGTTCAACATTTTTATGGAAAAGTTTGTATAGCCGTGACTATTAAATAATTTTCATTCAGATGCTGAATATTCCTGTATGTTGCTTGTTGGAACATTATGATAGCATTATACGTCCTACTTCCACAGTTGACTACAACGTTTGAACTATATTGATATATCTCTGTACATGATATGTCTTATTATGGCTACATTTATCAAGATAAAATCTCTCAGTAAAGGAGAATTTCCCTTTTGAAAGTACAAGGGGGTTCTATGATTCCAATAGTGAACTTACTTTATTCTTATTAGCTTGGATTCCATGGTCATGGTTACTTATGGCATGTTCTAAAATTATATATTTCGCATATTACTTTCAGGCTATTTATTGTTTAGAATATACTTCTAACAGGATAACTTTCTGATGAAGAATTTAACTGTTAGAATTATGGAGAAATTCACATTTTATCCTAAAAGAGTCATTCTAGTATAATCATTCTACTTGGGCCATTCCTATACAGGGAATGTTAGTCACCCATTAGCTATGTATATGTTTCTCATACTATAATAGTTGGCAGACTTGTTAGTCACAGTTAGCTAGATTTCTTCAGTTTCCGGAATTGTATAAAGCATTAAAATCTATGCTCTTTCAAATTTGTACTTACTGTAGTAAGTATCTTATAGATAGTCAGATATTTCTATACTTTACTCAGTAAACTTTTATAATTTCCAAAATTCACTTATGTGGCTTTAGGAAGAGTATCTACGTCAATTTTATATGCAGATAATTCTCAAATTACCTTTGTTTACTTAATTTGCAAAATCTCTAGTACTGTTTCTTTGAAACCTACATATTTATATGTTGATATATATATATGGGAGACATTTAAATTTATAGTATCAGACTGTACATTCTTACATTCATTCCATCTTATAGAAGAAAAATTCTACAGTTAAACATGCACTGCTATTTTGTAGTTCTACATGTCTGAAATTTAGTTAGCAATTCCGACAGATGGATGTAGACCTGCCCTACATGAAATTAATTTCTCCTACTCCCAGTATTCTGAGTTTCAAAAATATTCATTGAATTAAATCTATTTACACAGAAATAGATTAAAGTTACATGAACACAATTTATGAGATAACATAATCTCCAGATTTAAACCGGAAACTGGTTTAGAGATTCTGGCAGATTTGTCCTCATTTTTATGGCTCCTACAACTATACAGAACTGAAAGAGTTTGATTACTCTAGTATTCTGTAAATGTATGGGACACCAGCATCAAATAAAACATTGAACTAATGTGCAGCTAAAATCATCAATTTGTACACATAGTAATAATTAGTTTTATTCATTCATAATACTGTGAGCATACCACTTTGGTATTTGACCAGTCCTCTCAACCGTAGAGTCCCTGTAGGTTTTAACCCTGAACAGAAATATCTACACACGATTCTTATAGCAGAAAATAAACAATAGCAAGAGCATAAAACATAAAACAGATAAACACAGAGATTTTCCCCTGGATCCCAAATCGGGACTACCAGCTTGATTTTTCAGTATATTCCTTTTAGTGTTACAACACATATATATGCATGCCGAAGCATACATAAACCCCAATCCATTAACCCTGGATTAGAACATAACCGTAGTTCCCTTGACCGGATCTACAAAATACCAGGGGCCAAAAACCATCGAACCCCAAAACGATGTGCAAAACCATGCACAAAACCATGGGCGGATCCGCCTATGAGTGGGTCCGCACAAAAACCAATTTTGGGACTGCTTCACCCCTCGTGACCCCCCAGCTACGCCCGACGCAACATACAGCGTGTGGGGCTAATCGTGGAAAGAATATAACACATACCCAACAGTCCCTCTGTCTCCAGAACTCACCCCTGAGCTGAGACCACCTCCAGAACAGACCAACCTCTAATATATTCTGGAATAGCTTATTTAAGCTATTGCTCCCCAAAGCCTGTTTCTAATTCTGCGTCCAGAATATCAGGATGCTTTTCTTTCAGTTTGCCTAGGCTTCCCTATTTAGGGACTTTTTAAAGCTGCTTTATGTTTTTCCCAGCTTTTTACCTCTTCCAAACTACTTTCAACATCATTGGGGAAACTATATTTTCCTCATAATCTAATTTAGAAATTCTTTCAAGGATTTTTGAAAGATTATGGGGAAAGTATTTGCCTTTATCCATCCTCATGGATTTAGCAAGTGATCTCATAATTCTCATTTTAGTCAATCTGCACAAAACTATTTTATTCATTTTATCAATTTAAATATTTAATTACATCCACAAAATACTTGTCCTTTGGGGTCCACTCCCCTTGGGATTAAAGTTCAAATGTCTAGTTTTGAAATTCAACCACATAAACTAGGGGTGTTACATATTCCCCCTCTGAAAGCAAACACCATCCTCGGTGTTGGTACTTAACTACTAGAGTTCATTTTTCAAACAAAAATGGATATCTTTCCATCATTTCAGCTTCTCTTTCCCAGGTAGTTTCTTCAACAGTAAATTTCTTCCACTGCACCTTTACTCTTTCTACTGTCCGATTCCTCAATTCAATTTCTTCCAGCTCCAATATTTGAAGCGGTTCTGTAAGGAACTCCCCTTCTGGTTCCACATGTATCACATTTCAATCAATAATTTGAGAAGCATCATGTATATATATTTTTAATAACGAAACATGAAACACATCATGAACTCTAACATGGGGTGGTAAGGCCAGCTTCTACGCCACTGGTCCCACCCTTTCTAATATTTCAAAAGGCCCACAATATCTGGGAGCCAGTTTTGCACAACTTCCAGCATAAAGTGTGCTATTTTTTGGTCTAATACGCAAATACACATGTTCCCCCACTTTAAATTCTTGATGTACTCTTTTCTTGTCAGCATAGTTTTTCTGGCGATCTTGGGTTGTCTTGATGTTTCTTTGTATCTGTTGGACAATTATTTCCATCTCTTGTAAGGCATTTGGTCCCAACATTAGTTTATCCTCTGACCGGCTCCAGCTCAAAGGAGTACGAAATTTCCTTCCATAGAGTGCCTCAAATGGACTCATTTTGATGGAGGATTGGTAGCTGTTAATATAGGAAAATTTAGCTAAATGCAAGTAGTCTTCCCACTTTGATGGCCTATCCATCACATACATTCTTAGCCTATCGTCCAAAATCTAATTTCTTCTCTCTGTCTGCCCATTTGTTTGAGGGTGGTATGCAGTGCTAAAATTTATCTTAGTGTCCATGCCCCCAAATAAACCTCTCCAAAAGACTGCTGTGAACTTAGCATCTCTATCTGACAGAATCATTTTTGGGACTCCATGTAATCTTATTGTCTCCTTTAAAAATACATCTGCTACTTGGGCTATCCCAAAAGTAGAATTTACAGGTATGAATTGTGTAGCTTTTGTTAAAGTGTCTACTACTACCATCACTGAATCGTGTTGGTATTTAGTTTTGGGTAGCCCTGTTATAAATTCTATAGAAACTATGTCCCATTTCCATTCTGCAATCGGCAAAGGATTTAAAAGACCAGCAGGATGTTGATGTTCAACTTTGACTAGTTGACATTCTATGCATCTAGCTAAATATTTTGCTATATTTCTTTTCATTCCTGGCCAAATCAACTTCTTTTTCAAAGCTGTTAACATTTTCTGATATCCAGGATGTCCTGCATATGGTTGTTTGTGATATTCATCTAGAATCTCGTTTTTCAAGGACTCTACATTTGGAATATATAATTTGTTTTTGTAGCAGATTAGTCCTTTCTGGTTTTGAGTGAAATCAACCATCTCTTTCTTTAGTATTTTCACTTGTAGGTTTTCATAATTTGGATCCTGGTCAGCTGTCTTTTTCACTAACCCTTCTAAATCAAACTGGGCACTACTTCCAATGCTATTAATGTTTTGACAAGCATTTCTGCTCAAGGCATCAACAATTTGATTTTCTTTCCCTCTGATATGTTTTATGTCCATATCAAATTCACTTAGAAAAGACAACCATCTCGCTTTTCAGGCATTCAAGTCAGTTTGGGAAAAGAAATATTTAAGACTGATATGATCAGTCATCAATGTAAATTTTTTTCCAAGGAGATAGTGTCACCACATCTTCAAGGCATGAATAATAGTAGCTAACTCCAAATCACAGACACTATAGTTCTCTTCATGTGTCTTCAGTTTTCTGGACTCATATGCAATAACTGAATTTTCCTGCAAAAGGACTCCTCCCAACCCCTCTCTACAAGGATCCATACATACAACAAATTCCTTATCAGGATCTGCAATTTTCAAGATAGGAGCTGTAGTGAGTTTTAATTTTAATAGTTCAAAACCGTGTTGGAATTTTTCAGTCCACTCAAATTTGACACCCTTCCTTTGTAGTGAGGTTATGGGGTACGCTATGGCAAAAAATCTCTCCACAAATCTGCAATAATAACCTACGATCCCCATAAACGATCTCACTGCTGAAACATCAGTTGGCACCGGCCATTCTCTAATAGCTTTTATCTTTTCAGGATCAACGGCCAACCCTTGCTTAGAAATAATATGTCCCAAGTACTAGATTTTGTCTGTATAAAATTCACGTTTACTAAACTTGGCATATAACTGATTTTCTTTCAAAGTTTGCAACACTATCCTCAAGTGCTCTTTGTGCTCCTCCTACCTTTTGGAATAAACCAAAATATTGTCAATAAACACCAGCATGAACTTATCCAAGTACTTATTTAGCACACTATTCATTAGGCACATAAAGGTGGTAGGGGCATTTGTCAAACCAATAGGTAGGACTACAAATTCGTAGTGACCATACCTGGTTCGAAAGGCTGATTTGCTGATGTCTTCATCTTTAATTCTGAGCTGGTGATAACAAGTCCTTAAGTCAATCTTCGAAAATACTGAAGCTCCTCTCACTTTGTCAAAAATATCATCAATTCTGGGTAAAGGGTATCTGTTTTTAATGGTCAATTTATTCAGTTGATGATAATCAATGCACATCCTAAAGGTTCCATCCTTCTTTTTCACAAATAGGACCGGTGCTCCCCAAGGAGACACACTCGGCCAGATATAGCCCTTATCTAGCAATTCCTGTAATTGCATTTTTAGTTCCATGAGTTCGGGGGGACTCATTCAATAAGGGGCTCGGGAAACAGGTGTTGCTCTCGGCACCAGATCGATTGAAAAGTCAATCTCTCTTTTGGGGGGAAGATGAGGAACTTCATTTGGAAAGACTTCCTTAAACTCTCTTACTACTGGTAAAGCATCCAACAGATTTTCTTCAGTTTTCTGTTCTATTTCCTCCACATGTACTGCATAAACTTGGTATCCTTTCCTAGCTGTTCGTTTTAATTACAGTGCTGATATTTGTCTTACAGAGATAGGTTTTGGTTTTCCCTTGAGAATAAAAGGTTTCCCTTCTTCATCTACACAATGCAGGGTCTTATCCCAGCAATTCATCATGGCCTTTTTCTTTTCCAGCCAGTCCATTCCTATCAGCAAGTCATATGAACCTAATGGCAGAATTTTCAAATTTACTTCTGTTTGAAAATCATTTAATTTGATTGTTGTTAGAGGTAATTTAGGAGTTACTTTCCTCTTGGTACCAGTGGCTAACTGGACAAACCAGGACTACTGAAATTTTTCAGCTTTGAGATTACATTTTTCTACAATTTTTGGACTAATGTAACTCAAAGAAGCACCCAGATCAATTAAAATAGTAACAAACTGGTCAGAAATCTTACCCTCCATTTCAACCATAGTAGCTTGATGGTCTGCTTGTCGATTTTCCAAGGCTGCACTAATGGTAGGTATATTTATTGATATGTCATTTACTGTTGTAGCTTCTCGATCTCTCATAATCATCTGAATGTTTTGATGGGGAAAATCCCTCAAAATATGGGGTTCTCCATAGCCCCAACATTTCAAGGGTTCCCTCATTTTGACTGTGCCTTCCTTTTTATTTCCTTCATCTAATTGTCTGGAAACAACTTGAGACTGAGTTGTCTAGCTTTCTTTTACTTTATTAAACTTTTTCCTGTGATGATCCCTGCCAAAGTTCTTCAAGTAGGCTGGTTTTTGTTTCTTTCCTTTGAAATCACTCTTATTTACCCATCTTTTTCCATGTTCATTTTTGCCTTTGAACTGTTCGTAACATAATGTAGATTTTCTAACAGCTTCGTCAATGGTTTTGGGGTTATCAAACTCGATCTTCTCTTTGTACACAGTCGGCAAACAGTTCAGAAACCTTTGCACCTTTGCCTTCTCTTCCCTAATGTAAGGGACATATCTCAACAGATTGGTAAAATTAGTGGCAAAATTATCAATTGTAAGTTGTCCCAGTCTAAGTTCATGGAATTCCTTTTCTTTATCATCATAATAACGTTCATTTAAGTAGCGGTTTTTGAATTTAACCTGGAAATCTTCCCAAGTAACTGTCTTCTCATCAATGGCATGAACCATTTTCGTCTCTTCCCACCACAAGGTAGCCTTACCTTGTAGCTGGTAAACAACCAATCTGGCCTTCAGATTGCTTTCATATTCATAGACCTAGAAGTAATTAATCATGTTCAGTAACTAGGCTTCAGCATCTTCCTCCTTCTCTCCATCGTAGGAGGGAGGCTTTATCTTTCAAAATTCCCCCTGTAATTCATTTTTCTTCTTATAATGATGCCTAACAGCATCATCCTCCTTAGACTCATCAGTATTCATCATTAAGGAACCTTCACCTTCTTGGCTGTTCCGTGAAGTTATCTCTCTGATGAGCTTTTCCTGCTCCTCACTGGCTAATGACAATCTGTCATTCTCGCTTCTCAGCTCAGCCATTTCTCGTTGCAAACTGTGCAACATAGCCATCACCGGAGCATTGGGATCTAGTGTATTATCTTCATCATGCAGATCCACATAAATTTCCTCACCTTCTGCCATTCCATCACCACTGTACACTAAACAACACAGATCAGGAAAAATTTAGTTTAATTTTTTTTTCAACAGTAAATCATTTATACAGTGAACAGACAGCAATAGTGAGCACAATGAAAATAGCCCAGTTTTGTATAACCTGAGCTTTGATACCATTTTTAACGTCCCTCAACTTCCACATACGCCAATTTTTTTTTTTCTTATTCTTGGAGGTTGTCTCTCTAAGACTATCGTCACATAGGATCTGGTATGGAGTAGAGCTATTATTGTATGGTTGCCTTTAATCCCATGTTTGTCTATCTAGGCATATGGTAATTTATACCTATACTTGTAACACATTTATATGGTTCTTACACATGACAATTTTCTCACAAATCTTTTGCACACCATTGTAGACTTATTAACTCTATGGTTCTATTCGATTAGAATTCTCTTAAGTGTTAATATGGTATTCGATGGGTTTATTTCTCATCTTGATGTAACCCCGTTCCTTGTCACTTCACGATGGAATTGCGAATCCTTCACGGTCAAATCATATGACCTTCCTATCAAGGATACGAATTAATTGTGAATATGAATATCTCATCATTTTATACTTTATGTATATCATTCTGAAGTTAAGTACTATGTACATAAGTGTATGAAATTTTTCATTGTACTCAATGTGTATCGTTGACACGGTTACTAACGTGTGTGGCCACGTTAACTGGTGCAATCTTCCTCGTTGCACTCTTTGTGACACCTTATTGAATTTTCAGTGCATTGGTTCCGCATACTTCCACGCTGGAGATTATATGTGTTTATATATTCTTGGTATTATGCCACACCTGCATACGTCTTAATACGCCAGACCTATAATAAATTCAATGGTACAGTGGCGTGTTTCTCAGAGATCGAAATTTACGTTTGGATTTACTGTGTATTAATTTCCCATCCCCAACGCGATCCGTGGCTACACCATGGATCCAACGCCATGTGGACGATGAAGATCTATCCTGATCGTTAGAGTTTCGTCAATTTTTGGATGGATACATTTGTATAAATTCTCTCCGTTATTTGTGGAGTCGGTTCATTTACCTTTTCACTCGCTCGACTTGCCTCTCGGTGGTGAAACTTTGCACCTTGAAGAATTGAGCGTAGCTCTGCCCAGACTTCAACATATCCATGCATACTTCGTATGATGGCTCAGGTATGACATTCCGGCGCAGCTCTAATTTTTACTTATGAAACTCACGCTCTGTGGTTACAGTATAATATGGATTTTTTTCTCTCCTTAGAAATACGCTCGGTGACTCGAGCGAGCACTCAGGTTTTTTTTATACAACTATATCTTCCCCATCATTTTGTTTTCGGTTGTGTTTCATATTTTACAGTTGGGCTAATCTCTAGTAGAGATTTGTTTCTCTGTTTGATATTTTCGATTTGTTTTCCATTCTTATGCTCCCTTGTATGTCTTATTATGAAAGGAGCTAGTAACTAATACGCCCTTCGATGTTTTTCTTTGAGTTCATTCGTATGGCGATAGATGGTTTTTTCTCTTCTCGGCATCCTTCTTCGAATATTTTCCGCCTAAGTATTTACTTTAATTGTTCGTTTACAGAAACTGTGGCTCCTTTATTCCCAATTGAAACCCCTACCCCTCCAAATTTTGTTTTTATTTATGTCATGCTTCTATTTCAATGACAGGTCGTTGAAGAAATGAGGTTCTCCCTCACTAGGTAACTATTTATTTCTCAGTTAGCTTTTCATTCTTAATATAGTTCTTTTTTAAAATTTCTTGAATTGTGTTCTTATTGTTAATTGTTTCTCCTACAGGTATTCCCGAACATTGTCTTCCTTCCTTGTGAACTATGAAAGGCGTGGTTCCATTCGGCACTAATTTTAACGCTCTTATCGTTTTCAGGTTGGTATTGACTGAATGCTGGTCGGAAAGAAGCCATTTCTCATTTCTTCATTCTATAAAATTTATACAGACAGTTCAACATTTTTATGAAAAAGTTTGTATAACCGTGACTATTAAATAATTTTCGTTCAGACGGTAAATATTCATATATATTGAATGTTGGAACATTATGATAGCATTATATGTCCTACTTCCACAATTGACTGCAAAGTTTGAACTATATTGATATATCTCTATACAGGATATGTCTTATTATGGCTACATTTATCAAGATAAAATCTCTCAGTAAAGGAGAATTTCCCTTTTGAAAGTACAAGGGGGTTCTATGATTCCAACAGTGAACTTACTTTCTTCTTATTAGCTTCGATTCCATGGTCATGGTTACTTATGGCATGTTCTACAATTATATATTTAGCATATTACTTTCAGGCTATTTATTGTTTAGAATATACTTCTAACAGGATAACATTCTGATGAATAATTTAACTGTTAGCATTATGGAGAAATTCACATTTTATCCTAAAAGAGTCATTCTAGAATAATAATTCTACTTGGGCCATTCCTGTACAAGGAATGCTAGTCACCCATTAGCTATGTATATCTTTCTCATACTACAATTGTTGGCAGACTTGTTAGTCACAGTTAGCTAGATTTCTTCAGTTTTCGGAATTGTATAAAGCATTAAAATCTATGCTCTTTCAAATTTGTACTTACTGTAGTAAGTAGCTTATAGATAGTCAGATATTGCTATACTTTACTCAGTAAAATTTTATAATTTCCAAAATTCACTTATGTGGCTTTAGGAAGAGTATCTACGTCAGTTTTATATGTAGATAATTCTCAAATTACCTTTGTTTACTTAATTTGCAAAATCTCTAGTATTGTTTCTTTGATACCTACATATTTATATGTTGATATATATATATGGGAAAAATTCAAATTTATAGTATCAGACTGTAAATTCTTACATTCAATCCATATTATAGAAGAAAAATTCTACAGCTAAACATGCACTGCTATTTTGTAGTTCTACATGTCTGAAATTTACTTAGCAATTCTGATAGATGGGTGTAGACCTGCTCTACATGAAATTAATTTCTCCTACTCCGAGTATTCTGAGTTTCACAAATATTCACTGAATTAAACCTATTTACACAGAAACAGATTAAAGTTACATGAACACAATTTATGAGATAACATAATCTCCAGATTTAAACCGGAAACTGGTTTAGAGATTTTGGCAGATTTGTCCTCATTTTTATGGCTCCTACAACTATACAGAACTGAAAGAGTTTGATTAATCTACTATTTTGTAAATGTATGGGACACCAGCCTCAAATAAAACATTGAACTAATGTGCAGCTAAAATAATCAATTTGTACACATAGTAATAATTAGTTTTAATCATTCATAATACTGTGAGCATACCACTTTGGTATTTTACCAGTCCTCCCAACCATAGTGTCCCTCTGTCTCCAAAACTCACCCCCAAGCTGAGAACACCTCCAGAACAGACCAACCTCTAATCTGTTCTGGAATAGCTTATTTAAGCTATTGCTCCCCAAAGCCTGTTTCTAATTCTGCGTCTAGAATATCAGGATGCTTTTCTTCCTATTTGCCTAGGCTTCCCTATTTAGGGACTTTTTAAAGCTGCTTTTTGTTTTTCCCAGCTTTTTACCTCTTCCCAACTACTCTCCACATCATTGGGGAAACTAGATTTTCCTCAAAATCTAATTTAGAAATTCTTTCAAGGATTTTTGAAAGATTATGGGGAAAGTATTTGCCTTTATCCATCCTCATGGATTTAGCAAGTGATCTCATAATTCTCATTTTGGTCAATCTGCACAAAATTATTTTATTCATTTTCTCAATTTAAATATTTAATTACATCCAGAAAATACTTGTCCTTTGGGGTCCACTCCCCTTAGGATTAAAGTTCAAATGTCTAGTTTTGAAATTCAACCACATAAACTAGGGGTGTTACATATTCCCCCTCTGAAAGAAAACACCGTCCTCGGTGTTGGTACTTAACTACTAGAGTTCAATTTTCAAACAAAAATGGATATCTTTCCATCATTTCAGCTTCTCTTTCCCAGGTAGCTTCTTCAGCAGTAAAGTGCTTCCACTGCACCTTTACTCTTGCTACCGTCCGATTCCTCAATTCAATTTCTTCCCGCTCTAATATTTGAAGCGGTTCTGGAAGGAAATCCCCTTCTGGTTCCACCTGTATCACATTCCAATCAATAATGTGAGAAGCATCATGTATATATCTTTTTAATAACGAAACATGAAACACATCATGAACTCTAACATGGGCTGGTAAGGCTAGCTTCTACGCCACTAGTCCCACCCTTTCTAATATTTCAAAAGGCCCACAATATCTAAGAGCTAGTTTTACACAACTTCCAACATAAAGTGTGCTCTGTTTTGGTCTAATATGCAAATACACATGTTCCCCCACTTTAAATTCTCGATGTACTCTTTTCTTCTCAGCATAGTTTTTCTGGCTATCTTGGGCCGTCTTGATGTTTCTTTGTATCTGTTGGACAATTATTTCCATCTCTTCCAAGGCATCTGGTCCCAACATTAGTTTATCCTCTGGCTGGCTCCAGCTCAAAGGAGTACGACATTTTCTTCCATAGAGTGCCTCAAACAGACTCATTTTGATGGAGGATTGGTAGCTGTTATTATAGGCAAATTCAGCTAAATGCAAGTAGTCTTCCCACTTTGATGGCCTATCCATCACATACATTCTTAGCATATCCTTCAAAATATGATTTGTTCTCTCTGTTTGCGGGTGATATGCAGTGCTGAAATTTAGCTTAGTGTTGTATTCCTATCACCTTCATGAGCTATGTAAATAAATAAATAAAAATTGTGCTTAAATTTGTTCATTTGTTTGAGTGTCATAAATGTCATATGGCTATCACCTTCATGAGCTATTTAAATTATATTGGCTGGATAATTTCTCTTTATAAACACATCTAAATTTGAAAGAGGGTGTCATATTGAACATTAATGAAAATTGGCTACTAAATTTATTAATTTACATGTATTTTATAATAGAGTTTTGTAATTATTTATAATATTAAAAGGATTTTTTTAACCAGTTAGTTGACTTCAAACCTTAATATTTGAATTCCTGCCAAACAGGCTTGAATTATTGTCCTATGCCTATAGGTTCATAAAAAATTCAACATATATGGTTGGAATAATTATCTAGATAGGTGCTAACCAGGTTCTAAATATTGTATTTTGAGAAGCTACTTTATATTGTAAAGAAGGTACAATATTTTACATATTTAAAATAAAATATTATATATATGTTGGGGATTTAATGAATAAGAACAAGTAGATTTAATAAAATTTTTGATTAAATATACTTTCTTTATATTTTCTAAAAAGGGATTTGTGATTCCCTGATGGGGTGATTTGACAGCAAAACAAGTGGGAGAGGTTCGGTTCTTGGGACTGTTGGTGGCTCCACATGGATAATTACTCCACTCATGGCTATAAAAGACCACAATTACTCCGGATCATGGGAGGTCTTGCTCAAAATTAATATATTGAGGTCGATTTGGATGGAATTCAGTAAGGTTAATTGGGAAATATATATGGGTATGCAGGGTGACTGGTTATGTTTTCATGGTGAATCGCTAGGATTGCGAATTTGGTTCCATGGAACTTTGTGTTCTTCCATTTCTTTGGAGCAGTTAGCGGTGATTTCTCTACTTCATCCCTAGGACTCAGGGTCCGTCCGAGAAGTAGAATTGAGTCATCTCCATGTTTTGGTTCAGTGGTGGCTCTGAGACTTGGAATATGGGGCGACGAGGCTCATTATTTTTATCTTATAAGAGGACGAGCAGTGGTTGGGTTTCTAGGTCTAGTGGCACTTGATGTATCTGGGTCCTTCAGAGGGTTTTGGATTGTATCAGTTCAACCTTGTGTTTCTATTTTCTGTCATCACTTGGGTGAAGAAGGGTGTTGGTGACTTTTCAAGGTAGCCTAGGTGTGCCTTGAGGTCGAATTATGTTAGAGGAGATCTTGGTACAAGGGGTGAAGCTAGGTTGTAGTTATTCTTAGTCATGGGGAAAATCAAATTCGTGGGCTTGGGTGAAGCGAGAGGGAATTGGCATGTAGGCCATCAAGTTTCTCCTCTTGGTCTACCTCCTCCTATTCCTTTCGGATAGTGCTTTGAAAGTGCTTGGTACAAGTTGGGCAAAGCCAATTTGGAGTCGTGAAGTGGAAATCAAGCCATGTGGTGACCGATAAAGCATGTCGTGGAATGGACGAAGGTATTCCCTCTTGGAGAGTGGCCCGCGTAGTTCAGTTTAGTTGGAGGGAGGTGTCCCGTCAAGTTCTTTACCCTTATGGGTGGCGTCTCTTCATCATAGGTATTTTTAGTAGTTTCTATAAGGAATTATCCTCTGGGCGATCATGACCCCTATTTTTGTTTAATTATTATTTCTTGTCACTGCCTCGGCAAACAGGGCAACCTAGACATGGTGGGGGGTAACAATAGTAGGTGCGGCTTCATGAGCTTGGCCACAGTTCCTCACCATCTAGCTCAAAAATACAAGAGCCCGAGGAAACTCTAGTCGAAGCTCCAACTTTCCTTCAATCCATTGCTAGTGAAATATGTCAACTAGACCTCAACATGAACATCCTACCTGACCACAAGTATGAAGAGAGAAATGAGACCATGGCACACTTCAAGGACATCCAATTCATTCAAAGTGATATTTAGAGAAAATGGAGAGGGTGAGATGTCAACACCATAGTATGATTGACCACCTTCGCAACTAGAAGTGAGGGTGGAGCACAATGGTTTTCATCTTCGTGATCAAGGTGGGTTATTTGTTGCTCATCCTGTGTTTCCTCCTCACGAGCACCCCTTATATGTCATTCATAGTTTTGGTTTCCTTTTTGTTTATGTTGGATATGATTATGTATGTATGTACTTCGAAAATAATAGCTCTTGCAACCTCATTTTAGCTAGTCTGAGCCCCTACTCTCAAAAAAAATGGTTGGAATGAGATAGGGGGATTGCTAATATGAACGACGTAAAATTTATTGTCATGAAAATATAATGCGAGTTATTTTTACCGACAAAGAAAAAAGGGGGTATTTTTTATTTTTTGAATCATTGAAAGGATTTGTTCAGCTATGTATCTCACTTTTAACCTTAGGATTTCAATTTTTGCCAAATCTCTTTCTTGCATCAGTGTTCTAAACCTGTCCTCATCAGTAATTTAATTTATATAGTTAGACTAGTGTATATAGTAAGCCTAGTATATGATAATTATATTAAAAACTATTTATAGTGATAGTCATATACTTGGAAGCTTCTCATATACTTGAGCCTATAATATATGAATATGGATATTTGTAAATTAAAAATGTACAAAATTTCTATAAAATGGAAAAACAGATTAATTTTCTTGTTGGAATTCAAAACAAGATGAATTTTAAACATATACGCAATATTCTATTCAATCTAAAACTTTTTATTAAATTCTAAAATATACCCACCTATACCAATATTAATGTAAGTATACCTTAGTTTAATCAAATCAAACACTCAATATTGGTACAGAATCACTTATGAAGAATTCAAAGCTCAGAACACACTAAGAGGAAATTGTACTTTCCCAAACATAACAAAGGAAGAAGGAGACGAAGCCTGGAAGATGTATTTACAAACTGCATGGAAGAGGAATCTGGAGTCAAAACCCTCATATATATTTTATGGTATTTTTGTCTTCCATCACTTATTATTAACCATCTATGAGTACAAATCTGTAACACCCCTAGTTTTATGTTTTTTTTTTATGTTAGACATCTGAACTTCAATCCAAAGGGGAGTGGACCCCAATGGATAGTTATGGTGTGGATGTGATTAATTATTTTATTATGAAAAATAAATAAACTATTTCTGTGCATATTGACCAAATGATATTTTGAGATCACTTGCCAAATCCATGAGTTATGGAAAGAGGCTAAGACTTTCCCCAAAAATATTTCAAAAATCCTTGAAAGAATTTATTTCTAATTTATATTTTTGAGGAAAAATCTAGATTTCCCAATGACGTGGAAAGTATTTCGGAAGAGGTAAAAAGCTGGAAAATAAAAAAAAAGCTTTAAAAGTCCCTAAATAAGGGAAGCCTAGGCAAATAGGAATAAAAGCATCCTATAGTTCTGGACACAGAATTAGAAAGAGGCTTTGGGGAACATAGGCTTAAATAAGCTACTCCAGAATAGATTGAGGTTGGTCTATTCTAGGAGATGATATCAGCTCGGGGGTGAGTTCTAGAGACAGAAGAACTCTAAGGTTGGGAGGTTGGTCAGTTGCAAAAGTGGTATACCCACAATTTTTATGAATGGTTGAATTACTTGTTAGTGTGCAATATGGTTAATTACCGTAGATGTTATTCTACTTCAAAAATTCTGAAATTGGTATTCCTTATATTTAACAGAACTATTTAGAAGAACTTAATCCTCTCAATTCTATATAGTTGTAGGAATAGGAATTATGGGGAAAATCATCCAAAAGCTCTAAACCTTTTAATGGTTTATATCTATAGATTTATACTACTCCCATAAATTATTAAAGTTGTAACTTTAATCTGCTTCTGCGAATGTATAGATGTCTGCATGTATAATCCAGGAAAAGTAGACTTATAAGATGATAAACTAGTTATGAACTTAGAAGAATTTATAAATATTAAGAATGGTATAGACATTGCCAAGATGAAATTTTGAAGTGCAATTGTAACCTTTTGTAAAAAGGGAAAATCTAAATTGAGAAAGGAATACATTTAGCTACATGAATGAGACATATAAGAATAGAAAGGTTATACAGTATAGAATAAAATAACAAGATTCATAGGGCTAGGAAAAACATGTCTTGTAGGTAAATATAAAGTTTGGAAAGTCAAACTCCATTATTAGTCTTGCAACTAATTGACTTAACCCATGGGTTATAAAATAGAAAATTTAAAATGAAATTGTAATCAGTGAAATCTATAGAGGAATAGTTAAATTAGAAAAATAAATATACATCCGAATTATACCTTAATCTAGCCTACTGGGAACAGGAAATTATGAAAGACCTTACAAAAAAAAAACACATGGACACTTTCAAGTGTTCCTGTGAGATTTAGTAATAACAATACTTTTCGGAATTTAACTAACATCTGTATACCACTGAACAGATTTTCTTTTAACCATATGTGTGACAGGAGTGTATCTCTTTTGGTATAGTATTAATATCTTCTTTTTTGTGTACAAAAATAGTATTGGGGTAGCATACGAAAAATTTATGTGAAAACGAGTAAATGAGAAATAGCTTTTGTTGTACATATAGATGAAAGACCTATGTATTTACTGATGGAGAACTAAAATTTTTACAAACTGTCTAATATTAACAGCAGTTATGAGATATATACTAGGTAGGTAAGGATTAACTACTATGTTATTAATAAAACAAATTAATTGTTAACTGGAAATTTTACGGATAATTATAATAAAAGCACTTGTATGTCTAATTACACAAGTAAGGAATTAGAGGAATACTGAAAAGTGAAATTGGGAAAGATATTGTAGATAAGCATCATCTAAGCACTGATAGAAATATAAATTAGCCCCGAAGGAACTTTGGGTATAGAACCCCAGAAGTGAAGTCACGAATAATTATAATTAATCCTAATCAGATTATATGGGGAAAAAATATTAACTTTAATACTGTGGCAATGTCCATGAGTTCTCGGTGTTACGATCACAAACGACATAATAATACAATAACAACATTTGTGAAAATTGACTGAAGCGGTCCGAGAAGTATGAGAGGGAAAAATGTCGAACCCTCTCCAAAGCATCTAGTGAAGCTAGGTCCTGATGAATTGAAGAGAAAAATGCATTAGACCACCTACCTAAAGCTTCGAATAGCTTTGTCACAAAATTCCCAAATTTGCGTCAAAAACAACTGGTACGTTACCTGTGTATGTCAAAAACGAAGAAACCGTTAAACCATGATTGTAAAAATGAAACGAAGGGAAGGAATTAATAAGTTATGAAAGGGGCTTCTAACTAAGGATTACCTAAATCGTATTGAGAAAAACATAGCACCATGGATGATCCTGAGCAAGAAAAACCAATTGTACTGAGTATATAAATAAAAAATTTATAAATTTAACTTAAGCAATTGAATTATCTCTGCGTAAAACAAGAGGAGTTACCTCTGTGAAGACCATTAGTCCTATACAAGCATAGGATTTTTTGAAAAGTTCAACCTATCATTCACAATAAGAGTACCGGGTTCAGTGAAATCGAGTGCTACCTTTAGCAATGGAGACGCAGGACAAATCCAAATGTGTGCACATGGACTGACAAAATAATTAAGGTGGAGGCAGAGCTTGACTATTCTACGCCACCCTTACTGTGGAAAGTAACAAAAAACCTTAAAAATATCAATACCAAACCCATAATCAAACATATGCATTTGACTTAATTTGAAGAAAAGACTGATGACTATCTCTATAGACTCCCACGAAACTACTAAGAGAAATAGCTCATCCTTAGTAAATGAAATGAAGCTTGAAGAAAAAATGAATATCGTTCACGGTGGAACAAAAACTCTACAAACATTCTCAGTACATACAAGAACAGAGTAAAAACAAATTATAGAACTACAATCTTACCTGAGTATAGGAGGAATGAAGGTGGCAACGAACAAGATTACCGACCGTAAACTCTAGCTTCCATTATCATGAGAAATGAACCAGAGATAAGATCCGCCACAGAGAAATGAACACTAGAAAAGTTAAAATGAAGAGTGCGGGAGTAAAATAGAAAAGAAGCAGAGAAACCTAAGGCAGATCCCACTATCCACGTGGTGGAGATCTACCAATGCTCGCATGGATCAACCCATCAATTCGTGATTCGACAGTGAACGGGCAAACAATTTATGTCGAAGAGTACTGATATAGATGAAGCATTAAAAACCCAATTTACGACATCCATCTTCGTATATAAAAAGATATTTTTTATGTGGCTCGAGATAAGATATAAATCCTTTTCGTATCATTACAATCAAAATGTCAGGCTTGAATAAATTTATGTATATGAATTGATTGTTGAAAACTCTATTAAAATCGAGTAACATGTAGGTACTATGTACCCTAACGAATCCATAAAATTCTGAGTGGTATAGTGTAAAAGACCTCTTGGAAACCTCTCCCATTGACATATTTATTCATTATAAGGGTAACTAAGCTTAAAAACCATTACAATACACGGTATTAAATTTTACATTTCCACATGAAATGGATAGGTACGTTCGAATCAGTTCCAAGTGTGGTGAAAAATGTAAAAATTTGAGAGTTATGTATCAATGTATAATATATAGGGTGGTGATTGAATATTAATACCCCAATTGTAATAGGTATTAGAGGCATGTGAGCCTGGTGAAAAATTAAGGTTGGTAAAATACATGTGTGGTATAAATTAGTCGTCGAACCTGACGATACTCTCCAGAGTTAAGTGGTGACCATAAATTAGAGGTAACGCGTTAAGAAGAAAGATGGAAAGTGTATAGATTAAATTAAATAAATAAAATTTAATTGGACTCTAAGTTTATTCATGGAAAGAATAGGTTGAGAATGGTAATTGAAGCTCTTAAGAATTTTCTTTTTGCGGTGACTTGGGGAGACATTACAAAATCTTTCACAAATATTCATGTACACCAATAATTCTTACAACCTCTCAAATTAAATAGACTTACTCAAATTCAAAATATCATATCTTAAGATATCCTACATGAGCTATATAAGTTGGAGGAGATATGATCTAGGTGATTAGAAACTCGATCACTGGCCATTTATTATATCTTTTGGAGGCTTAGGTGAATTTTTTTCAATACTTCTATGTGAAATTAGCTTTTACTTGTTGTTATTTGTGTTGTTATATGTTACACAGAAAGACCTAAATATATAAATTTCATTAGGGTAATGAAACAAATCTGGAGTAGTTTAATCATGTGGCCATGTCTAAACACTTTATATATCAGCAAGAACTTGTGGATATTGTCTAGAGGAAAATATGGAGCTAACAACCATTGGTTTGAAATTTCCTTCGCCATATCTCACAACCAGTGCATGAAGGTGGGTACGTTATCCGTGCAGTGGAATCAGTGGCGTAGCTCATCTTTAGAGAATGGAAATTTGTCATATGCAAACCTTTTGTTCATTTTTTTTTCTATTAGTATAAGGTTATTATAACATTGTTGATTTGCATCCATAAGGTAATGTTAACTAATTAACCAAGATAGAATACATGAAAGGCGACTAATACACAAAATTCCTCAGAGTAAAGACAAGATAATTATAATTAAAGACTGAAATAGTCCATACTTACAAATTGGTATTAGAGCGAGTAATGTCTAGTTCTTCGGGTAATACTGCAAAACTTATTTTACTCTATAATGGATGTTGTATGTATATCTGTTTCTTTCAGATAAATTGAAACAGAAGAAAAAAAGCGAGAATGATTTAATAGGGAGAATTGGTTTCATTCTGCATCTTCTTATGAAATAAACTCTCTTGAACTAGAAATAGTTGAAAGTTAGCCATATGATAAAAGGAAACTCCCTAGCATTAATCCATCTGAAATCTATTCTAATATTTTTGTATTTATTCCAAAAGTAGTAAAAAGAGTAGCTTTCAAAGAATGTGTTAGTCATATAAAGGAGAATGCTAAGGCAATACTGAATATTCCCTTACTTAACCCCAAAGAATTACAAAGATAAGCCCGTCACAATAATACATCATATATGCATCTTGGTTGCATAAGGGTCAGAATATTTTCTTTGACTCATCAAGGTCTCAATACTTTTGTCTTAACCACTATAAGAGATATTACACATAATACATATACAAATTATGTCCTTGGGGGAATAGTTTCTCCCCACTCCAATGGTCCAGTTTGGTTTGATTATTATCCCAAATTCTTGGTATATGTATATGATGAATGTATTAAAGACATTCTGCAACTGCAAATTAAAACCTTAGCGTTTGATATGAAGAAGAAAAGGAAAAATATTTCTATACATACCAAAGGTTGTTTCCATCATGCCAATAATTTATATCTTGTTGTTCTACATTCCCCTAGTACTCAAGACTCTAATAATAGTATGGTTGTTATTACTAATGCTAGAAACTAAAAAATTGAACACCGGACAATAAAATCAGAATAACTAAGCTTCCCATAAATTTGGACTATAAATATGCCCACAATTCCAAAAATCCAGAATATAATGTCTGGACAAATCCAAGAATGACCTTCATCTACTACCTTGTCATTTCCAAAAAAGTCTTTCATTCTTGTCCAAAGAATAGAAGAAGTGTGTGAGGCATATAAAGCATCACACCCCAAACTTTCTATGACCTCATCATCTTCTTCAAATGCATATGTAAATTTATCTCATATTCGGCGGTTTGAGTTACCTCAAATTTTAAATTTTTCATATTTAGAAATTAAATTACGTACATGCAAAACTCTTGTATAGGTCAAATCACTTGCCCATTTCATTATTCATCAAAATAAAAATCCAAGAACAAGATAATCACCCTATGCTTTGTTGTCCAATTCCTGTCCAAACCCCAAATGCAGTGATATTTCCTTCCCTCATGATTATGTTATGATGATGCGTGAACTTCCATATTTAGAAAATGAGGATCCCATATTGACCGAGATTTTTAGAAAAATGAGACCTCCAAGAATGTGTATACATGGATTAGGCTATCTAGAACAAATGGACGATCTCATTCCCTCTTGTAGATTCCAAAATCCTATCCTAGTGGATTGTAAACGACCTTCCAAGCCATAAGTGTTTAATTTTTTCTCAATTATTGAAGGATTCCCAAATTATAAATTTTATACATAATGGATGGAGATGATGTTAAATTGTGTTGTATTTACTAATCCAGATTCTAAATATTTTAATCTGAGCACGTCTCCATAAGAGAAATTTTCTCTTTCAATCAAATGGAAAGAATATATGGATAACAGAAATTTATGGATGTCCTTCTATGAGTGCAAGAAACAAGAATAAATAATGGATATCCAAATGATGACTACAAAATATTAAAAAAAAAAACACCCGTGGATAGCTTGTGATGGTAGCAATATGGTATCCAGTTCTACTTTCCCCCCTTATAAAGGAATAAATCTGGATGAATAAGGAGAGGTAGCTAAAGCAGTACCTTTAATATTAAAATATGAAAAAACCTTCGGGATATATGGAAGAATAAAAAGGCTTAGTGATCAAGTTAATTGGACAAATATTGTTTTGAAAGGACTAGAAATAAACTCAGCAAAGACTAGTGAACAACAAGAACAACTTGAGTCCATTAAAGTAGCTGCAAAATTTGTAAATATAAATCCGACTAATATACAATGTTATGTATCTATATTAGAAGGATTTTTTAGAGAAACAAAATAAAAAATAGATGAAAATTTTGAAATCATTGAAAAAAGAGTTGGTTTTGGCTTTGAGACCACACAAGAGAAGACCCAAGATCTATTTTCCCACTTTCAGAAATTAACTATTTCCTCAAAAGATAAAAAAAATATATACATATATGCTCTTTATCCATCATGTTCAAATTCATCACGATGAAAGAACAACCGAGAAATTCTATTTTCTATTTCCAAAAGAAAAAGCTGATGAAAAACCAAAATTCTGTGATCCCCATATTTTACGTATATATGAACCATTACCTAGTCAATATACCATATATCCTGCCCCAGACCTCAATGGAAAGGGAAGAATGCCATAATCACAAACCCTCCATCTAGAGGCAAATAAAGAATGGAACATTGATAATCTTAGTGTTGGACATATTAGGAAAATGATAGATCATAAGTTTATTGAATATAAGTTAATGTGCATGAGGGGAAAAATGAATTAAAATATTATAAAAATCTAAATCAATTTTTTACTTGAACCCTCCAGAGATGATGGGAAGTAGAATCTTCACCAGCACTGGTGTACAAAATGGCTGAAGAAGTGGTGGAGGATGATGCTAGTGATGTTGTACATTTGAAGGAAAAAATCAGAATAATATTATAGGACCACTCACTTCTATAATTCTTGAGCATTGGTGCGACCAAGAAAGTGAAATCTAAAAAAACATGCAATGGTTCTCATGAATCTCAAGTGCAAGAAAATGTCTTAGTAGGAAGACTTCAATAGAGATTGGGTTAAGAGAATTTATGAAGTTAAACACACGAAGAATATACTATTGAAACAAGTGCATTTAGCTACACTTCCTTCTAAATTTTCAGATTACATGCAAAACTAATATGTCTTCCAGGCCCCATGAGAAGCTCACACTTGGAGATAACTATATTGTACCATTACCAAAGCCCTAGTAGGACTCTGTAAAAATATGAAAATGAATAAATCTTCGCACAAACTGTCTAGACTGCTCAATAACAAATCAATTTGCAATAAGTATGGATTATATTTATATGATCCTATTGTACATAGAAAAAGAAAAAAAAATATCACAAAGAAAAATATGAAAAACAAAGAAATATGTAGACAACCTTCTAAGCCTAGAAGATATTCTATAAAAGGCTACTACAAGATAATTCCAAAATTCCACTATTACAGTTCTAAAGACATCCAGCTCAAGACTTAAAAACAAGAAGCTTGGAACAAGATGGCCTGTTGTCTATGTGGAAATGAAGCACATACTTCAAACAAATGTCCTGAAGGAGAAAGCTTGAAACTAAATACAGGAAAAAAACACAAGAGTTTGCAAAATATTTTCAGCAATAAAAATTACAAAAAGATGAAAAGAAACCTGTTATTCATATTTTTTGATATAAATGTGGATCAAAGAATCACACATCACAAAAATGTCCTAATATTCATTCCAAAGAAAAAGTTCATATGTTAGGAAAAAAATGTTTGGATGCTTTAGAAACTTGTAGTTTTTCAAACTCTGTGTCATGACATGATCAAATAATGTTTCATGCTGAAATATGTAATTGTAAAAATATTGAAGATATTCATTGCAGCATACGAGAGTCGGACACAGACTATAGTTCAGAGGAAGAAAAAGAACCTACACAAAAAGAAAAAAAATTATGGTACATATTTCTAATGATGAAGAAGAAAATTTTCTTGCATGTATCAAGATACTTCCAGAAGGAGAAATGAAGTAAAAGCTAATGGAGACATTTTTACAAAAAATGTTAAAAAACAAGAGGTAAATTTCACAAGGTACTACCTTAAAATCCCCTTTTGTAGATGCATCATATGAGAGGAACACAAAATATTTTCAAAGAATTCAGCAACAGTCAAAACAAAGGTATCTTACAATTATTGAGGTTAGCGAAAAAATTTAGAAGCTAAGAAAATAAATAGTTGAGTTAAAAGAAGAGGTATCCAAAATAGAAAAAGGAAAGAGGAAAGAAGAATAAATTTCTCCCCCGACAAATCCAAATGTAGAAATATATGAAACTAGACTAGAAAATTATTTGTGATTGAACAACATGAAAATTATGGCTATACAACATCAAAAACATCATGTTTTTCTCAATATTAAAATAAAGAATGAAATTTTTTCTCTTATAGCATTGATAGAACTCAAATATGAAGTCCCAAAAGAAAAAATGTGCTTTCAACATTATTGCACGAATGTAAAATTTGCAGTAGGAAATATAGCCATAGATTATATATTGGGAACTCCTTTCTTAGCAGAAGTTGAACCACATGGTTCTACAAGATTAGAAAATGGAAAATATGTCTTTCTCATCTCAGTACCAGATAATTAAGGATACTTGTGAAAAATAATATTTAATTTCATATCTAATCCTAGAATATCAACTATGGTCTAGGCTAAAGACTGAAGAAAATATAGAGGAACTAAAAAAAACTAAAAGCTCAGCTCAAAATTGAAAAATAATTAAAGAATTCAAAAACAGTTGAAAGTATTTGTGAGCCAATAAAAGAATTAGAAAATAATATGGTGCAGAAGAACCTAATGCATTTTGGCATAGAAACAACATTTTGTTGAATTTCCGTACAAGTCAAAATAGACAAGGAAACTATGTAAAAGCATAGAAATTCCAATGAATTAATAATATAGTAGACTATGTCAAAAATAAATCAAGGATCTTCTAAAAATATATTTAATCATAGAATCAAGCAGCCCCTAGAATTGTTACGACTTCTATGTAAGTAAACATTATGAATAGGTTAGAGGAATTCTGAGATTAGTAATAAATTACAGGCCTCTAAACAATGTCATGTCAGATGACACCTATCAAATTCATCTTAAGGGAAACCTTATAGGAAAATTCTTCAAGAAAAAATATTTTCAAAGTTTTATATGAATTCTATATCCTTGCAAGTGTAAATCAAGGAAGAAGACGGATTTAAGACAACCTTCAGTGTTCCCTCAGGTCACTATGAATTGAATGTCATGCCATTTAGACTCAAGCATGGTTCTTCAAAATTTCAGAAACTCATGGACAATGAATTTAGGCCTTATTTTAATTGGCCTATTACATATATCGATAATGTGTTGATTTTTTCAAAAATTCTTGAAGAACATTTCAATCATGTATACAGATTCAAGAAAATAGTCACAGATAGTGGGTTGGTACCGAGTAAACATAAAATGGAAATATTCTAGACCAAAGTAAAATTTTGGGTGCATGTGATAGAGAATGGGAAAATTAATCTTCAAAAACATGTTCCGGCCTTTCATGATAAATTCCCAAATATCATTACTGACAAAAATCAACTTCAAAGGTTTTTGGGTTTCCTAAATTATGTCAGCAATCTCTATAAAAATTGTGCCCAAGACATAAGATTGATAAATCAAAGGCTCCAGAAGAATCAAACACCTTGGACTGAAGGAGATATTGCTGCAATCAGAAGAATAAAAGAAAAGGTAAAACACTACCTATTATTTATTTATCTGATGAAAATATTTTTAAAATTGTTGAAACAGATGGCAATGATGTTGGATGGGAAGGAGTATTAAAACAACAAAATAAGAACAAGAACACATCATACAGTTTTCATATGGAGTGTGGAGCCCTACCTAAAATAATTATTATACCATCGAGAAAGAGGTAAACGTTGCATGGAACTGCATTGATAAATTTGACATCCATTTGAAAAATAAACTTTTCCTCTTAAGAAGAGATGCAACAAAAATGAATAAGGATGTGACAAAATATATTAAAAATCCATGGGAAAAAAAATTTGCTAGGTGGAAAGATCTATTTTCAAATTTTTACTGTGAAATTGAACACATTAAAGGAAGGAAAACAGTCTCCCTAATTTTTTAAGCTGAGAAAATTTGGAAGAAGAAACACACCTGATCGTGATTGTTACTTAGTGGGACCCTACAAAAAACCATGAAGTGATGAGAGAAATATCTGACCAAATGAAATGGGAATATTATTTCCAAATATGGAAGCCAGCCTGGAAGCTAAGGAATAAACAGGTCCTAGACTCAAACCTACATCCTCACAGATATTTACAACATTTGGTACCAGAAAGAAAAATCTATCCAAAGTGCAGCGGATGGATCCATGATATGGTGTATATGCACTCAATGAATCTGGTAAGTCAAGCCAAAGAAGATATCGAAACATATTTTAAATATATTTCAGTCACATGGACAAATGAACAGTTGAGACATAACAATTTTCAGAATTATTTGGTGATAAACATAGCCAAAGACCCAAATTTCCACCAAAGGCAGTTGTGGCCTCATAATAGTCCTGATTTTATATTTCCTCACACAGTTTATAATTTTTTAGAATATAAAAAAAGATCATGGGACATTTTTTGTAAAGAGAAACAAAATTGCACATATTATACTCTTACGATATTTGGATCAATGTTTATCAATCAAGCACTAAATAAACCGAATTGGATCAAATATTGGTGGAATTGGTTCGGATCAAATAAAACTTCAATGGATCCAAAATATTTTCAGAATGAAATCCAAATAACATGTGAAGAATGTTATGACTGCTATCATTTGCCTTGTAAAACAGTCATAGACCTAACAAGTCACACAGAAGAAAATATTCTCACCGAGTTTGCTGCACGACATCACTAATGGCTTGTCATGACTAAAATAAAGTACCACATTGTACTAGGAGAACCCATGGTTTTCAGATGAATATATACAAAAACATGGGATACAAGTGGTAGCTATGTTAAATAGAGATTTCCTAGTATGAATGCTTTGGGTAGATAATCCATAAAATATTTGGTTCTCGTGGGCTTGCCGATAAAAGCATCCACTATGTAAAACAATGTCTAGTCACCTCACTATGACTATGAATGGTATCATGGGATTCTGAAAACATATCCAATGTGTAAACCACCTTAATAATGGGTACCAAGAAATCCCCAGAAATATCCTCTGTGTACGTTACTTTACTGTAATATTTACGAGACTCGAAGCACTTCTCCGACTTTTTTTGTGATTTGATCCACATCTCAGATCTCGGTAAATTATTGTAAAAAATCTTGTCGGAAGAAATGATTGCTTTTGTCTACCGTCATTCCTTATAAATAAGGATATGAAGACTCATTAGAGGAATCGGGGAATTGAGAGCTAGAGAATTAGAAAATTCTAGAGAGTCAAGAGTAATTTCTTGCTCTGCATCTATGAACTCGAGTTTGATCTTCTTGCATCACGAAAGAGCTCTATAAGTCATAAATTCTGAGAATCCTGCGCATCGAGAATAATAATCCTAGTGAGAACCTAAGGTTGCCATACATTCATAGGTATTGAGTCTATTTGGTCCTGAAGAAATCTAGTTCAATGATAGAGTCTGCAAAAGGTTAAGAAGCCTTTGAGTTTTATCATGTCTGAAGATAATATACTCAATAAATTCCCTTGCAATCAATCTGTGGTTCGAGCTAGATTTTATGATTTGTAATACATTAATCATCAGTCAGTATCATCCATTTTTAATATCAATATAAAAATCAATTGTGTTCCACTGTCTATGATCATTGTTGTGCTTAAATTATCTTATGATTGAGAGAGATTCATCTGAGGTTCACTGGAGGTTCACTTAGAGTCCTGGAGCATAGTCTGTTCTCGTAGGAAGGAGGCTATTTGAAAGATTGTGTTTATCGTTGGACTTGTTTGAAAGTTTGTGTACAAGTTCATTTATCTTGATCAAAGTATTTCATCAACAACAAAATTATAACAACAAGCTTCATTCTCTGTCGAATTTCATTTTATGATGTAATGATAATGTTTTGATCCATATTGAATGTGATGTCACACTTCCATCATGATAAAATTTTATGATGTATTGATGAAGTTCTGAAATTTTTTTTTTTTTTCATATTTAAATTTAAAGAAATGAAGTTGTACAACTGTTGCGGTAGTTAAATGAAAATATATATATATATATATTGTAATTTATAATTTTGTGTGGAAATGGTCATCGTGCTAATTGCGTAAAATGTTTAAAGATATTATATTACTTTGATACAAAATTTAAATTATATAACACTATATCATTTTTATACAAAATTTAAATTATAATACAATTTATTACGTTTTTTTATTTATATAGTGTAATTACTAATTTTAATTTAGGTGTCAAATTAAAAGTGGAGACAATTGTTGTTGGATTCCATTTCTCTATGGATGGAAGCCAACTTATCATCATTATTCCAGAAAAATCACACTACTTAAAATGCTTTTTATATGTAGATGCAAGCTAACTTATTAACATTATTTCAGAAAAATCACACTACTTAGAATGGCCAATTAATGGTTCATAAGGGGCACGCATTTCATGTTAATTACAACAATGGTCCACCTCAACATCATCATCAATTTCATTTCTTTGGGTCGTACAATTAAATCGTGACAAACATGAGACGCTAGCAAAGAGGAATTCCAACATGTAAAGTTTTGAAATATAAACGTAAAGAAGTTTCATGTGGACCGCCTCATTTCAGTGAAGTGAGGATGGAGTGAGTTCGACTGGATAAGTTTACGGTGGAACATAAAATTATGATGCAAAAATTCTTATGGTCGGATGACGTGGCTATATGTTGACATAAATCCACACAATGTTTGAAGTAGTTAGAAATCGACACATGTTTCTATATTTAAATAGTTAGAAAGCTATTCCTATTTGTGGACTGCAGTAGTTTCTTAATTGCAATAGTTAGAAAGCTAGGCATATTTGTGGAATGCAGTAGTTAGAAAGTTAGAAGCGTTCCACTTTTGGATGTTGTTTTCTAGGTTATAGGTATAAGATTAAATTCTATGCAATCAAAATTATGATTTTTCTACTTAAATTTGTTTTCTTTTCCTTTTTTCCCATGTTTTTCCAAATCTATAAAGTTTCATGTTCTTCAATCATAGTCTTTTTAAATTTTTTAACGTTAGTGTTTAATGGGTTTTTGAATACTTTTAAGTATTTATTTATGATTAGTATGATGATATATATTGGAAATATTAAGAGAGCATTAGTGTGTGAGTTGTTTTTTATTGAGATATTGTTTGTCATTTATAAAATGTATGGATTATGAAAATGATTTTTTTTAATTAAATGAATAATCAAAAGTGTAAGAGGATGTGTTCTAGTACTAACATATCACTTTATATAATAAAGATGATATAACTTAAGGTGCATCACAATGACCTAATATTATAAAAGGGTTTTTTATAGCTAGTTTTTGCAACCATTGTTAATATCATAATTAGTGAGAGGAACTCAAAATGTATCTACCATTTGTGTGAGTCATCATGGATTACCATAAGCCAAAGACATAACATGTCATAATAACTTGAAATTAAATGATAATTTATAGGAACATAAAATAAGGGTACAAATATCATAGCACAATACACCATTTACATAATAAAAATGAATTGTGTAAAGGGCCTAATCCCATTTATATTTAATAACAACAAAATAAGTCATTGTGACAAGTTTATATAATTCATTAGTCTATGGACATGAGACTTTTTATTAGTTTGTAATCCAAAAATCATTTAATCCATTAAGGAAAAACTACTAATCAATTTTTTCAATACTTATATTCTTCCATCCGAAACATGACCAAATTTAATTATTGATATCGTTAATACATAGATGTTGGTAATAATATATTTTGATTGATCCCTCATATCTGCATGTTATTGATGACAATCTTCTATTGCCTTGTTTTCTCAAAACTAGGATTGTGTCTCTTAGATTCAATTATTTAAGTATGTACCCTCTTCTGCATTTTCTTTTTCCTCTAGCTATCATTCAAATCTAAAAACTAGTGGTGGAACTCCTATTACATGCTTGAAAACTTGGCACCATCATATCCATCATCCAAAATGAAGTTGCCAGCAAGCTCTAATCAAACATGTTGGAGCCAACTCATAGACCTCAATTAGTAACAATTATCTACATTTCTTAATTTTTTGCAATTTCTTTTAGCACTTAGCCAATGTTATATTTCATCCTATCAAAAATGTTTCATCTTGTTTTATGTCTTGTGTAAGCTTCATCTACTCAAAATATTCCTACTCTATCTGTAGCAATGCTAGTAAGTTTTGGAGGGTTGTGTATAATTTTTGTACAATCAATAATTGTTGGAGTTGGCATTATACGTGGCAATAATATAAACATATGATCTAGTTACTCTTTCCTTATGTACATTTCAACTAACTTCCCCTCTTATGTGGCCATAAGTAATTACTTGAGAAACCTCAATCTCTAATTGAATAATATTTGCACAATTTTCTCTACTAGTTTATCACTATGTTTCTCAATGTTAATAAAGTTTTTTTGTTGTTGTGGAATTCTATACTTCATCTCAATATGTAACAACCTAGACTATCCACGCATTGTACAAAATGGTTAATTTCTCTGATTAGTTGCATGAAAATGGCTCTAGATATGTATGATGCACTAAGTAGTCTCGGTTGTTATAAAATAATACTTGTGCCTTTATTGCTCCCATATCTTAGTGTTTCTTCAACCTCATAATTGGATTCCTATATTAACTACCATTTATATTTATAATATTTTTTTAATTGCATCAACCTCATCATTCACATGTTCATTGTTATTAAATGTTGGCATGTAGATATTTAATTACATAACCAATTGTTATTGATATTCATAACCAACTAATATAGATGTGATAAAAAAAAAAATACAAATATAATAAAATAAAAGTATAGATCAATTTATTTTACAAAAAATAATTTCATTAGAATTCATAACATGAAATTAATTTGCATAAAAAATAAGCACACTAATTATTATCAAACTTTCAACAACCCTATCAAAAAATATATTTTGTTTTTTTTTCCCAAACTTGCCATCCCTAACCCTTCAACACTATAACAATTTTTGGAAGAATTAGATAATCTAGAGAATTTGTAGACCAAGCCACTTATTAAAAAATTTAAAAATGTTTCTTGAATTTGTAAAAGCCATTATGAATAAAAAAAAAATTAATCAAAATGAAGAACAACAACAAATTATTTTGACAAATAATCTTGAGGAAATAAACAATTAAAAATAATCTTTAATACCCCCGATCGGGATGCCATCTAGCAACGAATGATATGAGAAGTGTACGAGGTGGACAAGGTGGGGGGCTACATGGCGAGGTAGGACCAGAACGTGGCTCTCGCATGCGCCGGGGGGCAGAACACGACCGTCAAGGCACCAGAGAGGACATTTCCGAAGTTTGATCATAATGATGATCATTACACCGCAAGTGAAACAGTTGGGGAGGCCAGCTGGAATGTCAGAGGTAGGTTGAGGAAAGTGCCTATAGGACTTCTTGAGGTAGGTAAACGCGTTATGCTTACAAAGAATTGTTACATTCCTTCTCTGCAATGAAGCTAGTTCCTGGCACGCACAACTTGGTAGAACATGCAGACGTCACTGGTGGCATGCCCTAGTTTATTGGTATGTACCCAATTCACCTTTTGGTGTTATGACGAAGAGGGTGTCTGAGTTCCACAACATGCAGAGGAAAATCTACATTTTTCTGGACTATCTTTTCTATGTCTGTCTAAAAACCTGTAATTGTATTTTCAATTGTCGAATTCACTTGGTTCATCACCTACAAGGTCATTATACTTCTTGGATTTATATGTTTTTGAATGTAATACCCTTGTTTGCTTATGTTTTAGGAGTTATAGGTTGTAAGAAAGAAGTTAGCCACCCTCAGTTTAGGTCGGAATTTTCTACCAGGGATAGAGAAAACGCATGCATGTAGTTGCATGATGTTAACATCGACCAGGGAAAGGGAGGGATAATTCATGATTTTTCTTTCTCTGGTTTCTGGTTTAACTCGCTTGCTTGTCTTCCTCTTCTCATGAATGGGGAATATAGTAGCTTTGATAATAGCGTAAATATATTCATGTTAGGTGGGCGAAGTGCATACAGGAATAGTTTCACAGTCGGTGATTGCTTGTCTTTCTCTGTTTTCTGGTTGAATTCACTTGCTAGTGTTCCTCTGATAGTGACTGGGGTGGGTATTAATAAATTCAAGAATTTCATGGTGGGTAGGCAGAACGATTTCAGTTTTAGGAATATTTCTCATCTCGTAAATTGTTATGGGGTTCACGACCACCATTATCCCACAGCTGTTGTCTCCAACCATTCTATGTATTCTGCTCTATTGATTAACTGGTTGGGTGTTTTTTATCATGTTTATTCTCCAAGGATTTTAGTTACTCGATGTATAGTATCATATTACTATCTGACCGAAATACAACTATGGTGAAGAAAAACATAGGAAAAAAGATAGATATGGGAAAGGGTAAGGCCAAAATTTCATGTCCGCCAACCAAGAGAGGCAGGAAATCTAGTAGAGAACTCATGGAGCCCTTATTCTAGGTTTATTTAGAGGAAAAATCATGTTTAATAAAATCCCTCATTCATGACTGGGAGACATAAGCTAGAACTAAATTTGATGAAGAGGATGACATTGAAGAGGAAGAACTGCAACAAGTTATCATAGATCTGGGTCATACTTGGGGGATAATTTCTTTGTTTCACTACTCAATCAGAACCTATTGGCTGATAAAATTCCTTATAGCTAAGGATATTATGTCAGTCCAGGAAGTAGGAAGAGATCCCTGGGAAGTTTCCACTCTGGAAGAGATTAACAGAAGCATCCACGAAATGAACTTGTGCCAACACCACCAGTATGCTCATCTTGGTAGAATTGAGAAGAAAATTCAGGCCATGCATCAAGTTGACATGCCAGGTTCAAGCATCAAAGATCCAGCCTAAGTGGAGTCAGATGATGACTAGCCAATCAGTTGAGGATTTAGTGAGACTAAGTTATTTTAGTTTTTTATAGCGTATAGCTTTCTTTTGCATTATGTAAATGTTAGTAATGCCAAACCCTGATACCAACTACCTAAAGACTATTCAAAGTAGACTAAGGAAGTACATGTTTTGGATGGCGTTCAATGCACTCAGATGGCCAACAGACTTGGTTTCCTATGGGCAGGTTGAAGCCTAATTTTTGTATTTACCATACCTACATTCTCATATAAATAGAAAATAGAGAGGACCTACTAAGCTTACAAAAAAAAAATACTCGTTAGTAATACGTACAAGGAAATCAATAAGAATTAATTAGATTTCAAAGTTTTCATACTTGAAAATAAGTGAAATAGAGGTGCATAATTAATCCTCCTAAGAACCGTAAATTTATTATTGACAAGATTGTCTTATTTCACTAAAAACATCTAACATAAAATATATTTAGCAAAGGAATTTTAAGGTCAAGGTATACAAAGAAAACATAATTTAAATCCTTCACAAAGCTTTTAAAAGTCACCACTAAACTTTTAATTATGGTCAAACTTAAAAATAGAGAACAAAGAAATATTTAACAATGAACAAATGCCAAATAAAAATAAATAAATAAACATAATTGAAATCCATAAACTCACCTCTAACCTTTTTAACAATAGCTTAATTCATGAAAAACTACTTACAGCCTTTGTGTTTAATGGAAAGATTCTAATTTAAGAACACACAAGTGTTAATCCAAGTCTTAGGAAGATTGTATTACAACATGATAGGTTTAAATCCTTAAACATATGTATAATAACAAAAATGTAAATTTTAATGTATGAAGTTCATCTCAAACAAATACATCATAATAATAGTATAAACAATAAGACATTGTTGTTCTCAACTAGAATAATTTAGCCTGGATCCATCTAACTCTTGATTTATAATGGGCCCAAAGAGATCAAATCCCTCTAAGTGCAAACATCTCCTTAAGTTTTACACTCCAAAAAAAAACTAACACTTGTAGGGATTTGATCCCTACACATGATAGATCCAAAATTAAATGAATCTAAACTAATTATACAACAATTTTTAAAAATAAACTGAATCTTTTTTAATATAATTTAATCTAAAATATAACAAACACATAATCTAGTTGTCTCTACTATTATAAAATCTATAAATACTAATATCTATGAAAACAAATGTTGTTGATATATTTGAATTAACTTATTAAATTATTGGAAATAAGTTTGAGGAATTTTTCACAAATAAACTTTAACTAAAACATCAAAATCATCATGTATCTAAAACCTCCAAAATTTAACGTCTTACCAAATTAAGAAGAGACATATTGCTTAAAATTACTATATAAGATTATAATTTGATTATTTAATATTTTAACAAACTAGTACTTCTTTTTGTAAAAATGAAAGCGATGATATATATATATATGTATTAAATACGGAAAAAATAATTAAAAGTGCTATATATTTCAATTTCTCCATAATATTTGTAGGATCGAAGAAATATTGCTATCTCAATGTCTCTTCTTATTTTTTAAAACAGTAAGAGAGAAATATGGTTCATTACATTAATAAAACATAAGTGTATTACAATATTTAGTGCTATCATATCCACTATCTAAGTCACAATGAATATGGAAAATGCATGAGGTTAGCATTAATTATTTCCACACAGAATCTTACTTTTATCAACATACTTAGGAAATCCTCCAAGGAGGCGAAGATGTTGTACTTTTTTTCTTGTTTGTCTCTCCATACCAAACCCAACAACATCTTCATTTTCAATCGAAGCGTAACTATGTTTAAGTATTTTTTCTGTCAACCCCTCATATGCCTAGGGTTTGGCACCCACCCTACCAAGTACTCTAGTAATTTAGAGTGAGACAATGACTCTCTCTCATCCCCATAATTTATCTCTAAATCGCTTATCTCCTAGCATGCTACTGACGAAATTGTCTTGAAATACATCACCAAAGAGTCTTGAGAAAAAGACTCACTCCACTCTATCTAGAATAGGTTCTACTGCCACCACTTTTTCTACTCCTCCATCTTGGCAACATCACCGAATCACGAAGAGACATCCTAGTTTCCCTATGGGGATTTCATCTACTTACAAAAATACATGGAGAATGACCTGAACCCCCCTTATAAGGGTGTGGACACTAGTACAAAATCTCATCACAGTAACACTAAATAAAGGTTTGAATCTTTAGCAACAATCTACCAGAGAAGGTGGAAGGCGAATTTACATCATCTGCAAGCTTAATTCCATTAACCATTGGAAAAAACAAATTCCACCCCAAATCTTTTGTCTTACAATGACCCATGGAACAAAGACCCAACTTCAATTGCTGCACAGAACAAAAAACTCAAGAAGCCAATAAAGTTATCCAATATAATCCCTGCTACAAAATGCAACTGAAACCACCACAAGAACTAATAATACTAAACCGACCTAGCCACCAAATAACCCTATAATACTCAAGAAAAATATGGGACTTCAAGAGGAAATTGATGTGACACAACTAATACACATACCCTTTAAGACCCAATTTACCACAAAGACCCGACGAGACGTCTATTATGACCAGACAAAGGACCAGAGAAAATGAAATTCACTTATAGGTCGACTACTCCAGCCCAAATAAATATGGTTCAAGCTCTGTTTCCCAGCATGACCCAACTAAAAAATCCACCACTACCTCCATGCACTTAAGGGAAAGAAATATCGACATTTCTCTATCCCTTGCTTGAAACACAAAATCTTTCCACACCAGGGTGGCTTCCTACCTCACCTTCTCAAGAAGCTCCAAGAAGTTGAGTTCTTACCCTAAACTCTCGCGCTCTCTTCATAGAGGAACTTTCCAACTATTGTTCCATAAGAAAATACCCCAAGAAAATGTGTATTTACATGCTCATGCATGAAAAACAACCATCATGTACAAATCACATTAAATAATGGATTAAATGGTCAAAGGTGGTGGGCATGAAGTAAGAGACCCTATCTTATTTGACTTTTTTTTTCATAAAGAAAGTTACTAAATAGCAAGATTGCATATTATATATAATAAGAAAATCATTTTTCTATTTGACATTAAAGAAATTCAACTTAATTATAAAATAAAAACCATGAAACATTATTAACAAGTGCTACAGAGTAGCTACTACTAGCCTCTTAATGTAAATATAGAAATGTTGCAATTTGGGTTTGAGCATGTGTATGAAGATTTGCTTTGTAATAAAGTTGCCACTTAGTTTAGTTTAAATATAGCTAAATTAAAGTAAAAATTAATAATTTACATTAGTGCTAAAGTTTAGAATCTAATCAATTTAGGTTTCTACTAATATTTTGCTAATCCAATTCCACACAACCACAATAACAATGTCATATTGTCTTGTTGAGAAAACCATCTAGAATCTTTTACATTTTCCTAACACACACACACAGACATTAAAGAGTAGTTGTTCTAGTTAGATATGTCTACAAAAATATAATTTATGAATAAAAATTTATAATAATAAAAATAAAAATATTATTATAAAAATTTATAACAACAAAAAATATAAGTTATGTATATAATTAAAGGAATTTATTGTTATTATTCGAAAATTTGCAAGCTATTTTTACTTAAAATTACATGACATGATATATTGCAATTAAAATTGTTTAATATTTGGTATAGTTATATATTTAATGTGTATTCTAAAATTTAATAATGTAATTTAGTTAACCAATTTGAATTTTTAGATATTGGATAGTTTTAATATTCTACTCATTAGGAATGTGTTTTTTAAATTAGATTTTTCAATTTCTAATATTTTTTTATATAAATATAATTACATTACACAATATATAAGAATCAAAATTGTTTAATACTTTGTATAGTTATATATTTGATATAGTCATTATATATTTGAACTTTAATAATAATATAATTTAGATAACTAATTTGATTTTCTTAGATATTGGATAGATTTGGTATTCTACTCATTATGAATGTGTTTTTTCATTAATAATATTTGTCAATTTCCAATAATTTGTATATATAATATAGTTACATTTGTTTTACAATATATTTAGGCAAATTATTTTTCTTTAAGTTAAATTTTAATTTTTTTTGTTTATTTAAATATGTTGTTTTCGTTTTTCTATCACAATTCTAATTATAGAGGTGTCTCTATCTTGAGAAGCATAAACGTAAAATAAACTTCACTCATATTTAAATGTAGACAAATATCTCCTTTCATATTATATAAATTAAGAAATTATTACTCTTAGTTGATCTCATTTTAGTTTATTTGAATATAAAGAAATCCAAATTGAAATCTCTGTAAGTGTGTATATGATTTTAAAAAATAAAAATAACTAAAAAAACCAAATTATGTAAAAATCATGGAATAATGCAATATACCTGCACACATGTACCCATAAAATTAGAGTAGCATAGCTAACCGTGGTATAATAATAACAGTAACAATAGAGCTATGCTCCCAATTCCGAAACAACGAGGTAGACAGACAAGACAAACGGCAGCAGGGAGGAAAAAAAACAAAAACCGAGAAACAAATATTCCTTGCTGATTTCATTTGGCGTAGGAAATAAATTTTATAATTTAATTCGTATATGACCATCATCAGATGGCTTTAACGGTTGATACTTGAGCAATAGAGTGGAGAAACAAATATTCCTTGCTCATTTCATTTGGCGTATGAAATAAATTTTATAATTTAATTCGTATAGGACCATCATCACATGGCCTTAATGGTTGATATTTGGGCAATAGAGTGGAGTGGCATGCATTTTTCTGAGTTATAATATACCGGCAACTATCAGTGTATGAGCCTACAGGTGTCGGTGCTCCAATCTTTATATGAAGAGACTTTGCAAATAATTCGCATATGGCTTCAGGGGTTTGGATAACATGTCACATGGTAATAAAAGTATATGGTACCTCTTCACATTAATTCGGTGATTAACGTTATTGAACCACGAGATGGTAACCTACGCCACTCGGATGAAAGGCGTGCATAACATTATGACAGCGGACAGAGCAACAGCCTATTCAATAAATGAAAGGTGTGAATTACAATGCATTTTGCAATAACAAGTGAAAAGTATTAATCAATGAATAATCAGATAAATAAATTTAAATAATAGAAATAAATAAATAATAAACATAATTAAAATTAAATTATGTAAAAACATAAAAAATTTAAATCACAAGTAAATTAATGTCAAATTGTTAACAAAGCTAATACAATATACCTATAACGACAAATATAATAATATAAATTTATTTATAAATTATTTATATTTATTATAAAATAATTCCAAATATTAAAATCCCATAATTATTTTTTAATAAAAATAAAAATGAAATCTTACAAAAATAATCAATCCTTTAATCCAATAATACATGTTTACTACCTATAGAAATGAAAATTAGATATGAAATGAATGTGAAGTGGCGAATTCATTAAAACGGAAAAACAATAAATTACATTAACTTTTGCCCCAAAAAAAAATAGAAAGAACAGATAACGTTTTAAAACACGCTAATAAATAAAAGCAAAATTAAAATTAAAATGAGTGCAACTATGTAATTTGAATGAGAATGATAGGATTAATTTAAAAACATTTTTAATTTCTTATTAATATTTATTTTTTATAATTATTTTCTTATATTATTATATAAATATATACAATAAAATCAAATTTATATTTTTGATAAAGTTCATAGATATGTTAATGAGAATGTTAAATTTCAAAAAAAATATTACAAATACATGTATATTGAAGATTTGAATAAAAAAATTTATTTTTGTTGTGTTTAAATTTGTTAATTTATTTCGGTATTTGTATAAGTATCTTAGGTCTATAGACTTTTATGAGCTATTGAAATTATATTGTTAGGCTAATTGTTGAAATACATCTAAATTAGAAAGTGGATGTTAAATTACATATTCATAAAATAAAGTTATTAAATTTATTACGTTATCATAGAGATTTGTGATTATTCATGATATTTTTTTTATTGGGTAGTAAACATCAAATCTTAATATTTGAATTCTTGCCAAATATACTTGCATTGGTGTACTATGCCTATATGTTCATCAACCATTTAACATATATGGTTAGAATAATAATTATCTAGATAAGTGATTATATTGGGAAAAGGGTGCTAGATATTTTATAGGTGTTTATATTAGGAAGAGAGTGCTAGATATTTTATAAGTGTTTATGTTGAGAAGAGGGTGCTAGATATTTTATTTTGACCCGACTAGTTTATATTGGAAAAAAAGTCCCATATTTTAGATATATTTTTTTAAAATATTATGTGTATGTTGGGGATTTAATAAATAAAAACACCCAGATATAATAAAAGTTGTCAAGTATTTTTTTTAAATGGATATGTAATTATTTTCATTATTAAAAAAAAATGGCGTAACTTATCCAGACAATTTTCAAGCTACTCAAATTGAAATTCAACATACTAGATCTGAAGATATCTGACCTCAGGTATAGAAACAGGAGATATGATCTAAGTGATTTGAAACTCGATCACTGGCCGTTTACTATATCCTATGGAGCCTTGGCTGATTTTTTGTCAATACTTCTATGTGAAATTAACTTTTACTTCTTGTTCGCTGTGATGGTACATCTTACGTAGAAAAACCTAAATATCAAAACTGCATTAGGGCAATGGAACGAACCTGGAGTAGTTTGACCATGCAGCCATGTCCGAACAGCTTGCGTATCAGCAGGAACATGTGGATACTGTCGGGAGGAAAATACGGAGCTATCAGGCATTTTTCTGAGCATTTCCTTCGCCGGATTTTGCAACCAGCGTAAGCAGGTGTGTACGTTATTCGTGCAGTGGAATGTGGCGTAGCTCATATTCAGAAAATGGAAATCTGTCGTATGGAAACCTAATGTTCATTATTTTTTCTATTAGTATGAGCGCACTATATCATGGCTGATTTTAACCCAGAAGGTATGGTTAACCAATTAGCCAAGACCGATACGCAGAAGACGACTCATACTCGGAAGTCGTGAGAGTAAAGACCAGATAATAATAATTAAATACTGAAATAACAGATGTGGTCTTATCGGACTTCGTTTTATGATGTAATAATAATCTTTTGATCCCTATTGAATGTGATGTCACATTTCCATCATGATATCCCTTTTTTTTAATGATGTATTAACGAAGTTCTGATTTTCTTTTTTTTTTAGCTAATTTAAATTGAAAGAAAGGTAGACATATTTCCAGATTGCAATTTGCAAAAGTAGAAAGGTAGACCTATTTGTTGACTGCGGTAGTTTCTGAATTGCAATAGTTAAAAAGCTAGAACTATTTGTCGACTGCAGTAGTTAGAAAGTTAGGTCGTTACACTTGTGAATGTTTTTTTCTACGGTATAGATATAAGATTAGATTCTATGGTACAAGATTAGATTCTATGTTTTGGTGTTTCTGTTGTAATCAAAATTATGTTTTTCTGAATAATTTGGTTTCCTTCTTCGCAAGTATTTCGAAGTCTTGTACATGTTATTTAACCGTATTTTTTTGAAAGTTACTCTTTTATGGGTTTTGGATTTTATGAGGTTTATTATTTATTTTTTAAATATTTATTTATGATCGGTATAGTGATATAGATTGCAAATATCAAAAGAGCATTGGTGGGTGGGTTGTGTTTTTATTGAGCCTTGATCTTGTTATTGTCTAATGTATGGATTGTGAAAATGTTTTTTTAATTAAACAAATAGTCAAAGGTTTAAGAGGATATTCAGCTAATGAGTTGTAGTCTAGCACTCATATTGCTCTATAGAAATAAGGATGATATAAACTACGGTGCATCACAATGCGGTAATACTATAAAAGGGTTATCTATATCCAATTTGTGCAAACATAGTTAATCTCATAATTAGTGGGAGAAATTCAAAACATATCTATCATTAGTGTGAGTCATCATGGATTACCATAAGAAAAAGACACAACATGTCATAATAGATTGAAAGTAAAAGCTAATTCATAAGGGCATAAAATAAGGATATAGATATTATAGCACAATACACCATTTACATAATAAAAATTAATTGTGTAAAGGGCCTAATCCTATTTATCATTAATAACAACAAAAACATAATTTTGACAAGGTTATGTAATTCATTATTGTATGGATGGGAGACTCTCTATTGGTTTGTAACCCACAAATCTTTTAATCCATTAAGAAAAAACTACTAATCAATTTTGTGTAATACTTATAATCTCTCCTCAAAACATGATCCCATTTAATGATTGATATGGTTAACACATAGATACACATAGATGATGGTATTAATATCTTCTTCTTTATCCCTCATGTCTCCACGCTATTCATCACAATCTTCCATTTCCTGGTCTTCTCAAATTTGGGGATTGTGTCTCTTAGATTTAATTATTTTTATATTGTGTCTCTTAGGTTCAACTATTTTTATATGTACCATCTTCTACAATTTCTTTCTCCTCTAGCTACCATTCAAGTCAAAAAACTAGTGGTGGAACTCCTATTACATTCTTGCAAACTTGGCACCATCACATCCATCATCAAAATGAATTGGTCAACAAGCTTTGAACAAAGATGTTAGGGCTAGCTCATAGACCTCCATTAGTAATAGTTATCTACATTTCTTAATTTCTTGCAATTTTTTTTAGCACTTAGTCAATTATATTTTTCATCCTATCAAAAATGTTTAGTCTTGTTTTATGTTTCATTCAAGCTTCATCTCTTCAAAATATTCCTATTCTATATAGAACAAGGCTAGTAATTTTTTGAGAGTTGTGTATACTTTTTGTAAAATAAATCAATGTTGGTGATGCTAGCCTTATGCCTAAACACTAATATCAACATATGATCAAGTTTCTCTTTGCTTATGTATATTTCAACTAACTTCCCTTTCTATGGAAATGGTAATTGCTTGATAAACCTCAATCTATAATTGAAAATTATTTGCACAATTTTCTTTACTAATTTATCCTTATGTTTCTAAATTTTCATAAGGTTTGGTTGTTGTTTTGGAATTCTATACTTCATCTCAACATATAATAACAACCTAGATTATCCATGCATTGTACGAAATGGTTAATGCCTCGTTAATTCCCCCTATTAATTCCATGGTCTTGACTCTATATATGTATGATGCCCCCATTAGTTCCATTGTCTTGACTCTATATATGTATGATGCATTATAGGTAGTATTTATGGTTATGCTCTTACTCTTTAAAGCATGCACTAAAAATATAAATTCATACTTTTACCTCTATTTCTCCATCTCTTAGTGTTGATTCAACCTCAGAGTTGGATTCTTATATTAAGTACCATATATATTTATAAAAAAATAATAATTGCTTCAACCTCATCCACTGAGCATATTTGTTGCGATGAAAATTTTGAATGGAAATATTTTATTACATAACCAATTGCTATTGATATTCATAACCAAACAAATAGAAATGTGATAAAATAAAAGTATAGATCAATTTATTTTATACAAAATGATTTTATTTTAAATCCTAACATGAAAGTAATGGCATAAAAAATTGCTACACCAATTACGAAACAAATTATTTTGACAGGTAACCTTGAGGAAGTAAACTATTAAAAATACTCTTTAGTAATAGGTACAAGGAAATCAGAAAAAATTAATTAGCTTTCAAATTTTCTATACTTGAAAATAAGTGAAATAGATGTGAATAATCAATCCACCTAGAAACTGTAAATTAATTATTGAAAATATCGTCTTCTTTCACTCAAAACATCTTACCCAAATTTAAAAAATAAAATAAAAAATTGTTAAGGTCAATATAGGAAAATAAAACATAATGTAAAATCAGCAAAAACGTTTTAAAAGTCACCATGAAGCTTTTAATTATTGACAAGCTTAAAAATAGAGAAAAAGGCCATAGTTAGGAATGGCCAAATCCTAAAAATAAAATTAAAACTTGATTGAAAGCCATAAACTCAACTCTAACCTTTTTAACAATAATTTAATTTATGAAAATTGCTTACATTCTTTTTGTTTAATGAAAAGATTCTAATTTATCAACAAACAATGTTAATACAAGTGTTAGGAAGATTATATTCAAAAAATATCCTTAAACATATACATAATAACAAACCTGTAAATTTTATTGTATGAGGTTCATTTCAAACATATAAATCATAATGAGAGTATAAAAAAAGTGAGATTTTTGTTTTTAACTAGAACTAATTTAGATTTATCTAACTTTCTATCTATCATGGGCTCATAGGGATCAAATCACTCTAAGAGTAAACTTCTTTTTAAGTTCTACACTCCAAAAAAAAAATTTACACTTCTAAAGATTTAATCCCAGCACGTGATAAATCCACAGTTAAATAAATTTTGACTAATTATACATATAATGTTAAAAAATGAACTTAAATTTTTTAAATATAAATTAATCTAAAATATAAAAAATAACAATTTAGTTGTTAAAAAAATATCCTTTAAAATAATCTAACACTATATACTATTATAGAATCTACGAATACAAATATAGATTTGAATTTATTTATTAAATTATTATGTAATAATAAATACAAGCTTTGAGCCATTTTTTACAAATAAACTTTAACTAAAACGTTACTAGTTTTCTTTCCTATTGAAGTACATCAAAATCATCATGTATCCAAACCTCAAAAATTTAAGATCTTACAAAATTAAGAACAGGGATATTGCTTAATATTACTATTTAGGATTATAATTTGATTATTTATTATTTTAACAATAATTTATTTTTACAAAGTAATAGTTTTTATTTTTATATAAATATTTGTTTGTCATATCATTATTTCCAAATATAATATATATAATATAAGATATTATTATTATTATTTTTAATAACATTATTCTTTAAAACCTTTATCTGCATATTCTCATTACAAGATACTTTTACATAAAACTTAAGGTGAGGATATAGATAAAAACTGGATTGGATAGAAACTGCAGCTCGCGGGTGAGTACTGCACCTGGAGACTGCACACAAATAGAGAGTACACTCTACATTCATTAATCAAATGATACAACTATAAATACATCACAAAGTAGGAAGTTGTAAACAAACTCCTATATCCTACGAACTAATCCTAATTTAAGGAGATACGTTACAACAATGTAACCATTTCTCCATTAATATACAAATAATATTAATTATTTCCAACTCTCCCCCTTAATGGAGAAAGGATTACTCTGAATTCGTAAAATCCCTTTAAACAATTCAAACTTTATTCTCCCAAGAGGCTTAGTAAAAATGTTTTCCATGTTGTCACAGGATTTACAATATTCAAAAAATATTTCCTTTGATTTAAGTTTTTCTCGAACAAAATGGGACTGAGTATCGATGTGTTTGGGGTTTTTGTGAAATAATGGATTGTATGCTAGATTGATGGTACTATGGTTGTCACTTTTAATGGTAGTTTCTTCTTTCTGTTCTTCTCCTGCATCATTGAGGAGTCTTATCAACCAGATAGCTTCACATGTGGCTACACACAATGCTTGGTACTCAGCTTCAGCTGAAGATAAAGCTACAGTACTTTTCTTTTTTCTGCTCCATGCTATGACCCCGAATCCAATACTGAATGCATAACCTGTGATGGATCTTCGATCATCCAGGTTGCCTGCCCAATCAAAATCTGAAAAACCTACTAGAATAACATCAGATGTGTCAGTGTATAAAATACCATAATCACTAGTACCACAAACGTACCTTAGCACATTCTTTGCTACAACCCAATGGATTTCGAGAGGTTTATACATGAACTGGCTCAGCACACTAACAGAGTATGCTAAGTCCGGTCTAGTTTTAGTAAGATATATCAGACGCTCAACTAGTTGTCTATACTTAGTGGCATCCACCTCCTTAGTGCCATCATCACTGCATAACTTTAGATTCTGCTGCAATGGTGTTATTTCTGACTTGCACTGCTCCATTCGGAAATTTTCTAGCAAACTTCTAGCATACTTCCCTTGAGTAATAAAATTCTGTCCAAAATCTCTCCATACTTCCAGACCCAAGAAATAATGGAGATTTCTGATATCTTTAATTTCAAATACTTGCGACATCTGTCATTTGAATTCTTTGATCAGAGTATCTGCATTACCTGTTATAATCATATCATCCACATACAAAGAAATCAAAATAATTTTCCTCTGTTTATTATACTTGGTATACAGATTTGGATTGTTCATGCTTCTATGAAAACCATGATGTAAGAAGAATGGATCGATCTTCTCAGACTGCTACCTAGGTGCTTGTTTTAAACGATATAGTGCCTTTTTCAATCTACAAACTAGATGTTCCTGCCCCTTTTTAACAAACCCTTCAGGCTAAACTAAATAAATGTCTTCTTTCAATTCACCATTCAGAAATGCAGACTTAACATCCAACTGGTGTAGCTTCCACTTATATTTTTTTGCTAAATAAATTAGCATTCTAATGGTATTTAATTTTACTACAGGGGCCAAGATTTCATCAAAATCTATTCCCTCTAGTTGTGAATAACCCTTTGCTACCAGTCTAGCTTTAAACTTTTCTATACTCCCATCTGCATTCACTTTAAGTTTGTACAACCACTTACAACCTATGGGTGTTTTTCCTTCAGGCAGTTCAACTAGATCCCAAGTATGAATTTTAGTAATTTATTCAATTTCTTCATTCATCGCAGCCCTTCATTTATCAGATTGACTTGCTTCTTTATAGTTTGTGGGTTCTAAAATGTTTAAAATACTTGTCATTAAAGCATAGTCTTTCAATCTAGTTGGTAATTGTGTCTACCTACCAGATCTCCTTGGTAGGGGACTTACCTCAAATCTGTCTGCTTCAGACTTGTACGGGTTTTCCTTATTGACTACATCACCTGTTTCTTCTTCTTCATTCTCCTGCTCCTGATTATCCCCGCTGTTTTCTTCAAAAAATAATGGAATTTTCCATTCATTATTATTTTCATCCTTTCCTTCCTCAACCTGTTCATGAAATATCACATCTCGACTTGCAAATATTTTATGAGTCACGGGATTAAATAACTTGTATGCTTTAAACTCAGTGCCATATCCTACAAAGATACATTTCATGGCTTTAGGATCTAACTTATTTCTATCCACCTTGGGTGTATGGGAAAAGGCTTCTGACCCAAATACTCTTAAATCACTCACTGCTGGTTTGAATCCATATAATGCTTGAAAGAGAGTTTTGAAGCCAAGACATTTAGTAGGAATCCTATTCTCTAAATAAACAATAGTGTTGATGGCTTTAGCCCAGAAACCATTTGATAGACCCTTACCTTGAAGCATACTCCTTGAACACTACACAAGAGTTCTGTTCTTTCGTTCTGCCACTCGATTTTGCTGTGGTGTATGAGGCACTGTAAACTATTGAAAAATCCCATGATTTCTACAAAAATTCATGAACTCACCCAACCTGTATTCTGCCCCTTGATATGAGCAGAGAATTTTTATACATTTTCCTGTCTGCTTTTCTACCAAAGTTTCAAATTCTTTGAAATACTAATAGGTCTGACTCTTTTTACTTAAAAAATATATCCAGGAGAATCTAGTGAAATCATCAGTAAATAGAAGAAAATAATATGCACCATCTAGCGACCTAGTCTGCATAGGTTCGCATATGTCTGTATGCACCAGCTCTAGAATATCTATTCTCTTTCTATCGATATGAAAAGGAAATTCCTCTCTACGCATTTTCCCTAATGCACATCCATCATGATCTAAATAAACACTATGAAAAACATGGATTCCATCGACCATACCTTTTCTTTGAAGTAACATGAGGTGTTGTAAATTAAGGTGACCGAATCTCTGGTGCCAGAGGTTTTCGGCTGTCAATCCTATTGTGACCATGGCTTATTGTGGCATGATTTTGAAATTTAGTCTGTATAGGCTCCCCACACGCACTCCTGATGCAACTGTTTCCATATTGCTATCCTTTATGACACAACATGTCTTGAAGAATTCAACTAGAAAATCCTGATATGTTATCATAGATATAGAGATCAAGTTTTTCCTAATCCCAAACACATATAGTACATTGTTAAGATGTCTAACATAGCCATTAGGAAATCTTACTAGAATATTACCATACCCTTTTATCTCATATCCTCTCTCATCTCCCAAAAAAATTTTAGATCCACACGAAGTTTCTTCAAGAAATTCAAACCATTTTTTCTTACCTATCATATGTGTGGATGCGCCAGAATCGACATACCATATGTCGTCCTCATCTTCTTTAGAAGCTGAAAGAGAAAAATCAGCTACAAATAGTCGAGTTTCATGACAATAGTCTTCATCTTCATTAACAAAATATCCTTTGTGCCTACTCTAACTATTCCTTGCTTCGTCTGTCTGCCTCTTAAAAAAATCCCTAATTTCGTGGCCAACTTTCCCACAGTAAAAACATTTCTTGTTTGAAAATTTGTTTGCAGACATACCTCTAAATGGTCTCTTTTGAAATGTGCTACCTCCTCTTTGTTGCTGCTATGGTTGCTACTGTTGTTGTGGCTACTTCCTTATAAACTGTCGCCTCTTCGCCAATAGAGCAAGATCATCATTCTGCGGTCTTAAATTCTATCGCCGCTCTTCTTCTTGTAGCAAAATTCCTAACAATTCTTCAAATGCAGGGGCTTTATCCCTCGATACCAATCCTTTGATGAACATCTGATATTCATCCTTCATTCCATTCAATGTAATTGTGACTAGATCGGAATCAGACACGTTTTCTCAATGTCTCCCAATCTGTCCTTTGGGTATTTAACCCTTGCAATGAATCCAGCAGTAGATTCATTTTCCTCCATCCTCATTGCAAACAACTTGCCTTTGAGTGACAAGATGCGATTTTTATTTTGTGTCTGGTATAAATTCGTGAGCGTCGTCCAGATCTCAGTGGACAATTTGCCATCTCTAATGTGTGGGATAATATTATCCTTGACGAACATCTTCAGTATGACTTTTGCTTTGTTCTCTATTTTATCCCGGTCTTGTATAAGTTTGGTTCTCCCTGTTACAATATTTGGTTTCTTCTCCTCACTTGTGACAATCGACCATGCATTTTCTCCCTCAAGAAATGTCTATATCTTGAATTTCAAATTGGTGAAATTGGAGCCATCGAGTTTGCTAGACTCGTTGAGATATGTTTCTATGGTATTATTCATACTGGACTAATATGATTCAAGACCCTCCAATTATTCTAACCAGTTGAATAATTACAAGCTACACTAACAAAAAATTCAATACATACCAGATCCTGATCACCGATCTGCCTCCAATATGGCCCGATCTTGTGACTGTAACTCAGATCCTCCACTGATCTAATGATTACTATGTCTGTGAATTTAATTTACCACCAATGGGAAAATCCCCTTTACAGAACCGCCAACCAATGTGTCTGTGACTTAGATCTACCACCACCGGGAAAATCCCATGTGCAGAACTACCAACAAACGTGTTTGTGACTTAGATCTACCACCACTGGCCAAATTCTATGTGCAGAACTGCCAAAGAGAGAGATTGGCATTTTTCTGAGGCAAATATCGGTGCCAAATAAAAGATTCATGTAAGTGCCCAAATTGGCATAGGTATGGCCCTGGCAGTAGCACCAATCACACTTTTCAGCACGACAATTAGCAGAAAAACCGCACCAACCTTTCTATGCTTAGAGATTCCAAAAAATTATCAGTGACCTGTGAGTCAGGTGTTTGTTGCAGACCACCTTCGCCTGTGAGCAACAAAGCTCTTGTGTGCACCGTAGCCACTAAGGCTCTCAAAACAATCAGGCTCACCCAGTCAGAGCTCTGATACCAAGATAAAAATTGGATTGGATAGAAACTACAGCTCACACGTGAGTACTACACCTGGATACTGCACACAAATGGAGAGTACACTCTACATTTATTAATCAAATGATACAACTATAAATACATCACAAAGAAGTAGGAAGTTGTAAACAAACTCCTATATCCTAGGAACTAATCCTAACTTAAAGAGCTACGTTACAACAATGTAACCATTTCTCCATTAATATAAAAATATTCCAACTGATATATATATATATATATATATATATATATATATATATATATATATATATATATATATTTCTATGCCACTATTATTTCTTCTCTCTAAAAGGAATGCTAAACAGGTAAGAATACTGTCCTTCGTAGCATGCAAACACATAAGTGTATTACAGTATTCAGTGCGATCATCGAGTGTATTACAATATCTAGACATGATCAAGGAGACTTCCCTTGGAAGATAAGCCCCACCTCATTTCACTCGATATCGTGTTTCCCACAAGTAATGCGATACAATGCATTGCAAGAAAATCTACTCAATCCATTATTTTATGAGTAATCATGGTTACCTCTGGTTGTGCAAAAGCCAGTTGGGCTTGCAGCTCTGACACCATAGTCTCGAGATCATTGATTACTCCTACGCAGCCATAGACAGGATCTCAAATTATTTCCCTAGTTTCGTAAACCATGCTACTCACAGCATCATCTCACTTCTCGGCTGGAAGGTCCTATAACACTGTAATGCATCAGCACATATCAGCTCATTACACATTTTTTTGGAAATCTGATTGCATTAATATTAATATAAGTACGATCAGATAAAATTGCATAGAGGGGAGTTCAATTATTACGTTCCAAAAAAATCCCCAAGCCATAAATATTTTTTTTACGGAACAGGTTTCCAATAAATTCATGCAAAAGGAAAGTAGAGGTTATCTATTCTATGTGAAATAATTGCAGATAAATTTAATATAATTGTAAAGCGAAAAAATAATTGCACTGTGGAAAATGTGTAATTGTCTCTTGGTATGTAGTGTGTTAAAATGGATGTTATTGCATGACGAAATACCTCTACAACTTAGCTTAGTTTATTTTAGTTAAGATAAGATGTCATCTATTGTGTCATAAAGATTAAGGGAGGTGTAATATAAAGATCATGGGAGGTGTAATTTAATTTGCATTTGATATTTGATAATAAAATATTAATAACTATATATATAATTCATAATTTTTACGTTTAAGGTGTGTAACTCCAACATAGAATAAAATGAAAAAAGATTCTTTATTTCAATAGCCTTGTAATTACAGCTCGTTTTGAAGATAGATAAGAAGAGCATGCAAGAAATATTTTAAAAAGCTTCTATTGATATTGAGGGAGAAAAATGTCTAGCCATCGTACTTATCCTTTATGTTTTGAAGGAGACCTTCCCAATGCATAGTCTCAAGGGAATTATTGACGAAAGTTATACCAAGGTAATTAGTTTGTAATTTACTTCATGAAATTAGGAAGCCTAATAATCTAGGCACGGGTATTGCAGAATATAACTTGGAATTTTGATAAGTTGACAAAGGTTCTAGAAGCAACAATGAAATCATAAAACACATTATTAAGAGCCATTTGTGGTTGTGCTATAGGGTCATGAAAAAACATGCTATTATCATATAGGGTCGTGCATAAACATGCTATTATGAACAAGAAAATTGTTTGTGAGACACGTCAAGGTCATGTCAAGGTCATTAGGTCAATGATGACACCCGTATATATAGTTTTTTTTAAAAGTGACCAATTTCTTTAGTGGCGAGAATGAAGAAGAAATGTGATAGGATCTTTTTGTTGAATGTCTATGAAGGGTCTCAATCATATGAAAGGAGATGTTGACAATCCACTTAAATAGTTGAGAAGGATGAGGACAATAGGGAAACCCACCCAATAAGGTGAGATTTCAGAGAATCCAAGAGCATTTCGAACCTGACATAAATATGACCAACTTAATTTATGAAAAACTTTAGAAAGATATCTCTTAATAACCATATCTTCCTTTCGAGTCTTATTAGTCCCTGCCGCTTGCAGCATGGCATGGACTATAGTAATCGAAATGGATATTGTGTATTAGTCTTTGCACATAAATCTATACAATTTAAAACTTATACAGTATGCTTTGTTATATATTATATCTCACCACATTTTTTCAACCAATCAATTATATATTTTTTTTATTGACCAATCAGTACAATTATGATCTTATTTGGCCTCATATCGATGAAAGTATGAGGCTAAACTTACGATAAGTAAGAGCAAATAATGAATTTTTTGAAATTTTCACTTTCACATGAACTAATGTTGACATTAGTTCTAAGTATTAAATGCTATGATAAAATGTTTGAAAACAATCACTCCCTTATAACAAAGAAATAAAAAATCATTGTCCACTGCTTATGCCTACCACGGGTTCTGTTGTCCCATACACTGTAACAGTTTTCATTATGCTTTCCACCACGCTGTCATTGTGCTTTCTTCCCTGGACGAATTGTTAAAAGACCTTCCTTGGCCTTTTCATTCAGCACTTATTCAACTTGAACACTAGGCTAGAATTCTTCCTACTCGCTATGGGTATCTACAGCACCTACCTCCAGAACAAACGAAGGACTTCATTCTACATGTATGTCTTCACTTTACATGTATTTATACCTAGAGGTTTACCTACAATATGATAGTGTGAGTAGAACAGTGTTAGGGGCGCAAAGAAGGCTATGCATGACTCTGCATGTGAGAATGCTCTCACTCGATCCTCTGTTTCTATGAGCATTATATTATGTTTATGTTCCTTAAATCGTTTAATTTCAGTGTCATGGCAATAAAAAGCCACCCGTGTAGGGTTCCTGGATCCTTGTATTCTTTTTGGGTTTCTTACTTGTTTTGGAAGAAAGTTTCATGCTCTGGTTCTGTAAAATTGTAACAGTTTCTTGTTTTGGCAGAAAATTTTATGCTCTGGTTCTGTAAAATTATAACAGTAAATTTTGTGCTCATATAGCATTTGCATTTGAATTTTTTTTAAGTCATAAATTTTGTTCTCATAAAGTTTGTGCTCTAGTTCCATTCATTTGCAAATGCAAAAAATGTAATCAACTGCTTGCAATTAAGCTACCCAGAATATTAAAATTATATAATCTTATTTGCAATGAAATAATTCAGTTACCCTAAAATGTAACGAAAGATGAACTATTCAAGTATAGGAAGGTTCAAGAAAGAGTATGAATCAAAGCAGATTTACAAAAATTAGCATATTGAAAAAATCATAAAATTCATACAATAACAGACTTTCAAATTATGGAGTACACCAGCTTTAGGAGCAATTTATTGGATGATTATTGTTTCTAAAGAACTACCCTCACCAAAAATAATCTCTCATGCACTACAACAAGCAAAAACTAGTTTTCTTAGTCTAGGTTGGTATGGAACTTCACAAACATTATAAAATTTTTGACCACCTGAGATTTAACTCTGCCTCCTTGCAATTTGTATCAAGAACCGAAAATACTAGGGTTGTAAGGGGTACAGATCCTTTTCAAATCATACAAGGTACTAAGAGAATTAAAACAACCATAAATAATATTACTCCTAAGAAATGACTCTATATCATGCTAAGTGATTCTAGAAATTAATTCGAATGCTAAGAGTACCGTGGGGATTACATACAGTGTCTTAGATATCCATCTATTTTCTCAATGATGAAGTAATAGGTGAAAGAATCAGAAAATGTTGGAAATATTTGAGGAGCTTAAAGCACATACCATCTCTCGCAATATTTCTTCATTTTCGAATTTTAGAGGCTATCCTGAATCCTCAACAATATTCCATATCTTTATAAAAGCAGCCTTATAGACATGATCAAGCTCATATTTTTCAGCAGGAACCTGAAGTTTCAACAAAATAATATCAAATTTAGCATGGCTTATCAATAATTGTTCCTTAAGTTCAATTAATATCGCATAGGAAAAACAAGGGCTTTTGGTCAGTTGAGAAAACATTTTCACAAGAAACTTGGCCTAGGAAGTGTGAAAAGTAAGACCAAAAAGAAAGTACATTTTACAATAAAATATGACCTGGGTCTTGTTCACATATAATCTAGGGAAATGGAAATCTTTTAACCATTTTGGCATTTAAAACTATCTCACCGTATGGTCAAGCATCCCACCAATTATTAGCATAAATCTTATCGCATCGGTCTTTCCTTCTTGAACCAAAGATCTTTCCAGATAATGAACTTTCTCCTTCAATTAATTTGCTAAATTCTCATTGGGCATAACCATTGCCTTCATAGCTTCATTTGAGATCTGAATTGCAACATGAACAATTCAAAATGCAGGCCACACACTCAAAAAATGAATACTTAATAAATAGTAAAAACATCATTCAAGAATAGTACAATACAAGAATTATACGCTATTGTCTTTTCATACAAGCACTATAAGTAGTATGTGAATATGAACTTCCAGAAATATGACATTCAAGGCAGGTTAGCGAGCAAAGGAAAGGGAGTTGACACTAGAAGGAAAAGACCCTCTAGCGAAGGTTATAAAGGAGGTTTTTAGTGTTATAAAATTGGCCAAAATTATCAAAAAAACATATGCTACCACATCCGTTTCAGGTAACGGAGGTTTTGGTGGAGCTTTTAATGGAAATTAAACACAACTAAAAAAAATGGGCGGCCAGAGGTTATTACGGATGTTTTTTCATCAGTGCTCTTATCGGGTTTTAACGCACTGGTGCTTATCAGTAGACAGCGTATCGAGGCAGTCGAAGGAGAATGCATTGGGCCATTAAAGAAAATAATAGCACCAGGCCTAGTGTTGGTGATACAATGCACAGGGTTGTTCTAATTGGTCTTGGGATTTGATCGGTGCCCATAGGTCGTATCAATGCGCCGGTGCGAATGCTTATATAAACACCCTAATGCATAGTATCACACAAATGCACCGAGGTTTACAATTGTTATCGGTATTCGTGCGGTGCAAATATGTCATACAAATGCACCGAGATAAACGCCCTGGTGCGTACTATCACACAAATGCACCGAGATTTGTAATTGGTATCGGTATTCATGCGGTGCCTATTGGTCATCCAAATGCACCGGTGCATACAGATAGAAAAAATGCCCCAGTTCATAGTATTAGATAGACACACCACAATTTATAATTTGTATCGGTATTCATGCAGTGATTATAGGCAATAAAATGACACCGGTGCATATAGATACATAAACACACCAGAGCACCATAATGCACAAACGCCTCGATATTTCTAACTTGTTTTGGTATTTGTATGGTCTCGATAGGTAGTAAAAACACACCGACGCGCTTAATAATACAAGCACGCTGGTTTTCATTTTGTATTTTTTAGAAACATCGACCTGTGGCAGTGCAATTATTGTGATTGTTTTAAATTCATTATTCATCAAAAGTCAACACATATTATAACAATATTCATATTAATTAATTTTTTATTAATGGATTTGAATGTGATGTTTAGATTAATTTTTTATATCATATCATAATTATTGTGGTTTTTTAAAATTCATTATTCATCAAAAGTCGACACATATATATGTTATAACAATATTCATATGAATTAAATTTTTATTACTGCATTTGAGAACGACAATGGAGAACACAATAGCGACAATAGAGAATGCAATAGAATAAATTAAAACATTATATATATATATATATATAAGACATTCTTTGTCATACAAAATGGGACAGTTATTGGTATCCCTTTATCTTTCAATTGGGACACTATGTCCATTACATTAAAGAAAATGTCTGATTTCACAGACATTTTTCCAAAAATAGTACAACACCTTGCTTTTATATCCAAACATAGTGATCATCATTCTTCGCTTGAACTGCTATCACTGCTAGAGCTACTTCCATGACTTGGGTTATTTTCAAAAATGTTTTGTTCACGACATTGATTGTTTTCTTCTTCTTCACCTTCTTCCATCTACAAACATAAAAATAAACTGTAATGAGTGTATATACATTGGTGAGAATAATGAAAATTGAAATATTAAATAATATACATCAATGTAAATCGAAAATAAATGACGTACCAATGCAAAAATTGACTCATAAACTATACACATTCTTTCAAAACCATGTAACATGCCATCTTTCAAGATTTGATCTATTGGCGCAGTGCCATACTTTGTTTCCTGCAAGTTTTATACCCCATAAGAAATCATATATTTAATATAAAAGATTTATTTTTTCTATTAATTATAGACGTAGCTAAGTAAAACAAGATCGATAGATGCTTACAAATTCCACAATTAAGTTTTGATATGCCAACATATACGCACAACCCATATTTAAACCAATTTCAATCAATTCCTCTGATGGTTCTTCTTTGTATGTTAGCACCTATTTGGAGACATTCAATGATGATTTTTGTAAAACAACTTAAAAATACAAAAATGAAATCTAGTTAAGTTGTTATAAGGAAGTAACAATTACTCACAAACTTAGATATCAATCCTTTTCTTCCTTGTCGTCCTGTTTTATGTGTTGAATGGGTTCCATTTTCTTTTCTTTTATGCAAGAAAATACTTGAAAATTAATATTTAATGCTAAATTGTTTATTTATTGTACCTAATGATTGAAAAATTCAATTATTACATATTACATTTGAAGCATGTTGTTGTTGAGATGGCTCCTCCCGCGATGCAATTTTGTCCATTTCTTTGACCATCTCCTTGTACACCTATTTGGACATTCCTACTGGCATATTTCTGATATCAGCTCGTTCATCTTTTGAGATTTTCATAATCTTCCTGAAAATGTAACATGACAATAAACTATTTAATTTTTATATTGATATATGAAAAGTAAGTATAAAGAAAGTGATATTTATAAATAATTCTAGACAAACATCTAAAGGAATATTCCTTTTTCATTCCTTCTTTTTTGTTGTTGTACGTTTTTGCTATTAAAAGTCTGACATGTCTCATTGACCAATTCTCTGGAAACTCTTCCTGTAGTTTACATAAAATTTGGTTCTTGGAATCATTGGATTGGTTTTTGTATTGTAAGTGGAAAGAACATCTATACATTCATTCCACTAGATCCCTCAAACATTTGTAAAAGTTTTTCCCCCTTTCGTTAACCTCCAACACCACTCCAGATGAGCTAAGGAGCAATTCATTTTCATTTGCATGTTCTATTGTTTTTCTTTTCTTAGAACAACATTCCTTTTCTGAGTTGTTGGTCCCTATAGAACATTAAACAGAGGTGAATTAATAGACTTTTTCACACATGTTATCTAATAATTTTAATTATATTATTAATGAAAACTAAAAAAAGAAACTCATATTGGATCGATAGTATTTTTTCATTCACCCGATTCATCCTTTTGCAATTTTTCCATCAATCTTATACGTTCTTCTGGTCCTAGATCAGAAATAATCTTATCGAGCTTCGTCATTTTATGGCTCTGCATAATACACATTAAACAATACATATTATTTAAACTTACATATAGTTCAAAAATAATTTTTTTGTAAAAAATTTACAAAGAACTTGCCTTTTTTTCTTTTCTTGATGTGTTATTAGTATTTTTGTTACTTGATCTCTTGTCATTCATTTCTTTAACAAAATAAAACCTGTATCATATAAGTCAATAATATATTTTTAAATAAACTGTCAACTTCTCAATTAAAAAAAAAAAAAATCTAAAAAAACCGGTGCGCCATTCATGGTGAACGCATCGATGTTGGTGTGTGTATGTCTTTCCCACGCACCGCAAAAAAAGTATAATACATCGTATGGTGCTCTATGTCAGTAAGGATCCCCGATGTGTTACATGTCAATGACTGCACCGGTTAACCATCATAAAAATAATAAAAATCATCCAGTGTTAGTTTTTTTAGCATAAATCGGTGCTATATTTTACATATGGTGCACCGTTAAAAAAATATTATTTTTTCACATTACTTATCCGATGCTCTTGTAAACAACAGAGCACCGGTGCGCTACCTTACATAGGGCGCACCGGTAAAAAATACTATTTTTTTTTTAAATCATTCCAAGGTCGACATGGATTAGGATACGACTATGCTAATCGTCCCGTCGGTTGAATGTCTTAGGTCTATATTTAGCAATACAAACCCTATAAATCTAAATTGAAAAGTCCTAATTCTGAATCACAGAAAGAGGAAGAAGAAAGGAGAGAAACAAAAAGAAAGTAAGGTTTGTATTTTTTGAAAGTTTTTTTTTTCAAAACTGAACATTTGCAGTGCGTCATAATGAAATAGCGCATCGGCTGCATATTTTTCTAATTTTCAATGACAGTACCTTCACGGTGCATTGTGATAACAGAGCACCTTGGTGCACTCTTTCAGACATGACGCACCGATTTTTTATTTTTTTTTGTTTATTTACGCAAGGGACGACATGGATTGGGATCCAACTATGTAGGTCAACTCGTTCATTGGATGTCTTAGGTTTATATTTAGCAATATAAACCCTATAAATATAAATTGAAAAGCCCTAATTCTGAAATCATAGTAAGTGGGAGAAGACAAGGCATAAACAAAAATAATGTAGGGTATGTTTGTAAAATGGTTTTTTTTCAAAACAACACATTTTGCGGTGCGCCATAATGTAATAGTGCATCGGTGCCATATGTTACATATGGCGCACTGATAAAAACATAATTAAAAAAAAAAAAAAATTATCACTGTACTTGCATGGTGCGCTGGTATAACCAAGGGCACCGATGCGCAACGTTACGCAGGGCACACCGACAAAAAAAATCTGTATTTTTTTTAAGATTGACGCAAGGGCCAACATAGATTGGGATCTGACTATGCAAGTCGTTCCATGGGTTAGATTTCTTATGAGTACAGAAACAAAGAGGGAGAAAAAATGGCAGAAACAAAAAGAATCTAGGGTTTTGTTTCTAAAAATTGATTTCTTTTTTTATTTTTGTTTCTGAAAACTGCAGAAACAAAAAGTTAAAAAAACAATAAGATTTGATTTCGTATTTTACTTCATAAAAAACTAGAGAAAAAATAAAATAAAACAATAGACTTTGATTTCTTATTTCACGGCATAAAAAAATTGCAGAAAAACGTACAAAAAAACAATAAACTTTACTCACGTCGCTTAAAATTATATGGTACAGGGTTTGAATTACCAAAATTTTGGAATTTGGATTGTCTGAATACATATGCTCAAACGTATTTCCCTGCTCCACAGTGCTCTCGTGCTCTATTTTCTCCAGGTATGTTTCGTGCAAATATCTGGCTGAATTTTTTTGCAAAAATAGTGAAATAATGAAAAGTGTTTAGTATTTAAAGAAATGTTTTATGAAATTATATTTTTAAAAATATTTTTCCGCCCAATTTTCAATTTACCGCTTTTTTTCACTTAAATAAAATACTGTTGCGCTTTTTTTTTTAATTACAGTTATTCGTTTACTTGTGCGTTGTTTAATTGAACCACACCAGTGCTACTTGTTACAAAAGCGCACTGGTACACAAAATAAAGAACTAACTAGTGCGGTTATCTCAACAGTATGCACCGGAATTACATTTAGGTTTGTGCACCAAATTTTATTGTTGTTTTTCTCAAATACAGGGAGAAAATATCATATATTATATGAAATGGACAATTCTTCAAAATCCAGCTCGTTCCATAATATTTCTCAATGTTCATCGCGGAGTTCTCCCTATCCATGTGGAGACGTAATATTTATTTCATATTTGTTTTATTTTTTCACTATCTAATTGAATTTATGTATGTTTTTTATCCATGTAGTCAATCATGCACAACTTAATTAAATTTATAATGTATACAAATTTGCAAGTTCATGCAAATTCATCATCGAGTTCAGATGCACAAAATTATATTCAAAGTACTACTCCAAAACATCGAAAGTTCTTATTAGGAGCTACATACCGCAAGACGCATTTGGTAGATGAAAATGGACAGTCGCTTCAGTACCCTACCAATTGTAACAATATTGCATCTTCTAGCCACAATCCTGGGACAATGATGGTAATTATAATTATAATTGTTTGGTATATATATTGATTAATATGTACGTAATTATTTCAACGTCAAACCAATTTATAATCATGCAATATTGTCAACGTGGTTACAAATTGATATCATAATATTTTGTACTAATCATGTTCAATTTTTTTTTTTTAATTACTAGGATTCTAGTGATGATGAACGACCTACCTACCATCTTCCGTTGCACCCCACGACAATGTCAAATCAAGAGAAGATTGATTTAAGAGAAAAAATCGAAGAGGAACGATACCAAGAATGGTTGAATCAACCACCGATTCAATTCCCGCTACGTCCAGATTCACCAATTAGGAATGACTATAGCAATAGTAGTTCTTCACAAGATGGCAATGGAGACAATCAAATAGAGGTTGCTATGGATTATTACTTAAGGGATACGACTGCCATGGAGACAATGTTGTTAGATGCATTCCAAAATGATGATCAGCTAGGGGATGATGCTCATATCGCTGACACCTTTTTCGAAAGCCTTTAATTTGCTTCCACCACTCCTCTCTTTGGACCTGGCGGTTCGTCAAAGTCTACCCAGTTGGGGACAACGATGTTACTGTACAACTTGAAAGCAAAGTTTGGCTTGTTGAATGCATGTTTCTCGAAACTTTTGAGGTAAGTTACCATAAAGTACTTCCCTTATATATAAATTTGAAATATAATCAGTACACTGCAATGAACATTACAAATGTTAAATTTTATGAACGCTAATAATTATATCGACATTAATGTACATTTATTAATATATTATTCCATGATCACCAACTATAGTTTATTCAAATATAAGGTTCTTCCAAGTGATAATGTCTTTCCTGGTAGCTGCGAAGAGGCAAAAAAATTGTTGAAAATGTTGGGTGTTGAGTACATATCATATCATGCATGTCCAAATGATTGTATTCTATATAGAGGAGAATATGCAGACAAAGAGATGCGTCTGAAATGTAGGCATGATAGGTATGATAAACAAATAAAAAAGGATAAATCACGTACTAGTCCTCCTTTTAAGATATTGAGGCACATGCCTATAATCCCAAGGATTCAAAGGCTCTTTCGTTGCAAAGAATTAGCTATGTTGCAGGGATGGCATGCCTCACACAGAGGTGAGTTGGGGGTTATGAGAATACCAACTGATTCAATAGCCATGAATCATATAGAGGATACATGGCCCAAAAAATTCAAGAATGAAGTACAAAGTCTATGACTCAGCATAGCCATGGATGGCATCAACCCATATTCCCTCCAGAACACCAACTATTCTATTTGGCCTATAGTAGTGATCAATAAAAATATCCCCCCATGGTTTTCCGTGATGAATGAACATCTTATGTTGGCTCTCATAGTCCTTGGTAGAAGACAAGTGAAGAATATGTATGTCTACTTACAACCACTGGTAGAGGAATTGAAGGAATTATGGGATGGGATAAATGTATATGATGTATCAAGACCCATCGCAGCAGAGAGGAGGTTTACGTTGTACGGCATATGTGCTTACATGGCACATGATTATCCAGGCTTAGGATTTTGCTATGGTAAATTACATGTTTAATTTATTGATTTGTTTATATATAATGTAACAATATTCTTTCACATATTAGTTATTTAATTCTTGTAATATTATTTGTTCTGATCTTCATGATATTTTTTAACGTGTCATGCATATTAATTAACGTATACAAATATAATCTCGCAGGTCTTGTAACAAAAGGGTATTTTGGATGCAAATGTTGTGGACCTTCTCTGAGATCTAGATGGTCCAAGGACCTACGAAAGCTAGTGTATGATTGCTCTAGGATATTCCTACCAGAAAAACACCCTTACAGAAGAGCAGCATCTGCTTTCAATGGTAAATGATAAAGAACCCAAAGGCCTCCAAAATGACACCAACTGAATGGCTTAGAGCATATGAGAGAGAGAAGGAGAAGGATTTCACATAAATGTTCGATTCAAATGGAGAGCCTAAGTTCGATGATCCTTATTTCTTCAACACCTATGTTGAGAAATTTCCCATTGGGATGAAAAGGAAATCTATCTTTTATGACCTCCCATATTGGGAGCATCTTAAGACCTCCCATATTGGGAGCATATTAAGATTGCCCACTTATTATATCCCATGCATATATTTAAAAATGTTTCATCTTCTTTATGGAGGCACATATCATCGAAACAAAGTGACACATTGGCGGTTAGAAAGAAATATTGGCCAAGACGATTAGAAAGTACAAGATCAGAGGTAGGCGTTGGTCCCTTTAATTCATGGTTTTTCAAAGAAGGTGATGTCCCATGGATTTTTTAAAAATATGATATATATTTGGCAAAGGAAGTTAGAATGGATGTGAGGGTGCCAACTTCATATGGTTTTTCATATGCTGCTTCACCGTGGATGACCATTTGTCGGGGTTGAAGTCACATGACCATTTGAATATTCTAAGAGTATGTATAATGTCAAAAGAATGATTTTATTATTTTTTATATTAATAAATTTTATCCCATTTGGTGATCATAAAACATAACTATTTTTGTATATTATTGCACGTTTTTATAACTTTGTAGTGTCATTATCCTTTGTTTGTGCATGGGTGTGTGAAACATGAATTCCCTCAAGACCTACGACATGCCATATCTAAATTATCTACATTTGTACGTTGGATCAGGTCAAAGGAGATTCATGTGGCTAGCATTCCACGGTGGCGTCAAGAGATAGTTGAGATTGTTTGTATGTTTGAGAAGGAACTGCCGACGAATTTCATGGACTTACAGGTTCATCTTCTAATCCACCTGGTAGATGAGGTTGAATTATTTGGGGTTGTTTCTTGTCATTTGATGTTCTTCTTAGAGAGATACATGAAGAAATTGAAAGGTTTTGTTCAACAAAGGGCAAAACCCGAGGGGTCTATGGCAGAGGGGTACATATCATATGAGTCTTTCTACTATGCCAGTCAGCACATCAAGCAGATCGAAAACAGACCAGGTGTGGTGATTTGGGGCGATGAATTGGATGAAGACAAAAGAGAAGGAGAGTTGCTCCAAACAAGTGGAAATAAACGCTTGATAAAGAGTAAGCGACTTATAATTTTTCAAATTTACAAAAAGTAATTAATATTCATGTTGAACTTCGATATAATGTATATTTTGATCTCTAAGTACTATATAATGTTGGTTTGATTTCATTAGCGAATGCAGAAATTGATGATATTAATTAAGACTTCTCGCAACTTTAGGCGATTCGTTACATCGACAGTTTGTTGTCTGAATAAAAATAATGAAATGGGATAGTGACAGGAAAGAATTCAAAAGGTTGAATGGTAGAAGTGTGCCTAATCCTAATCATTTAAAATAAAATATGCCAAAAATATGCCCCAATAGTTGGGTTGCTGACCAAGTCAGAGAGAAATACAGTGCTACTAGTCATTACCCGTGTGCTGAAGAGGATGTGCTAAGCATAGGGATTAGGTGCAGCAACTCGGTAATAATTTATATGTAAATTTTAAACTTATAATAAGACATATACATTTCATATTTTAACTATTGGATTATTATTTATAACACACATGACACTTATATGATTTTTTAAACTTTTTTATAATAGGTGCATTTGTTCCCATCTATGTGGGCATATGGACACGATTTTCACACAGAAAATGTCGATGTTGGAAACATCACACAAGACTCTAGAGTGGAAGTCGATTTCGATCAATCTAGTCGATCTAGCCACCATGATCAACAACTAGTAAGAGAGACGTTAGGTTACATCAGAAAGATACAGGAGATCATTGAAGTGGATTTTTCTTCTTTCCAATGTGTTATTTTTAGGTGAAAGTGGTGGGACACCTTTTATCGGAATAATGTAGAGGAAGATCGCGATAGTAGGCTGATATGTATCAACTCTAGAAAGATGTGGGATGAAGCTAAGGAGCCCTGTCTTTTCCATAAACACTGCAACCAGGAGTTTTTCTACCGAGATGTGTTGGATAGGGATTGGTGGTTCGTATTGACACATGACCCTAGATGAAAACATATTTTTTATAACAATAGTGTTATCATGCCATGCGAGCTAGAAGATAATGAGGGTGATCATGAGAACCGAGAGTGATATGGTACAATATGTGTTAATTCATTAATATTTATACTTTTTAAGATGAGTTTTTTGAAATATCAATGTAATATGCATTTTGAATTAATTGGTTATTTGCATTGTGTTAATGTTAAAATCAATAATTCACTTGATAATTTGGTATTATGTTCTTGATCTCAAAGACAATGGTGTACTGTATAAATTAAATTTTTTTTTTTTGTATCTAAGATCAAAATAAAATAATGATAATTCTAATTAAGTACATGAATTTATTTGCATTATTTTCTAAATTTCCTTATGTTACAATATATCATATTATTCTATATTTATTATTTTACAATTATTTAAAATTTTCAAATTTACAAATTTACAAATTTTAATCAATTCATTTCACATTAATACAATTAAAATTTTACAAATATTTTACATACAATTACAATTAGAATTACAATTTTACATTTTCACGTACAATAACAATTTTAGAATTTTACATATATACAATTACAATTTTACAAATTAAAAAAATTACAATTACAATTAAAATTTTAGAAATTTAGATATATATCATTACAATTAAAAATTTAGAATTTTAAATACAATTAGAAATAGAAATGGTACAAATTTAAAATATCATGATCATTTGGTATTTATAAATTAATTAATAAACATCACGTTCATGATACGCATCGTACAAACATCATATTTGACTAAAAAAACACATTCAAAATCGCTAACTGCATTATCGTGATCATGATCATCTAACAAAACACAATTAACTCGATATATTGACATTATCAATACAACATAAACATCAAATATACATCTCATGCTATCACATACACATCTATCTACAAGCTGCACAGTAAATGAACATATCTAACATGACCTAACAACATACACATAATGATGATCACCAACATGTAAATTAAATACAACTGCAAAATGAACATAAAATACATGGACCATATTATATATATATATATATATATATATATATATATATATATATATATATATATATATATAAATGAATAATGTTAAAAATATACAGTATGTCATAAATATCATGGATCGGCCAATGATGGGTACTCATCTCCATGATAATTGTGGTAGATGCTTGCGTAGGCTCACGCAAATCTGGCGCGGCGTGAGGCCATGAACGATCATGAGATGTCGATGGTACGCTCTGCCTCGCAGACTGTCCATCATGTGTTGCAGCTCGCTCGTAACGTGCAATAGTCCTCGTCAGTCACGTAAAACTTGTCGTAACTCCCACGACGTGCCACATCAGGCTATACATGTCACACAGAATGCCTCTCCAAATCTGTAAGAGCCTATCATCGGCCTCTATATCTCTGAAATCAGTGGGGCGGATGCCCGCCTCAACAAACAATGCAATGATTTGGTCGCCCAAATCCATCCTGTATGTAGCATCACTCAGATGTCGACCGTGGGCTGGCACACCAGAAGGAGCAGGTCTCTAATCTGCACCGACCTTTTGCTGATCCTCGGCAATATCTAGCATCATGCCCTCTACATCGTCATCAAGATCCACAACTGAATCAGGTGGTGGTGGCGGCATCTCCTTGCCATCATAAGAGCCAATGTCTACAAAATATATACAAGTACACAGCAATAATTAGACAACATGATTACACAATTTAATAAAAACAAGTTAAAGAAAATGTTAGAATAAATTCAAATAAAACAATAATATTTCCTCTATCATCTGGTGGCTCATCATCTGTGAAGAGGATGTTGGCACACCCTTGCCAATCCAACCCTGCATAAGGATAGGGGACCATAATGAAGGGATGCTCAAAAAAACTAGCTAGCAACCCTAGTGTATCATCTAATATCCTCGCTAGAAACAGAGTCTCATCCCTCTTGGGCATCATCTACCCCCAGATATGCATACGTGCCTCAGTAATTGGCCTACGAGGCTGCCAAAGAAAAGAAGGCCTTGTCTCTATAAACCTCTCAAAAAATAAACAAAAAATCTTTGAAGAAAAAGGGGAGTTGACCCTCCCTTGTGCACGAGCACGACATCTATCTAATGTTGTACAAAACTGCCATAAAAAAATGGCAAACCACTTGACAAGTCGTGGCTGCTGTAGTAAATAATCAACATAATATAAAAGCTGGTAATTAATGTATTTCCCGTCACTAGTGTTGTGTGAAATGGTAAAAATGATAAGTGGGAGACACTGGACCTACTCATGACGAAACGCACCAACACGTAACTGTCCTCCGGAGACCTAAAAAACTGAAGGAGACAATATACCTGCTCTAATGTATCTCTAGGAGTAAACTAACTAACTCCCTGCCACACAGCTAGCTGGAACGTCGGGGAAGGAGGGAAATCCACCCCTCTCCTTGAAATTTGTATAATAAAATATACATCCTCCTCAGTGGGTGTGTACCACTGGTCGATACCAACTCAAAAATCCTGTTGCTGGGCATTCCACCTTCGGATAAGATGTCTCAAAAAACCACTATGGGACTTTAGGGAAGTAGCCTCCTCATAGATATTGAGGAGGCCTACCTACCTTAGGAGCCCCTACGTCGCTGCTATAATAGGGAAAGGGTACGCATCTCTCTCCCTCTCTCTTCCATCCTAGAGGCGAACCATGTTATATTGTTCCGCCTATTGTTGATGTTGTTGCTCCTCTTCTCTCCTTTCACTTCTCTAAATGATTGACATATTAAACACAATTTTTTAATTAAATAACACATGTATTTACAAATATACGTATACAAATATTTTTTGAAAAATAAATAAAACAAGATTCGGTGTGCCAAAAACACAGTCACGCACTGGTAACGGTGCATCCCTCCACAGAGAAGCACCGACGACGGTACACATAATGATATAAAAAGCACCGGGAGTGGTTATCCAGAAAATATTTTTAGCACATTGTTCACTAACTGCGGTGTCAGGAGGCCGGTGCGTTGATTTCACTATAGGCCCTGGGGCTTATAGCTAAGTCAGCACACCACGCTCCTGCCACCGTACATAGTCATATGGTGCGGCCATGTATCCGAGCGCACCACTCTTTGTCATAAAATTTACAATTACATGGTGCGCCTTTGGAATCCGCCCCAGAACTGGTGCGGATACACTTAGCACCAATTTACCAACCCGAACCATTGAAAATGTAGATTTTCGGTTCCGGTGCGCCGAAAAACTTACGTGCCCCGGGGCAAATAATTTGGTGAACGCACCAGGAGGTCACGATTCAACATTGTCAACGGTGCGGCCTGGTAAATGACTGCACCACACTTTAAAAAAAAAAAAAAAAAAACACCATGCACCTTGTAGTACTACCCTGGAACCAGTGCACACTCCTTCAGAACCAAGTGCAGTGCGACCTGTAAATTTACTGGCAGCACCGCAAACCTGTGCGAGCCGAACGGTTCGAGCACACCACGCGATAATTTATTTTTATTTTTTTTAATGGTTAATTTTAAGGTTTTTTCAAATTCTAATCCGCTAAAAGGTTTAATTAAGGAAAAACAAGAAAAATACCTATACATTTACCCGTCGAGGAGGCATATTGGCTGTACAATTTAAAAAAGAAAATTTGTCCATTGTTTTATAAAATTCAAGTTGGAGATTGGTGGCAATGTACAACAGTAGTGCGTGCAATAAGTGCAATGGGAGCATGGATGTTAGCACATCTCAAGCAAGGATAACTTGAACCGGTGCTTGAGAGCTCTGTAGCACTAACAAAAGTGAAAAATGTTGTTTTTTTGTCGGAATATTTTTTTTTATTTAACCCTGTTCCGGTGCACGAGGTTTTTATTGGAGTACCAGTGCGTTGTCTTAATGCCGCACTGGGGCTCTTTCTTCTTTTTCTCACTTTTAGGAGGCACTGAGGCGACATAACTGTAACGCACAGGTGTGCTACAGTAACTCGACGCACCGGTAACGGTGTCCGTTGAACCAATGATTTCTGTGGTTTTCTGGCCGTAATTTTTTTATTTAACCCTATTCCAGTGCGCGGGATTTTTACTGGAGCACCGGTCCATTTCCTGTATGCCACACTAGTCTCTTTCTGTTTTTGCGCACTTTTAGGAGGCACTAGGGTGGCATATTTTTAAAGCACCGGTGCTCTACAATAATATGATGCACCGGTAACAGTCTCCAGTGAACCAATGGTTTCTACAGTTTTTTGGCCGTAAATGTTTTTTATTTAACCCTATTCCGGTGCACGGGATTGTTGCTGGAGTACTAGTGCATTTTCTGTATTCCACACTGGGCTCTTTCTGTTTTTGCGCACTTTCAGGAGGCATCGGGGTGACATAGTTTTAAACCACCGGTGCTCTACAGTATCATGATGCACCGGTAACAGTGTCTATTGAACCAATTATTTTTGTGGTTTTTTGGCCGTAATTTTGTTTGTTTTAAACCCTTTTCTGGTGTGCAGCATTTATGGGGATCCCGGTGCATTTCAGTTATTCGACACTAAGACGTTTATGTTCCACGCACTTTTTATGAGGCACCGAGGCTGACGATATGACACGGACCAGTGCGATTGCTAAATTAAAAGCACCGGGAGGTTGTGTATGGAGCGCACTGTTTCTGGTGTGCCAATGTTTTATGCAGTTTTTTGACAGTAATTTTTTTTATTTAACCATCCACCAGTGCGCGTATTATGTGGGTGCCTCAGTGCATTTCATTTATTCCACACCAGGCGGTATCTGTGTGGTCGAAATGTAACGCACTGGTGCTCTACAGAAATAAAACTCACCGGGTGTGTGTGTACGGAATGCATGGTGTCCAGTGTGCCAATTTTGGTAATGCATTGGTGCTTTTTCATATTGAATGCACCAGTGCATTTTAGGTTGATAAGAGCATCGGATGAAATAAGTCTGTAAAAACCTCTGCCGACCAACCTCCTCTAGGATCCTCTACTAGAAACGGACGTCTGAGGTATTTTTCTGTGGGGTTCCTCAAAAACATTCGCTAGAGGGTCTTTTCCTTGTAGTGTGAACTTGTTTCGTACATGAAATTATTCTTAAACCACACAATTAGAGAAAATTGTTTTCTATTTTGCCACATAAATTGGTTGAAAGTTGTCTCATTTAACATGTTAGCTTGTTCTAAATTCTAACATGGTAGTCCATGATATAAATTTGCCATTAACTTTCAATTTTTCCTTCTCTAGCAGTTATATGTGACCTCTTGCCAATTATCCTATATAAAGAAGGTACATTCCTTCCTTGTAGTGTGTCCTTATTATCTTTCCTGTACCTTGTACCTTATGTAGATATTTGAACTCCTAGCTTCCCTAACAGAATCAATTCTAACTTCAAATATATTGATTGGCTTATCACTTAGTTTCATGCACTACAGTTTTGTGAATCCATAGAAACTAGATTAAGTTTAGGTGCATTTTTTTTTCTGCATAACAATGGCAACTTCCATTTATAATAAGGTGAGTGAACCACAGGTGGTATAAGATCATCATCAACCTGCAAGTGAAATCAAACAGGAAACCATGATCCTTCAAATGGGTTTGAAATGTCGATTAGGACTTCGCCAACTCCACACAAAAAGAAATAAAAAGTGAAACGGATGCAAAGGAAGGTTCAAGCAAGAGTACGAATCAAAGAAAATTTACAAAAATTAGCGTATAATTTACTGACACTATGAAGGTAATATTTTGAAGAATTTAAACATCGGGAGAATATTGACCGTAAATATTTTGAGCTTGGACAACTTTAATTCAATTATCTTTTCTATAATTGAATGGGAAATTAGGGTTCTTGAGCGGAGAAAAATGCCAACAACATGCAGAAGAAAGAAAGGAATATATAATTAGAAACCTGGAAGGATCTCCATGGGCGGTGAGCCATGGCTCTACCATAGAAGCTCCAAATGTGTCCAGAATTTCTTGATGAGAATCTGCTCTGTGAACATCCAAATCATTTCGAGGATAACCCTTGGGTACATGCAACAAAGACTTGTTGCACTCGGCAAGATTGGCGTGTTTTTCCAACCACTGAACGGCCTTGAATCCATCATCGAATGCACACATAATCACATTTTTAGGCCAATTCACCTGGATAACCGAGGAAAAAACTCGTGCTTTTCCAGCAGGAACCTTTCCTCTTCATAAGGAACACATTGAAGGTTTTCCATGCTAAAAAAAAAGGAAGACCGTGAAGGACCTCACGGTCGTCGTCCGCACTCGCCCAATTTTTCAACTGGGGAGGCAAGAAAAAAATGTTTAGCATTTTGGTGAGGATTTACACCATCATCATAAGTATCTGCATCTCAGTATGGATTGGGATCATCAGCTAAGCTGCTCTCGACACACTTTGTCCAACCTCTCGCAAAAAAAATCATTGGCAGAGGAATCCTTACTACCCACGAAAAACCCCCCACCATGGAACTAAAAGATCACAGGGAATCTCCAAGTAAAGGATTCTACATTTTTGGCTAGGTAGCCTTTGTAATTCGTCGCTTCTACTCTCTTCTCTTTCCCCGCATCTGCCCCAAATCTAGACCACACTGATGGCCCCTCCATAACAACTCCTCCTAAAGCTTCTATCAGTGTCTAATTCCTCTGTTTTTCTATTAGATCCTTGGTCGCAATCCCATCGACGAACACGACATTTGCAAGCATGCTGCCTAATCCAGACCTCGATGTAACCACTTGCCCAGCATCATGATCAACCACTTGCTCCTCTCGAGCTTCTCTCTACCTATACTAACTTGGGAACAACCACGTGGTGGTCGGTTTTTATTTTCTCTTACTACTACATGGTCGTATTTATTCATAGGAATGAAGAAAAATTTTCATTATACGAGCAGTTTTTATTCCTCAAATTCGTAGCCTAAGGCCAGGAATGAAACTACTACGGAAAACCTTCTTTCTTCTACCGAGAAGAGGGGCGATTTAGAGTAGCCAACCCTTCGTCCAATAATTTATACCAAAAGTGAAAACATAAGGATAGGTTGATCAACTGAATCCATCCAGTTCCATATCTGATAGTCTAGTGACATTGGCTTTCGCTCTATTCACCGTTTGAGTTAACTAACATTGTATTTTTAGGGGGCAGGATGGAATATCATTGGAGCATATAACTAGAATTTCTCTGTCATTAAATAATACCTTTATCGGTGCTCTTGATTAGTTACTAATAAAAAAACAATATGTTTATTTCTAGTATCAGCTATATCATATGTAAAAACATTGCTAGTTACTATGCTCTCAGCAGGGACTTGCTACCTCTGCAGCTCTCCTTTTTTCGAAAGTGAATTTACTTCACGCATCATGATAATATAATATAAATATTAAGCCCTTCCACTTAAGCTATAGTTAGTAGAGAGATGAGTGAAGACATGAGTGAAGGAATAAAGTGTTTGAGTTGATTTACAATAGTATTTTAGATAGTGAAGGAATAAATTGTTTGAGTTGATTTACGATAGTATTTGAGATAGTGAAGGAATAAAGTGTTTGAGTTGATTCACGATAGTATTTGAGATTATATTTTATATAAAATTACCGAGAGATATAGAAGACATTTTTTACCTCATTTTCTTTACTTGATTTGGCACCAAGTTAGAATGTTTTTTTGGGAGTTAGAAGCATTGTTTTTTATATCATCGATTATTCAATTACTTCTAAGATTTCTTCTCCCAGCAATGACTAGTAGGCTTAATACAATTTTATTGTAAATTCATCACAAACATGTTCATCAAAACTTCTTCAATATGTGAAAAATGGATAATACATATTAGGACATCATTTTATTGGAATCTTACTAATTAAGGAATGTGACAAGGGATTTTTTTCTTCTTGTTAAGTAATTGGTATTCATATTTTATATCATATTCTTGTAACTAGTATAGATCCATCTTAACTACGGATCTAATATGAACTCAGAGGGATCAAATTTCTTCATGTTCGAACTTCTTTAGAATATAGAATACAATGTGTTAATTTTCATTGTTTAAATTGTATTTTTGAATGCTAAATAGAGTATTTGTAGGACCAAATAAACATTTTAATATTAAAAACTTATTTTTTTTCATAATATATACATTTTTTTAAAATTATAATCGACCTTATTTTTCTATTATAACATAATTTTTAAGTTTTATTTTTATTTTAAACTGGGACATACAAACTTACACATCCACTCATACTGGGTTGTAGAATGAGCATGTGGGCTCAACAACAGGCCAATTCATTTTCGATATCCTAATGCTCTAAAATCTATTGAAGAATTGTGATTGTAATTATTTACCATTGACTTGTGGAAGAAGTATGGTTTTTTATCCCCATCCTACAAGTTGCAACTAGTTGAATCTATATTTTTGTATCCATGGTATGAATATAAATATATATAAATAATACAAGTGACATTAATGGTAGTTATTAATAAGTATAGTTAATAATTTTTCAAGAAAGAGCTCAAATGGTAATCGTCATGTTATGGAGTATTATGTAAAATATGAGACTTATTGTTCAACTAGCCCATGGGTCAGAATTTTAGTGGCTAAAATTAGAAAGTCGTGTAATTTGTCATTAATTTTTTTTTTAAGGTCATTCACCATTTTCCATTTTTTTTAAATATTATTAGCTAAAATTTTATAGTATATCATTATTTCACCCTAAAATTTTATAGAGAACATATAAAAGATCATTATAAATCTATCTTTATAAATATATCACTAAATGTTTTATAGATTGAATATTGAAGACTACTAGGATTCATCAACCTTGCAAAACTTTAAGATAAATATCTATCCTTAAAAATTTTCTTATAAATTAAGGAAAATAAAAATGATTAATAATTATAAAAATAAATATTTTAAAGAAAATATGTGATTATTCATACATTATTATTCTTAATTAAATTTAAATTAAACATAATTAATAATTATGAAAATACATATTTTTAAGAAAAAAAATATGATAAACATACACTATTATTCTTGATTAAATTTATTTATTATATTCCAAAAAATTTTGCATAGTTAATTCATGAAATAAATTTGGTTATCACATGTGGTATTAGAGTTCCATTTTCCAATTCTGACCCTAAATCACAAGACACGGAAAAAATTGTGTGCCTTAGAGACCCCTATTTTTCATAGTTCTTTCATTTCTTTATCTTTGACCAAAACCAATTAATTATTTTTTAAATTCAAGGAAGAAAAATTATTCAACTTCATATTATAAGTGAAAATAATATCATGTCATTTCACCATCCACCACCAGCCATTATACCATTTCTAGTGCATTGTATCAATCGTATTATCTATGCAATTAATCAATCATATATATTTATTGAAGTTCCACACAACCAGCTTTATCAAAGTTGAAAGATATAATTACTCTTCATTTGGATAATTAACTAAATTTTCAAGAAATTCCATACAAATATCATATTATTACTCTTATAGCTTTGAATAATGTATATAAACTTAGTTTTACTATACTCTAGGGAAAGAAAATTTTTCCAGTTTTGTCTATACATTTATGTGACCATCATGCTACTTGTTTCAAATTTGTATGATATTTTCATATGAACCAACCATGACTATTGTTGCTATCTTTTTCTATTGTGCGTACATGAATTCATACCGATGTTATACCTACAACATGAATTTCCAAGCAACCAACCATGACTATTGTACCTATCTTTTTCTATTGTACATACCATGAATCCATATCGTTGTTATACTTACAAGATGAATTTCTAAGCCATAAAACAACCCATTCCACTGAAAATATGTGCCACCTTAATCATTCCATTCATAATCATTTTGTTTCATAACGGGATTGTTAGTAGCGCCGCATCTCATGATGGAAATTTAAAATTTCTTCTTAAAAAATACATAGTTCAAGAATCTATAAGTTTCCATATATATCTGTGAGCTAGTGTGTTTTGAAATGAAATAGGGGTGGAAATTATTCCATTTTTAAAATCATAGGTAATTGAATAATATTATAATATTTTATTTTTAAGTGGTAAAGGTAAAGAAGAAGCAATACATTTCATGATATTAAGAAAATAAAATAAAAGATGTGTTTAAAATGTTTGAATACATTCAATTATTTAAGTATTTATTTTTTTGAGTTTAATAAACAAAAAAAATTGGGTGGCATGATCTCATATTATGGTTTATTTTATTTACATTGAAGAATAAGCATTATAGGAAAATCTATCAATATCATTAAAGGAAAGTGTACTGAGATCAAATTTCCAAATTAGCTATTAATTATAGAACTAAATATAGTTGAGAACTTAGATGTTTCTTATTTTTAAGCGGAATATGAATATGAAGTTAAGAATGTAATTATCAATTTTTTGCCATTTTGATATAGGAAGGGGATAATGACATTCTAAGACATTAGAATGAACTCAAAATTGTCAATACTTTGATAGAAAAATATTTTAAATATATCTAAAGGAGATGATTCAATAAAATTAAAATCTAATATTAAAGATCCAAAAAAAATTTACAAAATAAAAAATAAAAATAAAATGTAAGTCTTAAAAGGAAACTCAATGAAGGCAACTCATAAAAGGGATGGTGCATGAGCAACCTTCATCAAAACAAGTTGAAAGCAATTACAATATTAAAAAATGAGAAACTTGAACAAACAAATTTCTAAATTAGAAGATGGAGAAGTTTCACGTATCAAGAATCATAAGCAAAGTCTATTTAGTCAAATTAAGAAGCTTAAGAATGATAAGTGATTAATGGAAAGCATAATAGGACAAATTATCTAGATATAACCATGAAAGTCTTCAAATGAAAAATTTTATGTTGAAGAAGATGGAACAAATATCTCAATTTAGAAATATTTTCAATCAACTAAAGTCTAATCATACTCTAATTCTAAACTAAAAATGACAGAAATTTCAAGTAAATATTCAATGATAAACCATGAAACATCAATAAATGAATGAAACCACATTCCCAAATTTAATCAAGAAATCACATAAACATGATAAAAGGAAATCAACTCACACAAACTTGTTATGAGCATCCCAATCATAATACAGGTCATATAAATGATGATGTATATGAATATCACTAAGGTTTAGGACAAGTGACTTAAATTCTCAAGAATAATAACATTATCACAATTAAGTCTTTTGAGAGCAATTCATGTCACGTATCATGTACGTGTAAATTCTATTGTTTGGCAATTTTTCTCAACACTAAGAGGTTCATATTTCCTTATATCATGTATCATGAAAGATGACATTGATGGATGCAAATATATTACAAGATAAAGAAAATGATGTCAAAACTTTGCATCAATATACTCCGAGGATAAACATTTCTAAGGAGAAAATAATGCTATTAAAGTAAAAGTGTATAAAATAATATAAATAATAAAAAAAAGAATAATAAGTATAATAAGTATAATTGATAATTATGAAAATACATGTCTCAAAAGACACTATTGTTCATGAAAATGTATCCGGCATAAGCCATATCCGAATATAGAGATGACGCTCATTTGTAACCCTACAATATTCTTCATACATTATTATTTTTTTTTAAATTTGTTCATTATATTTCATTTCTTTTAGCTAATTAATTTGTGAGAAAATTTGGTTATTACACTACACAATTTCTCTTCGTGGATTTTTTTTTTTAATTTATTGAGGAATTAATGCCTATTTTTACTTCATGACTTTCTTCCTCAATTTGAGAATTATTATTTGGTCAAGTTGTTGCAAGCTATCTTCCAAGACTTCTTTGTCTTGGAATATATTTCCAAACTCTTCCTTGTTCCATTTCTTGCTTTTTGGCCTTGAGATATTTTATCTTGCAATTAAATGAATAGATAGTAGTGGATTCTATAAAATCCACTTTCTCTCAAGGGTCTCTTTCTTTATCCAAAAAAGAGGAAATTAGTAGCTAGAAAATTGCAAAGTGAAACAACTATTTATTAGAACTAGACTTAATATAAATATCTAAAAATACCAGCCATGTTTGAGCTATAGAATGAAATTATGAAGACTCTAAAAATTATGTCTTTTCCTAGTAATGACATGAAATTAGGGAAACAATCAAGGAAAGAGGTTATTTGGCTACTTTGTTTGTCATTTCCACTTTTGTTATTCTATGTGAAAGCACCATCAATGGTACCCATACAAGCCACCATCAAATTCATCATCGTATATTTTAAATGCTATGCCTTTGCATCAGAATATTGCTACGAATCCACTTTTATGATGTATCCTTAACTATTGATATATTGAAGAATGCTAATTTTTCTGCATTCAAATGAGGCTAAGGAACAATGGTTATATAATTGAATTTTGTTGATCATATTAACTAGAATCACATTAAGACAATGTATGGAACTACTATAGATCTATGATATCTACTTCATTGGGGTTCGAAATGAAATCCATTCTCCTTGCATTTCAAATGGGATACATGGTATTTTATTTAGAATATTTCTAACATCATGTTGTTATTTCACTCACATTTTCACTACAATATTTAGTTTCTTGGAGCACAATCATGTTAGGTAGTTATTGGTAGATACATTATTTGAATATAGTATTTTTTATTTTCAAATTAAGAATCATAATGTTCTAAGATATAATATTTATATACATTATTAGGGTGGTTTCAAGAAAAAAACCCATCAACAATGTAACCCTAACTAACTTTTCTCCAAATTTTTGTAGTATACCATTATTAATCCTCTTGACTGTTCTTCCATCCACCTTGACAGTCATAAGGGTATTTAAATAAGAGGGTGTGGATACCTAAACAATTATTAGTAGTGATAGCTTGAAGCTGAGTATAAAATATTATGATCCTCACATTTTAGAGACAAAATAAGATATGCTTTGTGAAGTAGTTTGAATTAGAAATATAAGATACTTTGTTGATCCTTCCCTTTATAGCATTCTACCATGGTGGAAAATATGCGTTCTTCTAGATCCATGTACCCTATAGTGTTCTGCATTATTCCTCCAGTTTTGTTATAGTCAACTCTTATGTCAATGGGTTGTGCTAATTTTATTCCAAAGGCTTCCACACTTGCATTGACGAAATTTATGTTTAATTGGGATTACTTCTTTCCCTATTTTTGGGATTCTATTGAGAATCATCTTATGTCAAGGATTCCTCTTGTGAAGGTAGAGACTCATGAATATTTCTACCTCTAGGATTTCTTCTTAAGGTTGTAGTCGATTTTGGTGTTACATTATGTTTCCTCTATAGTGGTTTTTGAAAACTGCCTTCATCATTTTTAGTGGTATGATCAGTAGTTGTTTCCCTTTGGATGATAAGTAGCTCTTTTGCTTTGGACCAGAGGGAAATCCCAAAATAAGTAGCCATATACATGACATTAGTGGTAGAAAAATGGAACATGATCATAATTTACCACTTGCTTCTATAGATTATCTTGATAATGATTATCCATATTAATACTATCCATATTAATGGAAAATGTTCATATTATTCTTAATAGATTTAAGGATTTAATGGAACATCCTCATAATCTATCACTTTCTTTCATAAATGATCTTGATAGTGATTCTCCATTAAGAATAGAATTCTTATATAGCTAAAAAATAAAATTAATAAAATTAAGGATTTAAGGAGGATTTCTTTTCCAAACAATTAATTTTCTAATTTTATTATAAAGCAAAATGGCAATGGAACAATTGAGCATGTTGGTTTAAATAAATTTTATATTAATAATAATTAGGGCATATTTGTAATAAAAATATTAAATAAATTCACACATACATATCTGTATATTTTAAATTATCATGGTGTAAATTTATTATAAAACAATTAAAAATTGAAAACCAAGGTATAACAAAGAAGATTTTCCTTAATAACTAATTTTTTATTCAGATTCGTTATAAAATTTAATCGTCATGGTAGAAGACTATTCGAGTTAAAAAATCTATTTTCAAAAAATTAATATTGGTAAAGATTAGATCTTATATTATATTAGAAAAAAAATCTTATTTTTTTTTTTAATTTTCTAATAAAAATAAATAATTTAAAATTTTATAATAAATTGAAATTATTATTATTTTTTTTTTTTAATTTAATTTATATTAAGGCATATTTAATTTTGACCTAGTTTTGAATAATTTAATCAACAAATTATATTAGTTTTTATTTTGGTAAAAAAACTTATTTTTTAAACCATTTTTTTGAAAGTTTATTAAAAATTTTAAAAAAATAAATATAAAAATATTTAAATAAAAAAAATCGGTTTTCTCTAATTAGTTGAGAACTACTTTATTGGTTTTTAAATTGAATTTTCAGATATAAAATTATATTAAAATATATGTATATTAGAAGTGTCATAATAATTTATGATTTGTTACGACATAATGCGCCAATACACTCACTTATTATGACCACATGCTCGAAAAACCATAACTTATTTCAAAATAAAAATATTTTATAAATATTGTATTTTAATTTAATTTTGTAACATTTTAAAAAAATAAAAATTAATACTTACAATATAACATGATTCTCAATAATTGATATTTACCATCATTTTACCATGGATATTATTAACTTGTAAATAAGCTTTGTTACAATACCATGAGAAAGTCTTATTACTTATCAATACCACTTGCACAAAAAACATAACTCGTTTCAAAATTCAAATATTTTATAAATATATCATTTTGGTTTTATTTTATTTTATTTTGGCCAAAAAGCTTTGACCTATAATTAATTTTGAAAATTTTAAATAAATTCTATGAAGTTTATCAAAATATTGTAAAGAAAATCTTATTATGTTAAATTTTTATATGATCTTTATATGTGTGTGTGTGTGTGTGTGTGTGTGTGTGTGTGTGTGTGTGTGTGTGTGTGTGTTAATTTTGTATTAATTAAGGACATTAAAACATAGATAACCATATGTGGATAGAGGGAGTTTTATAATTTTTGAACTTGGATCTCAACCTTTATTGACTATACAAACTATTTTCAATTATATGTGTACTAAATATCTCATATATGTGCCTATTTCGGGCCGGAAACCCTCCATACAAAAAAACATTACAACTCAGATTAATGCCTTGCCTAAAAAATGACACTATAGTTGCAACTTTGGAATCTGTAAGAGCTAATCTAAACATTGTAGGAAAGAGCCCCGGAGAGCATCATTGACTCCATCAAACCAATGAAAATAGGATACCAACATAAGCCTCCGAACCAACACACTACCATTGCTAGACACCTCTATTAAATGAACACTAGTACTAGAAGATCGACATAAGATGGGATGCATCTGAGTCTAGAAAAAAGAACACATCCAACTCAAGGAACACATGGTCGTGAATGTGATATGTTGTCATAATAAAAGGAGTGAAATGCCATCGAAAGGCCTAATAAACCCAAAAAACAAGTGGTTCAGGAAAGAGCCAAGACCCATCACCCACCAACATATATCACGATTCATTATCTGAAGATGACACATTTCCTAGAACTCGAGCACTTGAGCCAGGGGGGTCTCTTGCATATTCGCCATCTAAGTCACAAGCAATGTGCCTCTCCACATTCATGATGTGAGAATCAATTATTTCCACAAAGAACCTTTTCAAGGTTCATTTAACATACTCCAAGGAGATGAAGATGTTGTGCTTCTACACTTATTTGTCTTTGAGTACCAAATGCAAATGCACCTTAATTTTCCAATCAAGTGCAACTGAGTTCAAGTACTAGTTTTCTCTACCCCAGGTGTTCTCGAGGTCTGACACCCACCTAGTGAGGTCCTCTAGTAATTCAAATTCAGACATAGACAACCTCTCATACTGATAGTTTATCTCTAGATCCCTTATCTCCTAACATGTTTTCGACGAAATTGTCTTGACATTCATTGCCAAAGAGTCCTAAGAAAATAACCTCTCCCCCCTATATCCATGGGATTTTCCACCACCACCCCTCCTACTCCTTTGCCTTTGCCTTGGATGCAATCTCTTTTCCATGGAAAAAAAACCCCTATTCCCTGTGGGGGTTTTTTCTACCTACAAAAGGACACAAAGAATGACCTAAACCCCTGTCAACAACGTTCGCACACCAACACACGTTCTCACCAAAATAACACTAGATGGAGGGTTGAATATTTAGTGACAATCCATTAGACAAGGTGGAAGGAAAATCTACTTCAACCGAAAATTTAATTCCCTCAACCACAATAAGAAAAATAACACCACAAAAATACTATGGTCACACAACAACGCATCAAAATGAGACCCAAATTAAAACCTCAAAAAAAATACCTAAATCAATAAGAAAATAAAGCTACCCAAGACCCATCGCCTACCAACATATATCACGATTCATTATATGAATATGACACATTTCCTAGAACTTGAGCGAGGGATGTATCTGGCATCTTCGTCGTCTAAGTCACAAATAATGCAGCTCTCCACATTCATGATGTGAGAATCAATTATTTCCAAAAAGAACCTTCTCAATATCCATTTAACATACTCCAAGGTGATGAATAGGTTGTTTTTCTACACTTATTTGTCTTTAAGTATCAAACCCAAATGCACCTTAATTTTCCAATGAAGCGGAAATGAGTTCAACTAATATTTATTTCTAACTCGGGTGTTCCCGTGGTCTAGCACCGACCTAGTGAGTTCCTCTAGTAATTAAAAGTTAGACATATACAACCTCTCCTATCGATAGTTTATCTCTAAATCCCTTATCTCCTAGAATTTTTCTGCTGAAATTGTCTTGAAATTAATTGCCAAAGAGTCCTGAGAAAAGAACCTCTCCCCCTATATCCATGGGTTTTTCCACCACCAACCCTCCTACTCCTCTGCCTTTGCATTGGAGGCATCTTTTCTTTGTGAAGAGAAAACTCGTGTTCCCTATGGTGGTTTCTTCTACCTACAAAAGGACACACAGAATGACCTAAACCCCCCTAAACAACATTCGCACACTAGCACACATTCTCACCACAATAACACTAGATAAAGTGTTGAATATTTAGTGACAATCCATCAGAGAAGGTGGAAGGACACTCCACTTCAGCTGCAAATTTCATTCCCTCAACCACGAGAAGAAAAATAACACCACCCCAATACTATGGTCCTTCAGCGACGCATCGAAAATAGACCCAACATCAAACCTCGAACAAAACACCCGACTCAATAAGAAAATAAAGCTACATAAGCCAATCCTTTCCATCAAAGCCAACTGAAGCCATCACCAATGCTAACAAGATTATTCAAACCTAGACACTAAATAACCCTAGAATACTTAAGAAAAATATGAGACTTCAAGAGGAAATTACGTGCCACGATTGAGAGACACACCCTTCAAGACCCAATTTACCACAAAGACCCAATTATACATCTACTAAGACTAGACAAAGGACCATAGTAGAAGAAATTAACTTGCATAATGAGCGCTCCATCCCAAATAAATATTCTTCAAGTTCGGCTGCCCTACGTGACCCAACTACAGAATCCACCACTACCTCCTTGCATTAAAGGGAAAGAAATGCCCAAATTTCTCTCAATATTGTGAAAAACACCACATCATTCCACACCAGGTTGGTTTCCCATCTCACCTTCTTAGACAAGAAGCTACAGGAGGTTGATGTCTTACCCTCAACTCTGGGTATCTCTTCATAGAGGAATTTTCCAACTCCTCCTGTCATAATAAAAGGTCCCAACCAAATATATATTTGCATGCTCATGCCCACCTCTTAACAACAACATTAAATAAGATATTGTATAATTAAGCGTAGCAAGAAAGAATCCCCATACCCTATCCCATATACCATAACAGCCCTATCATATATATATATATACATATAAACTTATAAATAAAATAATTATTATTATTTAAAATTATCAATTATTTTTCCATAAAAGAGAGGTATTAATAAACAACTATGTATTTTTTTTTCTTTCTAAGTTAAATTATTCCTATTATATCATACATGGCAAAAATTTACATGTCTCTTCCTCCGGCCTTGGCCAACCTATTTCGAAGGGAAGTATCAAGAGTTTGATGCTAGTAAAGGATTGCCCTAAATGGGGAAACCAGTCCACCAGAAGCACAAAAATAATATTTCCATGAATGGGAAACCAACATGCACAGTATTGACGTTTGAACTGAAGCCTAAAAGCAGAGTCATCCAAAACATGAAAAGACTAGAGAGCCCTTCAAAAAAAATGATAAAATGAAAGAGATACCTATAAATGAGGATGGTGAGGACAATCATTCTTCTTGTTGCAAATGGGTTCTTCCTCCACTATCCTACAGATATAAAAGGAGTCATCCTCCTCTTTTCACACCGCGTGGCTCACGACCTGAATTCATGTCAAACCAGGAGTGTTAAGCTAATTGGAGGTGGCCTACATCTAAATTTTGTCCATCACCTTGTCCTCAACATCACTTTTAGAGCTATGCCCACTGCTAGAACCCGAGTTACTGCTAGTACAGTAGCTTCTGCTGGAGGCGTTTTACATAGGGAGAGCCTTCATCATTCAAGGGATGAAGGCTGGCTCAGGCGGGATGGTAGACTTATCCAGACCTTTCTTGGGCCAAATGCCGGAGGAGGCCGGAGGGGAAACAGGGAGCTGCAGAGATAATTGGGCAGAGAGATTGACAGGGTCAAGCCTAGTTGGGTCTTCCCGGCCAACAGAGAGATTCAGTTCTCTTCCCATGGCCTGCGAAAGCGATGGTCGAGATAGAAGACCTTGACCTCCAGCCCTGCGACAACGCATATGGTGATGCCGAGGCATGTTAAGCAAAGGAGAGGAAGTGCAGGACTAGGAGGGAGTGCTTGACAACACCAGAGAGGTGTTGCCTCCACCAGAGAACACCAAGGGCAGACTATGATAGGTTAGAGGCAGGCCAAGAGCTAGAGGTTGAGAGGCCGAATGGGAAGCATACAGAGAAAGCACAAGCGAGAGCCAAATGGAGGCCGATGCGGGAGTTAGGCTTAATAGCCATGGTGCAAATCTTGACAGCTCTAAATTCTCTGCAACAAGAGATCGTTGAATTGAAGGTGGCGGAATGCAAATTAATGTCAAGCCTATGACATTTAACACTGGATGGTTGCCCATGTGCGAGTGCATGGGATGGATATATGTCCATCCACATGGCTTCCAGGTGGCCTCCCAAATTTCTATATAGCACCCGCATCTGGGTGGTGAATGTATTTTTGCACCAGCAGAGTGCATTCATGTGTGAGAGCTTCATCATTAAGGGAGTGAAGAGAACAAGAGGAAAGAGAGTCGCTATGAGTAACTCCTTTTTTGGCTAGGAGATCGGCAACATCATTGTCCGATCGTCTGATATGATTGAAGGCAACTGCAGAGTGGTTGTGGAGACATTGTTCAAGGAGCCTGAAGCGATTTTCTAGTCACCAGCTCATAGAGAATTTTGATGCAGAGGACCTCACTTGGAGGCGCTTGGTGACGTTTATGATGACTTGGGAGTCTCCTTCTATTTCCAGAGGAAAGAAGTTATTTTCTTGGGCTAAGAGGAGCCCCTGATACAGAACCTCCAGCTCGAAAGAGTTATTGGTGTCACATCCCATGGAGCCAAGGAATATTAAGAGAGAAATTCCATCTGAGTTTCTGATGATCCTGCCAAAACCAGCCTCCCGTAGATTTCCATTAGACATGCCATAAAATTTTATCTTAAAGAAACCTGGAGGAGGAGGAGACCAAGAACAGGGGGAGCTTGTGGAGTGGTTTGAAGGGGGCACTGAGATTGGAAATGAGTGAAGTGAGAGATTCCAGTTGGACCATATGATTTTCTCCCTAAGATGAGATCAGACGTTTGAGTCCTGCCATCTCTGAAGAGCCAAGGTTTCTTGAAGATTTATGCAAATGGTGGTCCAGAGAACAACAGGGGGGCGCTTTGATCTTTAAATATCTATTAATTCCTCTCTTTCTAGATAGCCCAGGGGATGTGCCCAGGTAGGATTATCCAAAGGGATTTGAGAATATCACATAGGAATGGGGAGGAGGGCCAAGTTCTGATGGTTCTTAGAATGTCCCCCAGATTCCTATCCGACCTTCTCCTGAGCAACACAACTTTGTCCCATAGTGTGTTGGATAAGGCACACTTGTTGAAGAGAAGCTCAATGTTTTCCTCCTCGTTACCACAGTTTGGATAGTGCGAGGTACCCTCAAACCCTTTCCTGAGTAGATTGTCCCATGTGAGTATACACCTTTTGCTTAAAAGCGAGAGAAAGGTTGATATTTTTGGCTAGATTCGAGGATGCCATATTTTTAACCATATGGGCTCCTAACGAATCTGAGCGATAGGGAGAAGAAAACGATAGGCCTCTTTTGTGATAAAGGACTCTGAAGAGGAGTAACCCCAATGCACAATGTTGTCCCCCTCAGCGTGGTGAATTCTTCTTTTGGCTAATTCCTATATGACATCCGTTAACTAAAGACCATGGATCTCCTGAAGTTGATCTACTGCGAGCCATTATCGGAATTGGGGATTGATCCGAGGATTGATCTACGGGCTCCAAAATTGATTGATCTAGGGATTATCCAGTTGATTAAGAATGTGCTACCAATTTGAGTTGGGAAAGAGGGTGGCTAGTTTGGGCATTTGCTGCCAGGAGTCGTACAAGAACTTGGCTTGGTTTCCTGAGCAAACTTCCCTAAAAATATGATCTCTTACAAGGGCCTTGTGTTGTTTCGTAGCTATCAAAATGACGGAACCTTCCATTTTAATGTCCAAGCGTATTAGATCCGCGACTGGCCAATTATTTGCATATTTGGAGAGCCAGAGTTACGCCCAAGGGACCTTTGGATTAGAAATCCATTACCACCAGATTTTTGTGCTGATTATTGCATTGACATGTGGTGGATCCCTGAGGCTAAGGCTACTGAAGGCTTTTGGAGTGTAAACCTCTTTCTAGTTAACCAAATCCCATTTCCTCTTATCCTTCTTTCTACCCCACAAAAAATTGCGTTGAAGGTTTCTGATGACTTTGAGGACCCACTTGGGGGTAGCTAGAACTAAGAAAAGATAGAGTAGCATGGACTAGAGGAATCATTTGATTAGGAAGAGGTGACTAGGCAGATTGAGGGCCCGATGAGTGCAGAGGGAGAGCCGATTCTATAACTTGTCAAGAAGGTCTTGCCAGGTAGCATGTTTGATGGCAAAGTCAATGAGAGGGGCCCCCAGGTATTTAGAGGGGAGGTAGGAGATAGAGAACCCCAAAATATGGGAAATGTTTCATTGGGTGAGGAGAGGAGTGTTAAAGAAAAAATTATGGGATTTAGCTTGATTGATAGTGGGATCGATAGCGATGGAGAAGCAATCCAAAATACCTTTGAAAGAATTGGATTCCTGAACTGAAGGGTGTCCAAAGAGCATATTTTCATCCACAAATTGCAGGTGGGAGATGGGAGGGCGTCAATCGATGCTCAAGCCTTTAAGGGAACCCATCCTGACATGGTCATTGATGAGCCTCACTAGCCCTTTAGCCATAAGAACAAATAGAAAGGGAGAGAGGGGGTCACCTTGACAAATGCCTCTAGAGGGTGAGAAGAGTGTGGAGGGAGAGACATTGAGCATAATGGAGAATATCATGAGGAGATAGGACTCATGATCCATCAAATCCAGGTGGGGTTGAATCCAAAAGATGAGAGCATTTGATGAATGTAAGACCAACTGAGTTTATCAAAAGCTTTTGAGAGATCGATCTTGAGAAGCATACCTGGAAATTTTTGTGTCTTCAGGGAGTGATTAATATCATGGGTGAGAATAATTCCGTCGAGAATAAGCCTTCCCTCTAGATAGGAATTTTTCACTGGGGAATAAGCCTTCCTTGGGGATGAGAGTTAGGAAAGTGGCATTGAGGATAGGGAGCATCCAGTGCATTGTTCTGGATTCCTCAACCATTTCCCAAATTCCCATCTTGATGTCTTCCCAAAATAAGTGGAAGAAGTTGGTGGTAAAACCATCTGGGCCCAGAGCTTTCCCAGCTTTCAGTTGAGCCATGGCTTGGTCCACTTCCTACAGCTACACGGATGCAAGAGAGTTTGATTTTGGTCCTCTGTAATTATGGTTGGAATGTGCTAAGTGATGGTGTTGATGGCCTCCTGACGGTCCACCTAAGGTTCAGCTAGAGTCTCTTTGAAGTAGTTAAGGACTTCTTGTTCAATCTCCTCATGTGTTTCCAGATTGATTCCTTCGTCATTCTTTAGGGTGGAGATTCGATTGACCATTCTACGTTGGATTGTGGATCGATGAAAGGATTTTGTGTTCTTTTCTCCCTCTTTGAGCCATCGTATTCTAGATTTCTATTTCCATAGTATTTCCTCCTGCACAACTCTCTCCTCAATTAGATTCTTGAGTTGTTTTTCTTTTCTGTCAAGATCGTCTGTGTGGTTTGACGTAATGAAGGTTTGTTGGAGGGTTGCCATACAAGCCTCCAACTCCCTGTAGCTCCTAAAGATATTTCCAAAGGTATGCTGGTTCTAGTGCTTGAGGCGGGCCTTGATGATTTTTAAATTCTTCTAAATCTGGAACATTTTCGAGCCTTAGATGGGGATGATGGTTCACCACCATTCACAAACCATATTTCTAAAACCAAGGTGGAGTAGCCAGAACTGTTCAAACCAGAAAGGTTTATTGAGGGCTCTTCTGGGTCTTGCCCACTGCAGTTGTATAGGCCAATGATCAAAGACAGCTGCAGGGAAGATGGTGGCAAAGATATCCCCCCTAGCATGAGTGAAGTCCTCTAGGATGAGAAAGCGATCCAATTACGAATCTATCTGTTGGGAGCCTCTTCTATGATTATTCCAAGTGCGAAGCCTATTGGAAGTGGGGATATCAATTAGTTGATTATGGCGAATGAACTCTTTGAACCTGTGACTATCGACATCCAAGTGCAAGTGACCTCCTCTCTTTTCTCATAGGTTGGTAATCATATTGAAGTCATCTCCCAGAATCTGGAGGGTGGTAGAACGTTGATCATTAAGGGAAGAGATGTCGTCCGGGACCTGAAGCTTGCGGGCAGAGGTTTGGGGGAAATATACATTGGTGAGTAGGTTGTGAATGTTGGTACCAACCAAATGAAAGGAAGCTTGGATGAAATGAAGAGAGGCATGGAGATTGGAGAGGGAGATGATGGAAGGATTAAAAGCGATGGCTAGGCCTCCGGAGGCCCCCATTGTGTCCACAGCTACTGTATTGCAACCAGGCCAGAGACTGGATAAAAGGGAGTGGAAAGTGGTGCTTGAGCATTTAGTTTCCTGCATGAAGAAGACAGAGCGGTTGTCATGCCTCATTTGATTTTTTATCATACGGAGCTTTGAGGGATGATTGATCCCTCTGATGTTCCAGGAGTTGAGCTTCATCATTTAGGAGGTTGGTTCAGAGCCTTGAAGAACTTCGTGAACTTGGGATATCAACCAGATTCAACTAGTTGATCACCCAAAATTATCAGTGTCTACAGATCTGTTGGCCTTCCTATTTTTTCTAGATTCTCTAATGATGTTAATTTTTTCTCAAGGAATATGTTCCCTCTGGATACCCAATTTCATGCTTCCTTTTAGAAGCTAGGTTTTGAGAAGAGCTCCCTCTAGACTATCTATTTGTCTTGCCATAATGGTATGATATTCCTTAGTTTTTCAAGCCTTTTCCAATCCTGTGATGTCTAGATCCCCAAAATATATGGTTTCAGGTTCTTCATCCATGTAAGAAACGGGGGCATGGGATTTGCCCATATCCAAAATAGTCTCCTACGTAGGAATTGTCTGATGGTAAATATCCATTTTGGAGGAGGCCTTCTGGGGCGGATTAGTGATCAAGGTAGAGGTAGCATGTTGGATCTCTTTTTTCTTACTCTTTTTGATGGAACCTTGAGACTTAATCAGAGCGTTGGGTTCAAGGGGGGGAGAAATGAGGGGGGGTGTTGAACTGGAAGCCGGGTTGGTGAGAGGAGTGGCTTGCTAAGATGTTTCTGGTGGGTTCTCCTCTAAATATTCATTGGCCAAGAGATGGAATCTATTGCTGGTAAAGGGTTGGGAAGGACTAGGGTTGGGGTTAGACTTCTTTGCATGCCTTTGGCGAGGGACGATTTTGGTGAAGCCATCTTGGTCAATGGAAGCAGGGTTAGAGGTGGTCTTAGGAGGGGAGTTCAGAGGGAAATCACTGAAGATATGGTCATGTGCATGGCATTTGCAATAGTGAAAGGTTACATGCTCATAATCTATCGATTGAATCCATTCGAAGTCATCATGACTTAAACTTACCGAATCTGGGAGAGCTTTGGCTAGATGCATCTAGATGCAGATTCTGGCATGGGAAGTGTACCTATTGTGTTTGGTTTCCTCCACAATCTTGATGAAGGATCCTAGGTTGTTGTCTATTTCTTTGAGTGTGATCTCCTCCCAATACTCCTGTGGCAGAGAATAAAGACGGATCCAGATAGGCGCCGAGTTGAAATCTTCTTTATCGGGGTTAAAACGCTCTACCCAATCCCATAGGTATAGGGCTGCAGCGTTGAAGAAGTAAGGCCCTCCATCCATAGCACATTTTTTTTCTTCTAGACAGGTAAAGATGATATTGAAGAAACCCTTGGGGCCAAGCTGTAGGGAGACCTAGCCTTTTGGCTTCCACTTGGACTTTATCCAGCCATAGAGGGATTTTTCGGTTGGCTAGAGGCTGATGGACATGCCTATAAGAGAATGATCATGCATGAACTGCATCCTTCTATTGATCCATTCTATAGGAAAGTGGATCTCGAGCCTCTTAGGCTCGATTGGAATGCATGTCGAGGATGTAGTGCTCTACTTTGTATTGCCTTCAGATTTGTCTTTTTCTTGAGTAGTAGGGTTTTCTTCAGTTTTGGTAGCATCAGACTGCACAGCCTCGGGCGTATCATATGTGCCAGGATTTCTAAAATTGGCAGGGTCGTGAGTGCCTCCGGAGGAAGGGGGGGGAGGGCTAACAGAATCCCCCCTCATCCCGACCCATCCCCACCCCCCCGTTTAGGCTGCCATTTCAATATATTTTTACAGGCTAAGGATCTTGTATTTCAGGGAAGATGGGGACGATCTAGATTTGTGACGGAACCCACAACAGGGGCTGAAGAAACCCTAGGGTTTCAAGCCATGGACCTTCTCAGTCATGTGATCATCGTCAACTTAAAACAACTATGTATATTAGACATAATAAGAAAATTGTCTTAAAATAGTCTTTCCATCCAACATTAAATACATTAAAATTAATTACAAAATAATAATTACCACAATATTATTAATAATAAAATTTTATTTATAAATTATTTATATTTATTATAAAATAATTTAAAATGTTAGGAAATTGTTTTAATTAAAAATGAGAATGATATTTTACGAAAATAATCAAATCCCTTAATGCACTCATATATATTTCTATCAACACAATTAGAAATGAAATGCATGTACACTCGCACATTCATTAGAACGGAAAAACAATAAATTACTTTTCAGTTTTTCTAACAAATATAAAGAATAGAGACTATTTTAAAACACCACTGATAAATAAATAATAGGAAAGTTAAAATTAATCGAGGATAAGATTAATAAAAAAGATATTAATTTTTTATAGTTATATATATATATATATATGATAAAGTCGATAATTCAGTTCATATTAGTACTAGAATGTTAAATTAAAATAAGAAAAGTATTCCAAAGATTATATGTGTATTAAATATGTGATTAAAGAGAAGTATCTTCGTTGTGTTTGTCAATTTGCTTAAATATTTTTATAAGTGTCCTAATCCTATTAACCTTCATGAGTCATTTAAATTATATTGTTGGGCTAATTGCCTCCTATAAATACATCTAAATTGCAAAGAGGGAAAACATGCTTACATTAGTGTTCTATAGGTATAGGTTCATGAGCTAATCAATATATGGTTGGAATAAATATTTATATAGGAATGTTTATATTGGGGAAGAGGGCGACAGTTTTTTTATTTTGACAGAGTTGATATTGGAATGAAGTTATCATATTTTAAATATTTTTAAAAAGATATAATGTGTTATATATTTAATAATTAAAATTAAAAAAAAATTAATAAAAAAATATTAAATTTATTATTTTTTTATATTTATTTTAATAAAAATTTATAATTAAGGCAATCATACATTTTTTTCAGATCATTACATTGAGATGAAAAATGGCTACCACTAGGGTTTTGTTTGGCTCTGCCGCCATCGTCACCGAATATGCAGTTCCAGCTCCGGCACTACCTCTCCCCGTCGTCTTCACCTTCTACCATGAGGATGTTGTCGATGGCAAAGAAATAGGGGTTCTCAGCACTCCCAGGATAAGATTTGATGTAGAGCCTAGCAAATTCCGGCTCTGGTTTCCTGATCTATGCTTCTTTGCGGCTACCTTCAGCTCGGAGGGTTTGGGTGCTTCGGCAAAAACGAGCCCCACTACAAAATCGACCACAGCCCTGGTTGTGGCTCTAGCCGCTACCCCCTATGGAAATATTGTCGGGTTCCGGATTTGTTCCGAAGGCGTTCCCCTCCCCCACGGCTTATTTTCGCAGAGGAACGAAAATATCTGCACAAGCAGAAAAGCCCTCAATTACCACGCAAATTCGGTTTTTAAAAGGCACCCTGCCTCTTTTAGATCCAAATCCTATAACTCTCTGGAAATTTTTTTTTGCAATGGGTTTCTTCTTCAGATCTGGTACAGAATCTTAAGCTAAACTTGGAACGTCGAACTGGGTACCCTCAGTACACCAAAGACTTATTTTCCAAGGTAAACAACTTGAGGACCTTCTTCCCCTCTCTATTTACGGCATTAACAGAAATGATTCTATTATGTTCACCCTTCGTTTGAGAGGAGGTGCCGCTGGACAGTTTTCTTCATCCCCTACTTTCTCATACAAAGATGTTGTACATTCTCAGAACCCCAAATCCCCTGAAGCCCCCAAACCCCAGCCTTTTCTAGTCGACAAGTTGGATGAAGTTCCCTTTTTTGAGATCTCCCATCTAGCTCTCGCAGAAGATCTTCAAAAATTTGCAGAAAAAGCCATCATTTGTAGATTTAATGGACTTTGGCTGCAAACAAAGGATCTCTACAAATGGATCCACGACAACTGGACTAGAAAATGCAAGGTCAGCTTCTGCTCAAAAGGATTCTTCATAGTATTGTTCAATCACTCTAAGCATTATGAACATGCCTTAGAGGAAGGTCCCTAGTTTTTCGGAAATGTTGGGCTCTTCTTAACCCCATGGTTCCTAGATTTTGACCCAGCTACAGCTGTCATCACCAGGACACCTGTCTGGGTCAGGCTTCCCAACGTACTTGTCCATCTATGGCATCTGGCAATCTACAGATGCATGGGCGATGCCTTGGGCCACTTTGTTACTGCAGATTATGATAGGGAACTTCAGGGTCTCTACACATATGTCAGAATATGTGTGGAGGTAGACATAAGAAAAGGCTTGCCCGACAAAATCATCATCAAGGTTGGTGACTTTGTTTGGACTCAGAGCTTAGATTACGAGAACACTGCATTCCCTTGCCGCCATTGTCACCAAACTGGACATTTGCAGAACTCTTGCCCCACACTCCCTGCAAAAAAAGAATAGGAGAAACAGTACAAAGTCCAAATCCAAAAGATGGACTCCCTGTACCCTACCGCCTGCTGTAGACTCTGAATTCTCGAGCTCAGATGATGATGGGAGTGATGCAGAATCAGATCTTGCTCCTCAGTCGAAGAACTTGTCCACCGATGCTCCAAAGCATCCCCCTGATACTACTGTCACTCAAAAACGTATTCATGAGTCTGCCTCCTCTGATTCAGATAAGCAGGTCCCTCATTTGGAGAACTCTAGTCTTCAAATTGTCCAAACTCATGCTCACCAGGATGGTTGGGTTAAAGTCAACAAAAAGAAAGGGAAGAAACTTCGCGTGGAAGACTCTACCAATTCTGGGCAGTAGTCAGTTCTTTCGAGCTCTCTAGTCACTTGTTGCAGTGCCTTGCTTGTCTGTTTTCTCTCACCGGGGACTGAAGTTGATAATTTATCATTTACGGTTGGCCGATTTTTTTGCTTCTCTTGACTGTACTATCTTATGTACCATATTTTTGCTTAATAGAATTAGTGCAATTCAGAAAGAAAAAAAAAAAAAAAAAAAAAATTATAATTATTTAGATTATCAAAAAAAATAGTTTTGATAAATATATAGCTCATTTCTAACCTTGGGATTCTTGCCAAACCTATTGTGACAATTTTCATTATTATTTGCATTAATGTCCTAAACCTGTCTCTCTTCATCAGTAATTTAAATAGTGTATACTAATTATATAACAAACTAATTATACCATTTACAGTGAGAATCATTTACTTTGAAACGTGTTAGTATCCTTGAGCCTATAATCTATCCATATATAGATTTGTAAATTAAAACTGTAATACACAAGTAATTACAGTTAGAATTCATCTACTCTGAAGATTTTTAGTATACTTGAGACTATAGTCTATCCATGTGGAGAGTTGTAAATTAAAAATGTAGAAATTTTTTGTAAAATAAAAATATGGAGATTTGTAAATTTAGAATATAAAAAATTTCCGTAAAATGAAAAAACAGATTAATCTGGTTGTTCGATTGTTGTCCAGTTAAAATTAAAAAAAGAAGATGAAAATTAAACATTTACCAAATATTATATTCAATCTAAAATCTTTTATTCAATTCTAAAATATACCCACCTATACCAATATTCAAATCAAAAGATCGAACCCTCTAGATTGGTAGGGAATCACTTATCAAGGTTGGTAGCGAATCACTTATCAGGAATCCAAAATTCGAAACACACATAGACGAAATTGTATTTTCCCAAACGGAACAATAGGAGGAAGAAAATGAAGCCTCGCAGATATATTTCAAAAAGTCCGAACTGCATGGAAGAGCAATCGGGGTTCGAAACCATCATATATAATTTATGGTCTTCCATCAGTTATTATTAACCAACTGTGAGTATAAATTTTTCAGAATCCTTCATATACACCAATAATTCTTAGAACCTCTCAAATTAAATAGTCCTATTTATCAAATTCAACATACCAGATCTGAAGAGATCGGAGGTGAGGTATAGGAGGTGGAGGATATATGATCTAAGTGATTAGAAACTCGATCACTGGCCATTTATTACATCCTGTGCAGCCTTACCTGAATTTTTGTCGAACACTTCTATGTGAAATTAGATTTTACTACTTGTACTCTGTGCTGGTATATGTTAGGAAGAAAAACCTAAATAATAAAACTGCATCAGGGCAATGGAACGAACCTGGAGTAGTTTGATCATGCCGCCATGTTCGAACACTTTGCGTATCAGCAGGAACTTGTGGACACTGTCCGGAGGAAAATATGGAGCTAACACGCATTTTTCTGAACATTTCCTTCTCTGGATTTTGCAAGCAGCGCATGCAGGTCTGTACGTTATTCGTGCAGTGGAATCAGTGGCGTGGAAATATGTTGTATAGAAACCTTTTGTTCACTATTTTGTCTATTAGTCTGAGCGCATTATATCACAGTTGATTTGCATCCAGAAGGTATTGTTAACCAAATAGGCAAGACCGAATACGCGTAAGACGGCTCATACTGGGAAGTCGTGTCGTAAGAGTAAAGTCCAGATAACTATAATTAAAGACTGAAATAGTAGATGTGGGCTTTTCGGATATCATGTGATCTAATATTGACGATGTAATAATGTTGGTTTATAGGATTTCGTTTTACGGTGGGAGTTGTCTACGCAGGCAACGGAATAGGCTGGATGGCATTTTTTTGTTAGAATCTGGGCAACTAAAATTCAAGAAATCAGATAATTGGAGGGTTTGGAATCCATTTTTGATAGTGGAAATGGATTCAGCACTATCAAAAACCCTTAGGACAGTCAAAATAGTAGAGTTTAACAACTGTAAACATGATTCTCATAAAATCTTTGCCAGATTTTTTCAAAATCTTTAGCCGATTCTATGCCAAAACGTTAACTGCTTAGATCTCATACTCTGAAGTCGTGAGAGTAAAGACCAGATAACTATAATTAAATACTGAAATAGTAGATGTGGGCTTTTCGGATTCCATGTGATGTAATATTGACGATGTAATAATGTTGGTTTATCGGATTTCGTTTTATGATGTAATAATGTTGGTTTATCGGATTTCGTTTTATGATGTAATAATGAGGTTTTGAAGAATTTTAAACTTATCCCTATTGAACGTGAATGTGATGTAATATTTCCATCGTGATATATTTTTATGATGTATAAAGTTTTGACTCCTCTAAAATAACTGAACTAGTACCGTCGTTGAAAATGTGAATGTGATGTCATATTTCCATCATGATATCCTTTTATGATGTATTAAGGAAGTTTTGATTTTTTTTATTTTTTTTATTCAAGTTTAATGAATTGAAGTAGTACCGTCGTTGAATTTTACACTACTCGAATGAAAAAAAAATTATTATAACTTTTAAATTTGGGTGGAAATGGTCATCAGACTAATCCAATTTAATAAAGCATTTAAAGATACTATATTATTTTTATACGAAATTTAAATTATATCAATATAGAAGGATCAAATTTCTTCATATATAATTTTTTTGTGAGCACAAAATACCATGTGTTATTTTTCATTTTTTAAATTGCATTTGTGAATCATTTATCAAGCAAACTAAAATGGTTTTTTATTATTAATATATTGTTAAGTAAAATATTTATTAGAATTAAAATATTTTATTGATAACTCACATTGAATTATTTTTCTTATATAACATTAAAATAATTTATTTTATCAATTTTATGAAATTGATATCGACACATATTAGTTAACATATTGACATAAATTAGTTAACATATATCTTCAAATAATTTATTTAAATTTCTTGTTAAAATATTTTTGAAAAGTATAAGACATAAACATCTTACTTACACATTTTTTACTTCTAATTACTTTACAACATATTCATTTTTTTTTATAATAGTTAACACTATTTTTCTTTTTAGAACATAATTTTTATTTTTAATTTGTATTTTAAAAGGTGACACACTGACGGACAAACTTACACATCTCCTCATATTTGGCTGTAGAATAATATGAGTCGAGAGGGATCACATTTCTTAAAGTGCAAATTTTTTTAGAGTGAAAAACACAATGTGTTATTTTTCATTGTTTAAATTGTCTTTTTTAATGCTAAATATAGTATATATAGGTCCAAATAAAAATTTTAAGCACGAAAACTTTATTTTTTTTCTATATATACATATATATGAAGTAGATCTTCAAATAATTTATTTAAATATCTTGTTAAGATACTTTTAAAAAGTATAATATTTAAACATGTGTTTCACACATTTTTTTACTTCTAATTACTTTAAAACATATTCATTTTTTTTAATTATAGCCAACATTATTTTTCTATTCAAAATTTCAATTTTTTTTTTTTTTTTTTTTTTTGAAAGGACATGGATGGATGGAAAAACTGACACATCCCTTCATACTGGGTTGTAGAATGAAGGATCAAATTTATTCACATGCAAATATTTTTACAGTGCAAAATACAATGTTTTATTTTTTTATAGTTTAAATTGTACTTTTAAATACTAAATAGAGTATATATAGGACCAACTAAAAATTTTAACCATAAAAGATTATTTTTTTTCTATGTATAAATATATAAGAAGTAGATCTTCAAAAAGTTCATTTAAATTTCTTGTTAAAATACTTTTGAAATTTATAAGATTGAAACATCTAAACATTTTTTTTTACATTTAATGACTTTATAACATTTTTTTTTTTTTTAATCATAGTCGGCACTATTTTTCTATTTTAAAAATATTTTTTATTTTTATTCTAAAGGACCGTGTATTGTGCAAACTTACACATCCCTTCATACTCGGTTGTCAAATAATTATGTCTCACCAATAACATTTTATTATTATGCAATATAAATTATCATAGAAAAATCACAATAATTAGAATCACCAATTAGTGGTTTATAAAAAGCTCTGGCAAATATCTCTAAATTTTGAACTATTAAATTCTTTATTTATATCCAAAATAAATAAAATTAAAACCGTAAAAACGATTTTTAAAACAACTTTAGGACCGCCTCATTTTTGTGACTTTGACCAAATAAGTTATATTGGAGCGTAAAACTATGAAGTAAAAAATCTTATGGTCGGGTGACGAAGCTATTTGTTGACATAAATGCACTCAATGTTTCTTGACTACAATAGAAAGAGAGATATACATGTTTTTAGATTGCAATAGTTAGAAAGCTAGACCCATTTGTGGACTATAGTAATTCAAAAGTGAGACTCGTGGATGTTGTTTCTTATCTTATAGGTATAAGATTAGATTATGTGATGCTCATATATATAAAAATAGAAAAAAAAATTACTTACTACTCTAAAGTTTTAACCCTTAAACCAAAGTTAAACTTACCATACTATACTAAACTCATATAACACATTTGACAACTGTTATTTCACACCATACTTCATTAAAGATCACAAATTTTTCAATATATAAGTTATAATCTCTACACACCATGGTATTCCCTGTCATATTATAAGGTTTTATGTTTGGATGTTCAATGTTTTAATTTCGTTGACATCAAACTTTATAGTTAACATGAGTTTATACCTCTTGCATTTGGTGATATATTCTACCCTCGTTACCATCAAGGCAACGCTGGCACGTCAAAGCGATTAAATGCGAAGTACTCACTAATAACTCCATTTGACAGCTGTGAGATTTCTTAAGGAGATCTATTAGGATTTTTGATGGTCTCTGTTGCATCTCCGCCGTGGGATTGAGGTATATCAACGGTTGGTAATGAGGTGTGAGTGGCATAGTAAACCCCGCCAACCCTAAACCCCTCGGTTTATTGTCTCTGCATCTTCTTTGAGAGTTTTTTTTCATTCTGAGGGTTGGCATTGCGGCCTTTTGAACTATAGCTACGCCTTCTTTGAGCCTTTTCTTGACTTGCGAGAGTTTAGAGGGTTTAGCCCTCATGGTTTTGTAATGGGTTCGAAAGGATGTGTCGTGGTTATCTGCAAAGAAAATTTGGACTATCTCGTCCACTGTCGCCAACGCAACAACTCCAATTCTGACTCCTTTTGCTCCATCTGTAGGTAATAATCCCTACGCAACTGCACCATTTTCCTCAATGCATACACAAGTTTTAATCTGAGTTTCTCAGTTGTTGTTTTCCGTAGTTAATATTTCTTTTCTTTGATTTTCTGAATTTGATTATAGGCTTATGGTGCGACAGACGGAGAGTAGGAACAAATTCCTAACTTAGGTAATTCTCTTAGCGCAATCTCACTTTTCTTGACATTGTTCCTCTTGTATAAAAAATAAACGTTTAGCATTTCTCGAATAGATCCTTACAGTCATGCCTTCCTGGGCTTTTTATTCAAGTTGACACTTGCAAGTCAGCTTTCACTCCCATTAGCGGGTCTTTCATTGGCATACAATATAGTATTTTACTGAATTTGCTTCATCACGACTAACATAATAGCCTTTCTCTAGGTACTTATGAAATTCACATCAAGGCAATGGGATTTTAATTGTCTCAGGAGGATTCTAAATTTCATAGGATTAAGAAATCTAGAACTAGCTTATCCACTGGCCTGTTTAAAGTCTTATTCTTGTTTCGCTTGTTTATTTATTAACACAAGTTTACAGAAGGCTTCCTTCCTAGGAATCTTTTCTTGCTTTTATTTCACTCTTTGTTTTTGGATATGGATTTTACTTATAAACACGCTAGAGCTATTTTTTGTGAGTCATTTGGATGGTATATTCAGTGTTAAGCATAATGACTCACTTATATTTAAATGGAATTGGAAACACCGGTTTTAGTTTTTACATTAATCTAAATTTACTTATTGTGCTAATCTTTCTGTATGTATTTTCCTTCATTTCTTGTTTTTATTCGAAAAGATATTAAAATAAGCATTCTCGTCAGTCATTTCATGTTCAATTTCCTTATATATATAAATGCACTACTTTTACTGTAGTTTATTCTTAACCATGAGTTTTTCGGTACTTGAATATCTGTTCTTCTGTCTAATTTATTTTAAGAAAATTTAGTATACACAGTGTCCGAACCACCTTACGACTCTGTCTGTGTATAGGGAATTTCTAAGAGGCAACTTGTCTTGGTTTGGGGTTTCACCCATACCCTCGACTAACAGCCTTCTACGTTTAGCTAAATTATAATGAAGATATTTTGCAGTGTTTTATGCATGCAATCACTTTACATTTTATACTCCTTATATATAAATATCGTACAGTTTAAGATAATGTAAGGACCGAGGGTTCTTTGTAGCTTCTACTGTCTTCATAATTTTTTTAATGCTACCCTTCAGTATTTCAGTATAACTTTTCCCACGATATACCTTTATTTACTATCGTAAAATTGAACTATAAATCCTAAAATTCTAGATTCATAAATATTTCTTTTCATTAGGTATCTACCACACAGTCACCGATGAATATTTTCAAAAATAGTTATTCTTAACATAAGTACTGAACTTAAAAGAAAATACAGTATTAAAGTTCACATATATGAAGAACTCGAACAGTAACCCTGAGACCTTTATTAAACTAAATATTAATATTGTAGAGTCTCATTCATTTCCACACATGCCTAACATATGTTCCTAGTTTCGATTCCAAATGGATAAATACCTGTAAATAACTTTAAGCAGGATTTCACTAAAGCCTCTAAAACACTGAATTGCACATGCACTTATCTGTGTTTTGAAATTCATAGTTGCGGTCCTCCCAACCTTCAAGGGAGGCGATTACGTCCTCTTCTTGCCCCCGTGCTCCAGTACTGGAAGGTATGGGTTAATAGTGGATATTTCTGCTATGACCTCAGGAAGCCCAGTCTAGTCAGTACCAGAAATAATTTCAGGATTGCTGAGTGTTTTCCACTGGTCTCTACAAGCTCTAGAAATCCACACTCTCCCTTAGTCCATGAATAGAACCCCTACTCCTCACTGGGATCAGTCTCTTATCCCTAGAGGAGCAGGTAATTATTTCCAACTGTTCTCAATCGCCTTCCAGTTCTTCAAAAACATTTACCATCAACTTTTACTTTTTATGAAGTTATTTTCCATAACTAATTTTATTATTCATAATTAATCACTCATGAAATAACTTTTCAGCAAAACATTACTGATTCTAGTATTTTATTAAAACAATAATTTAAAGTGTCTTTTAAGTAGTTAACAACTAGTTATCATTAATGCAGCTATCACAATTTCCCCCCTTGGAAGTAAATTCATCCTCTGTGTTTCACTCTAGCTCTAAAAGGAGCTCTGGGTAAGCCTCACGCACAAATCTTTCATCCTCCCAAGTAGCCTCAACCAGGCCGAAGTGCTTCCACTACACTTTAACCTGGGTGATGACTCGCTTCCGGAGCATAATTTCCCTCTGATCAAGTATATGTTGCGGCTCGACCAGAAACTCGTCGTCTGGCTCTTCCTGCAAAAAGAAAAGTTCCATATCAAATTCTCATAAATAAATCACATTTGAAGTTAGGATTTTTAATTCTATCCTACATGTATATTTTGCCAATGAATTATGTGCTTTGAATCATTCACATAATGCTTCAACAGGGACAGATGAAACACATTGTGTACTCGTATGTTATTGGGTAACATCAATCGATAGGCCACATGTCCTACCCTTTCCAAAATTGGGAAAGGTCCATAGAACCTAGGAGCCAAATTGGCACAAGAGTCCACCGTAAGGTACTCTTCTTGGGCTCGACCCTCACATACACATGGTCTCCCACTTCGAATTCCCTATAAGACCTCTTTTTGTCTGCGTAGATCTTATGCCGATCTTGTGCAGCCTTTAAATTTTGTCTTATCTTCTTTACTTCCGATTCCATTTCAGCGAGCATATCTGGTCCCAACATTGATTTTGTTAATTTTTTTCAGGGCTGCTCCAATTTATGGGTGTGCGACACTGCCTCCCATACAACGTCTCGAAAGGACTCATCTTCAGAGACTCCTGCTAACCATTGTTGTAAGAAAGTGCAACAAGATGAAAATAGTCTTCCCATTTGTTTGGCTGCTGCATCACATACATGTGCAACATGTCTTCCAATACTTGGTTTACTCACTCTGTTTGAGCGTCGGTCTGGGAATGATAAGTTGTACTAAATTTTATTTGGGTCCCCAGACCTGTAAACAGAGTCTTCCAAAATGCTGAGGTAAAAGTAAAATCCCTGTCTGAGATAACCATCTTCGGAATACAATGCAGCCTGAAAATGTCCCTCATGAATATGTCTGCTATCTGTACAGTCTTGTAAGTAGACTGCACAAGTATAAAATGTGTAGATTTACTCAAACTGTCCACTACAACCATGATGGAGTCATTTTTCATTTTTGTTCACGGTAAACCTGTAATGAAGTCCAAGGATATAACCTCCCAATTCCATTCAGGTACTGGTATGGGCTGCAACAATCCTGCGGGATGTCGATGCTCCACCTTAACTTGCTGACACTCGAAATTTTTAGTTAGATATTCAACAATATTTTTACGCATACCAAGCCATAAATAAATTTTTCTAATTACTATCAACATTTTCTAGTATCCTAGGTGACCCACATAATTTCTTTTGTGGTATTCCTCCATAATCAGCTCTTTTAAGTCCCCACGGTTTGGTACATACACTTTTCCTCTAAAGGTGATCATCTTGTCATTACTTACTCCATATTTAGAATTACTTCCTTACTTTCTTGTCTCTTCCATTTGCTACCATAGGAATTGATATTCCTAATCTTTTTGTGCTTCTTCCTTCACTTGATCTAAAATATTACTTTCCAGTGGATTTTAATAAAGCTCATAAACACAATATAGCTTCCTACTTAAAGCATTAGCTACCTAGTTTTCCTTACCCTTCACATGCTGAATGTCCATATCAAATTCACTTAGAGAGGCATTCCATCTTGCCTGTCTTGAGTTTAAATAAAATTTCTTGAAATAGCTAATCAAGTTATTATGATCTTTTTTAGCACAAACTTTTTACCCAGCAATTACTGTCTCCAAACCTGGAGCGCATGTACTACTGCTGTTAGTTCTAGATCATAGGATGAGTACCTTTGTTCATGATCCTTCAAATTTCTTGACTCATATGCTGCCACTTTGCCTTCCTGAGAGAGAACAACCCCGACACCATCTTTACTAGCATCTGTACAAACTTCAAATTATTTTTTAGGGTCAGTTGTCCTCAGCACTGGTGCAGTGCTCAAAGGTTGTTTCAATTTTTCAAAATTGTTCTGACACTCAATAGTCCACTTGAAAAATTTTCCTTTTCTCTGCAAACAAGTAATGAGAAAATAAATTCTGGATAATCCCTCAATAAATCTCCGATAGTACCTTGCTAATCCCATAAAGGATCGAATGTCTACCACATTCTGGGGTACCCGTTATTCCATAATAGTCTTGATTTTCTCTTTATCAAAATTAGTTCCTTCTGCTAAAATGACATGGCCTAGGTACTGGATTTATGTTTTAAAGAAATCACATTTGCTGAACTTAGCATACAGCTGGTGATTTCTTAGCATTTCCAGCACAATCCGTAAATTCTCTCTATGTTCTTCCTAGTTTTTAGAATAGATTAAAATGTCATCTATAAATATAAGTACAAAATTATCTAGGAAAGGATGAAATATTACATGAATTAACCTCATAAAGGTTGCTGGTGTGTTTGTTAACCCAAAGGGTAACACCAAAAATTCATAATGCTCATACCTAGTACAGAATGTTGTTTTGAAAATCTCTTCATCCTTGATTCGAATCTGGTGATATCCAGATCTTAAATCTATCTTTGAAAACATTGTGGCCCCCTTCACTTGACCAAATAGATCATCAATCCTTGCTAATGAATACTTATTCCTAATTTTTAACCTGTTAAGTTGTCTATAATCCATGCACATTCGCATGGTTTTGTACTTATTCTTCATGAACAGCAATGGTGCTCCCCAAGGAGACACACTCGGATGAATATAACCTTTGTCCAATTGTTCCTGTAACTGCATCTTTAATTCAGTTAATTCTGGAACACTCATCCTATAAGGAGCCCTTGACATGGGTGATGCTCGTGGAATTAACTCTATAATAAAATCGATATCTTGTCTTGGTGGCAATCCAGGAATATTTTCTAGAAAAACATCTATGAAATCTTTCACCACAGGTATGTTTTCCATCATAGGTGATTTTTCCTTGGATTCAGCATTTCCCACCTGAATAGCATATATCTGGCATCCCTTCCTTATACATTTATTCATTTGAGATGTTGTAATTGGACGTAGCTGTAGTGGCTTCTTGATTCCTTGAATCTCGTTACATGTCCCATCTTGCATTCTGTATTAAATAATCTTTTCCTTCCAGTCCACTAAGGTCGAATGTTTTTCTAGCCATTCCATGCCCAGCAAAACATCGTAGGACAATAATGGCATATATTCAGGTCTACATTTAACTAATGTTCTGAAATTTCCAGAGTATAGTTTGGAATTTTGGTAGTTACCTTTCGTTTTTCTCTAGTGGCTCGCTGTACCAGCCACCAGTTTCTGAATTTATGCTCTTTTAATTTACACATTTCCACTATTTTGGGACTAACATAACTTAGACTTGTACTTGGGTCTACCAAAATAGAAACAGATTGAGATAGTAATTTACCTTCTAACTCAATCATCGTTGGTTGATAATCTACCTGTCGATCCTCCAACGCCGTGTTAATACAAGGAATGTTTTGTGCCACATGACCTATTGTAGAAGCATCTTGCAAGTTTGAAACTGTGTCATTTCTTGCTCGTTGTGGGCAATTTTTATAATAGCATGCCTCACCACACCCCCAACACTGTAGAGGTGTCTTGGTCACCTGCCCTTGCTCAGGTTTGCTAGATGCCTCTGTAGGCTTTTCTTCTGTTGGTCATCCGGTTCTCTGATGATTTCTCCCAATTTTTTTACTGACGCAAATTCACATAGAATTATTAAAGTTACTGCTTTTGGCTCCTTTAAAGTTGGAGTTTCTTTTCTATCCTTTCCTTGGCTACAAACTTTTTCTAACCTCCCCTTTAGCGTTGGACTGATGATAGCACATTTGTGCCTTAAAAATGGCTTCATCCATGGTTTTGGGATTCACAAATTCAATTTTCTCTTTCATATGTGTTGACAGGCTGCTCAAAAATCTTTGCATGTTAGCCTTTTCTTCTCGGATATATGGAACATATCATAATAGGGAGGTGAACTTGGTGATATACTCATCCATAGTCATTTGTCCCAGCCTCAAGTCATTAAATTATTTAGCTTTCTCATCGTAGAATCATTCTATTAAATACTTATCTTTAAATTATTGCTGGAATGATTCCTAGGAAACATCGTGTTCCTCAATGCTAAGAACATTCTTTACTTCTTCCCACCACAGAGTGGCTTTCTCCCTTAACTGATAAATGGCCAATCTTGCATTCAAGTTACTGTTGTATTGGTACATCTGAAAATAATTTTTCATGTTTATTAACCATGCCTCTGCCACTTTCTCAACTTCACCATCAAATGTTGGTGGTTTTATTTTCTGAAATTCCCCCTGAAGCTCTACTTTCTGCTTGTTGACTTCTTGCTGATCTAACAAATTGTCGGATTCTGCTTCATTGTAGTTTTTGTTCTTGTTACTTCGCTGGGATGGGCTTCTTCCCACTTTATCAATGTTTTTTTCCCTTGTTTGATGTTCATCTCCTTCCTGCATGCCCCTATCAACACTGAGATGTTCCATTCCCTGATTCAGCTTGTCTAACAGGCTCTTAAGTATTTTTTTTCTTGCTCTTGCATCGATCATTTATTATTCCTGCAAACTCACATCATCCTTCCTGTATTTGTTTTACAATATTCAACAATAAACTGGTTTCATGATGTTGTTCCTCCATTAGCCTACTTGTTTGTTAGTGTTGATCGGTGCTCAGCAGAACCCACATCTCATGGTTCACCACTGGTTATGTTTGAGGTTCCTCGGTGTCATGGGGTGGTTGTTGCGTTGTTCCCCTCCTCATGATAATTCCTACTTTACTTCTATTTTGTGCATCATTTTACACAGCGTAAATTTTTCGTTGACCCTTGGGGTCACAGTGTATGAACGCTACTTTGATACCACTTGTAACACTCATACATACATAAGTTTTAAAAAATTACTTACTAATCTAAAGTTTTAACCCTTAAAACAAAGTTAAACTTACCGTACTATGCTAAACTCATATAACACATTCGACAATTGTTATTTCACACCATACTTCATTAAATTTCCCAACTTGTTCAACATATAAGTTATAACTTCTACACACCATGGTATTCCCCATCATATTATAAGGTTTTATGTTTGAAGGTTCAATGTTTTAATTTCATTGAAATCTCAATTTATAGTTAAAATGAGTTTATACCTCTCACATTGATGAGATATTTTACCCTCGTTACCATCGAGGCAATGCTAGCACATCAAAGCGATTAAATGCGAAGTACTGGCTAATAACTCCATTTGACAGCTCTGAGATTTATTGACAAGATATGTTGGGATTTTCGATGGTCTCTGCTGCATCTCTGCCATGGGATTAAGGTAGATCAATGGTTGGTAATTAGGCAGGAGTGGCTTAGTAAACCCCATCAACCCTCAACCCCTCACCTTATTGTCTCTATGCCTTATTTAAGAGCTTTTTTTCGTTATGAGGGTTGGCATTACTGCGTTTTGAACTATGGTTATGTCTCCTTTGAGCCTTTTCCTGACTTTTTAGAGTTTAGAGGGTTAGCCCTCATGGTCATGCAATGGGTTGGAAAGGATGTGCCATGGTTATCTACGAAGAAAATCTAGACTATCTCATCCACTATCGCCAATGCAACTTCTCTGGTTCTAGCTTCTTTTGCTCCATGTGCAGGTAATAATCCCTACACAACTGTAGCATTTTCCATAATGCATACACAAGTTTTAATCTGAGTTTCTTAGTTGTTGTTTTCTGCGGTTAATATTTCTTTTCTTTTATTTTTTGAATTTGATTGTAGGCTTATGGTGCGACGAACGAAGAGTAGGAAAAAATTCCTCACTCAGGTAATTCTCTTAGCACAATATCACTTTCCTTTACACTTTTCCTCCTTTATAAAAAATATACTTTTAGCACTTCTCGAATAGATCCCTAATGTCATGCCTTCCTTGCATTTTTATGCAGGTTGACACTTGTAGGTCGGCTTTCTCTCCCATTAGTGGGTCTTTCATTGTCATACAATATAGTATTTTACTGATTTTGCTTCGTCACGGCTAACATACTAGCCTTTCTCCAGGTATTTATGAAATTCACATCTAGCCAATGGGGTTTTAATTGTCTCAGGTGGCTTCTAAATTTCATAGGATTAAGAACTCTAGAACTATCTTATCTATCGGCCTGTTTAAAGTCTTATTCCTCTTTCACTTGTTTAATTATTAAGACAAGCTTACAAAGGGCTTCCTTCCCAGGAATCGTCTCTTGATTTGATTTCAATATTTGTTTTTGGATATGGATTTTACTTATAAATACACGAGAGCTATTTTTTGTGAGTTGTTTCGACTGTATATTTAGTTTTAAGTAAACTGATTCGCTTATATTTAAATGGAATTGTAAACACTGGTTTTAGTTTTTAAAGTAATCTGAATTTACTTATTGTGCTAATATTTATGTATGTATTTTCCTTCATTTATTGTTTTTATACGAAAATCTATTAAAATAAGCATTCTATTCAGTCATTTCATGTTCAATGTCCTTATATATATAAGCACACTACTTTTACTGTAGTTTATTCTCAACCTTCAGTTTTTCGGTACTTAAATATCTATTCTTCTATCTAATTTATTTTAAGAAAATTTAGTATACGCGGTGCCATGACCACCTTATGACTCTTTCCATGTATAACAAATTTCTGAGAAGCAACTATTCTTGGTTTGGGGTTTAACCCGTACCCTCGACTGACAGCCTACTCTATTTAGCTAAATTATAATGAAGATCTTTTGCAGTGTTTCATGCATGCAATCACATTACAATTTATACTCCTTATATATACATATCGTATAGTTTCAGATAATGCAAGGATCGAGGGTTCTTTGTAGCTTGTATTGTATAATGCTACCCTTTAGTATGTTAGAATATATTTTCCCAAGATATACCTTTATTTACTGTCATAAAAGTGAACTATAAATCTAAAATTCCATATTCATAAATCTTTCTTTTCATTACGTCTCTACCACACAGTCACCGATGAATATTTTCGGAAATAGTTATTCTTAACATAACTACTGAACATAAAAGAAAAAATAGTATAAAAGTTCACATATATGAAGAACTCAAACAGTAACTCTAAGACCTTTATTAAACTAAATATTAATATTGTAGAATCTCATTCATTTCTACACATGCCTAACATATGTTCTTGGTTTTGATTCGAAACGGATAAGTACTTGTAAATAACTTTAAGCAGGATTTCACTAAATCCTCTAAAACACTAAATTGCACATGTACTTATCTGTATTTTGAAATTCGTAGCTGTGGTCCTCCCAAACTTCAAGAGAGGTGATTACATCCTCCTCCTGCCCCAGTACTCCGCTCCTTGAAGGTATGGGTTAACAGTGGATATTTCTGTTGTGACCTGAGGACGCCCAGTCCAGTCAGTACCAGAAACAATTTCATAATTTTTGATTGTTTTCCACTGGTCTCTATGAGCTCTGGAAATCCAAACTCTCCCCTATTCCATGAACAGAACCCCTACTCCTCATTGGCATCAATCTCTTATCCCAAGAGGAGCTGGTAACTGTTCCCAACTGTTCCTAACCACCTTCTAGTTCTTGGAAAACATTTACCATCATCTTTTAATTTTTATGAAGTTATTTTCCATAACTCATTTCATTACTCATAATTAATCACTCATGAAATAAGTTTTCAGCAAAAAATTACTAATTCCAGTCTTTTCTTAAAGCAATAATTAAAAATGTATTTTAACTAGTTAACGACTAGTTATCATTAATGCAGCTATCACAGATTCTATGTTTTGGTGTATTATTGTAATCTATGATTTTTCTAAATAATTTGGTTTTATTTTCCTATATTATTATGATTATTAATATTATCCACTTGTAAGGTCAGGACACCAAATTGGTGTATAAGTCCTCCTTGTTTGTGGGATAGATTTGACTACTAAGTCTATGAAGGCATATATACTCTACACGTCTCTAGTTTTGAACCTGTGACTTCTTAAGAGGATATCTATAGCATATTTTTCCAAGTCTCATACGTGTTCTTCTGCCATAGTATTTTTAAAGTTATTGTTTAATGGGTTTTTGAATTTTATGTTATTTATCATGTAGTTTAAGTATTTAATTATGATTAGTATGATGATATTATTACAAATATATTTTTAAATTTAATGTTTAATGGGTTTTTCAATTTTATGTTGTTTATCATGTACTTTAAGTATTTATTTATTATTAGTATGGTGATATAGATTTAAAATATGAAGAAAGCATTGGTGTGTGGGTTGTTTTCTACTGAGAGACTTCCTTATCAATGTATAATGCATCGAATGTGAAAATGATTTTTTTTTTCAAATGAATAATACAAATTTTAAAAAGGTGTCCAATTAATGAGTTGTAGTCTACCACCAAAATATCACTCTATACTTTCTTATCAATGTATAATGCATCGAATGTGAGAATGAATTTTTTGTTCAAATGGATATTTCAAATTTTATAAAAGTGTCCAATTAATGAGTTATAGTCTAACACCAACATATCACTCTATTGACACTAGCAATTGCCCCTAAAGGTGCAAAGATATAGCTGAGGAATTGAACATGCCTATGATGTTACTACAAAAATGTTGTAGCAAAGGAAATATAACAACCAAAAGGGTGGAGGATCAAGGGGAGGAAATGTGTTCAGGCTTGCAATGGTCTCACACTTGTGTTGATGCTTGTGTGATAGATGATGCTCGAACCACCTGGCTAAATCATTTTTTCCAATCATACCACTATTACATGTAAGGAAATGAGCGAAAACATTACCATAAGTACTTTTGGGCACTGGCCAACGAAAATATAATTGCATTGAGGAAATGACAAAAGTCAATGTGCATTGGAAATTACTAAAGCTAGTGTTTGTTGATAATGAGATTTCATATTTCACTAGAGTGAGCTTTATATTCCAAGATATTATGCAATCAACATAAAGAATGAGGTTCTTTTTAGGATGTGAGCTATCTCCCTTTAAAAAAATAGATTAATTTGGATCCATTAAATCTAGTTTTAAATTTAAATTTAATTTTTTTCTATCAAATATTTGTTGGAATTGCAAATTTATGTGGTGTAGTTTACACAATCCAAGTGTCTAAGTAAACTTTCAAGGAATTGTATCCATTTATGAATTCAAAAATAGTGTTTTAAAAATGAAAAGTTGCACAAGCTATAGTCATATATAGAACCAATATAGATCCATTTTGAAGAAGCTTAAATCTCTTGAGGTGCATACTTCTTTTCAATTTTTCACTCTAAAAGAGGTCCCATAGGCGATCTTTAGCCATGTAAACATTACAATTTTATTTCTTTCTTTCCAATATTTCCAAAAGTAATTATGTTTTCCTTTTCAGACCTTGTGTGGGTCCCACATTAACCAGTGACCATGTAATTTAACGGTAGTTAAAAAGTATTTATATCAAGGATGGTCATTCCTGAACAAAAAAACACCCAATAGCGTCTCACATTGAACACACGATTTAAGGTGAGACTTTATCACAATTGGTTAACTAAATTTCACGTGGGAGTTATCTTAAGAATCCCCAAAGCCGAAATTTCTGTAGGAACTTGACAAAAAAATTTAGATATTTTTTGTTATACAAAAAAATTGGTTAGGTTACAATCTAGATGTAAATTGGTTGACAAAAAAATTAAGCCCATTCAATTTTTCAATTAAACATTTTATATCATTCTACCTAAAAAAATTTCTTAAACACTTAAAGAAAATATTTAAAATATATAATTTAGTGTAAATATTATCATATTTATTAATATGCTATCATTGAGAATAGTGTAAAATTCCATGGAAAATTTGTCTTGTTTAAATAAAATTTAATTTAAGGTGTCTATCCACACTGTATCATAGGTATCATGTATTTTGAACATGAAACTCCATAACCCCATCCTAAAAATTAATATATCTACTTTTTATTTATGATATATAAATAAACATTCAACTCTATGTTACAATTATCAGAATCAACCTGTGAAAAACCTTTGTACCTTTCCTAGTTCAAGGATGAAGATAATTCATTATATTTCAATAAAATAAGAACTCTTTTCTTGTAAAAGTTTTTATGAATTCTCTAATTGATCTATCCTAGTTCCAAGATGAAGATAATTCATTATATTTTAACAAAATAAGAACTCTTTTATTGTAAAAGTTTTTATGACTTCGGCTTTGATATGTTGCATGAGCCTCCTTATTTATATTTTATTTTAAATGTAATATTATATTGATGCATGCTTATTTCTTATTTCTTAGTAGTCTACATATGTAATATAATTGTACAAAGTAAGGTTATCAATTTTTTACTAATATAAATATTTAAATGTGAAATTTATTACAATAATGCTAATTAAAAGTGAATTTGATTAACCAGAAAATTTTTATAAATAAATTAAAAATTAATTATATTTAAAAAGGAAATTCCCTGATGGGGGTGTCAGACACTTTTAACCATGCCTCACATGAAGAATTACATTTGGCATAAGGTATGAGTGGAGGAGGGTAGGAATTCAACCCTTCCATCATATTTTTTTTGATTTCTCTGCATTCAAATGTGTGAAACACCTTCCTTCACATGTGTGGAAAGGAATAGTATCATCTCAAGGATCAATTTCGTTGACGTTACAGTGGTTAGGTAGTATGGCACATTGATCAATCTAGGCATTTCTTGGGTCATTGAGGGATACAAATTTACGGGTGTTCCCATTTCTTAGGGTCATGTGGCTATGGTGTAGGTATTGTTAGGGTCCTATAAATATAGGATTCATAGTTTTTTAGTTGACTTTGATAGTCTTGTAAATATGTACATATCTTGCTTTCTGCAAGTTGTTTTCCCATATTTGAAAATAATAAAAAATTGAAAAAGAGGGTAAAAGTCCTGAAAAGAAATATCAAAGGACTTACAAAAATATATACCCCAAAGAAAAAGAGATAAAATAAGACCTAAAAGTGAGCAAGTCCAAGTGCCACTACTTTTAATTTGAATGCAAGAATAATGATTATGTGCAGAGTGTCAATAAATGCCATAATCCATTATTAGTTAAACATCTTAATCTTAACTCTTCATGCTTTCAATTTCATCTTTTAGATAGTGAATAAATATTTTTCAAATAGTTTAAACTTGACAAATCAGTAGATAGGTAGAGAATAATAATGAGCTCAACAGTTTCATCTGAGTCCTCGGATGAAATAAGGTAGATTTAGATAGTTTTATGCTTTGAAAGATTTTTTTTTAAAGGTTGCAAGTCTAAATGCTCCTACAAAATGAAGAAAAAATGTTAGAAATAAAGTCAGGTAGGCAGAAATTAGTGGAGCAATAATGTAAATAAGACATCAAAGCGAAAAATCACTAATCGCCCCCCCCCCCCCCCCCCATAGGTATTTAGTGTTCTAATCTTTCAGTCAAAAAGGCTTAGAGAATTTCTCTGACTTTTGTTGGGACCGGACCTAAGGCTCGATGACTGATAAGTTAAAAATATCAAATTCCTACCTTAAACCTTCATTCATCAACATTTACCCTTCATTCATACATCAAATTCTTACTTAGTAAAATTGTAACCCTAAAATAATTAATTTCACCCTTTCAAAAGCATTCATAAGACCCTCAAATTACATTTATCCTAAGTAATAGTGAAGTAAATATAAAAATGAGAAATACTTTATTTTATACTTTACTTAGAGATAATATGTGTTTTGTTTCCCTTTTCATATTAACTTTTAACCTGTTTTATTAAATCCCTAGAATTACACCTACCTGTAGATATTGATTTCCCTATAACTAAACAACCCCCAAAAACCCACTATGATAAATTTTAGACCATAGTTAAATATTCCACGTGCATAAAATAAAGACCCTGCCTATAAACCCTTTGGTCTAAACTTATAATTAATTAAATACCCCACCCCTATAGTTTTTAAACTATTCAAAAGGTTTAAAACTATATAATAACCGTGCTCGCATGTTTTAAACATTTCACAAATGTTTTAAATAGAAATACATAACATTACCCCTCCACTATGTTATTTAACACCTAAGGGTTCAAGCTTTATTAAAACATAGTTTTATAAAGCCTAAAACCATTCCCGCTGGATATAATCACCCTAGTCCCACCCCTAATCCGGTGCAATTCTCAGGCTAATCTCAGTTGTTCGCTCGTGAACTCTAAATCCGACATCACAGATTTGATATCGTGTGACAAAGATGCACATTACCCCAAGCATCAAACCCACACTCAACGGTTGGTTTCAAATTATTTCTTTCCTCCACGTGCCATATAATCATTGGATCGTGTGGTTTAAGTCAAAAATAGCTTACCACCCAATAGTCACGCGATAACCACTCATGATTTTCATCCATTGAAACTTCAAAACTTCTCTCCCGCCTAATGCGACCTCACTCATTGTCCGATAAAAAAAACCAAAATGTTTAATAAAACCTTTGGAAATGTATTTCATATCATTATTTCCTATTTTAATCTCTGCATTGCCACTCCCGACTGAAAGAAACCCTGTTAAATCCATTTTCTCTGCCATTTTCATGCCCGAAAAGCGTGCATAATTTTCCCTGCAAACCATTCAAGTCCACTGGAAGCTTCAGTTCATTTCCAGAAACCTCCAAAGCCATCAAAAATCTTCCAACGCCTCAGAAACCTTGTTTCAAGACCTAATACCTGCAAAAAGGTATTCTTCAAGAAATTAGCCTTCCCTTCATTTGAAAGAATCAAATTTCTGCCAATTCGAACCTTGTTAAGCCTATTTTTCCGACAGAAAGACATGTATTTACCCCCAAAAGAATAGATTTGATGTGAAACCCTGATAAATTCAATGTTTTCTAAAGACTGTAACTTTTTTTAAGAAAAATTGAAGAAATTTAAGTATTGCAGACCTTTAGAAACCCTTTGAATGAAGAAAAACCTTTTATAAATGCTCAAAACCCCTTTTTGTGCATAAATTAGAAGGCTTTAGAGTTGTTTTATCAAAGAAGTATACAGTAAAACCTATGCGAAAGGTTACATAGTGTTCTAAAAACCCTTATTTTTAATAGTTCTATTTGCAAAATTCAGAGCTAATAACAAAAAAAATGAAAACCTGTAGCAATTCAAACCATTTTTCACATTCTTTTCTCATCATCATAGCCATTATCCCTCCATGCAGATCTCTGGTTTCATTAATAATTATTTTTTTTTGTAGGTCATTATAAAAAGGAGAATTTGGATAAAACAATCTAAATACTAGTTGAAGATATGTTTTACTCCAAAAACTTACAAGGAAATGAATTCAAAGGATTTTCCTTAAAAGATTCGAGGCATCAAAGTTAAAGAACAGTCATCCTGTGAAAGATAAAATGGCATTTTAATGTAAAGATTAAAACATGGCATTCATAATAGTCAGGGTAAAAGGAATAAATGACATTAATGGTTAAATTTCAATGTAAAGTAAGAATTCACAGTGACAATGAAAATAGAACAGTCCAAGAGCATCAAAGTTAAAGTGTATCAGATGAAAGTTAGAGTGAAGGTTAAAACAAAGTTATAGAGTAGTCAAGGTAAAATAGTAAAAGTAAAAATAGAGGCAGTAATGGTTTAATAGAGATGAAAAAAATTTCACCCACAATGAAATTTATCCAAAGTCAAAGTAAAAACAGTTAAAAGAATAGTATGGTTAAAAAATGAAAATAGAGCAAGAAGGGACATTTTTGCACAAATTTCCTGTTTAAGTCATAGTTTCTCAGAAACTACTGTGCCTAATCCAAGATGAATTTTGCAAAATGGAAGAAGGTTTATATTCCTAAGATGTCCAACTACAAAAACCTCTCTCACTTTTCTAACAACTATTACGGGATTGGAAATATTAAATAATATTTGAAAGCACCTTTTACAGAAAATTCCTATTTAGTCATCATGTTGCAGAGAAGCTTGTGGCCAATAAGAAATAAATATTACATAATTGAAGGAGGTTTTCCTTCCTAATAGACCCATATACAAAAAAACTACCTCATGTTTTGCACAGGTGTTACAGAATGAGACATACATGCACATATTTATAGCCTATTTTTCAGATTGTGGAAAAATATGTTTTACACATCGTTTTTCAGAGCCTATTGAGAACCACGGGAGAATAATTTTAGGGAATTGAGATAGGGTTATCTCAAAACAATATTTATCTAAAATAACCTCTTTCACTTTTTACATATCTATTTTGGTTGGAGAAATACAAAGGTATCATTGGACCCAAAGTTTGCAGAATTGCTGGAGCAGAATGCACAAAGAAAGGAGACAGTTAATGACTTGGATTGCTCATCTTCAAATAAGAGTTGACATAAAATTAGAATTCCCCTATTTTTCATCACCTATCCATAAAAAATAGTGCCAAATAGATGCATTAGTTTTGAGTGTCCTTTACTTAAGTTCTATTTATGTAAAACAGTTGGAGATATTTCTAAACCAATCTTGATATTTTTTCAAGATATTATACTTTAGAATTTGTATAAATACTTCACTCTTTGAAGTATTTTGGTGGAATAAAATTGTTGGGATTGTTATAGTCATTTATTCTTTGAATTTAAAGCTTTTTTGTGTCAAAACTTGGAGTAGCAGGCTGGATCAAACCAAATTGGCATCATACTTCAGGATTCCTGTGATGAGCTATTTAGAGTGAATTATTTTCTAAACTTCATTGTTATATTTCATTGTTACATACATACATTTATGTTTATGCTAAATCTGAATGTATAAATAGGAGTATTACTACAGTATTTGTTAAGAGCACCCTGTTTTTAACTAGTTATCATTTATTTGTTTTCCTCTGATTTCCATTGCAGGGAACCCTTAATTGCTCCCTCTCTCATTTTATCTCTTCCAACTACTTATTTTTCTGTATTTAAGGATTCTTAAGTGCTCTTTATCCCGATCATACCACCTCACAAAAAAAAAATTCTAAAATCTCCAAGGGTTATCTATCTTTCCCTGAAGACATTTGACCTTTTTGCCCTTGATCCTAGTCTTGTTAGCTTGATTTTGACTCCATAGCCCAATGGAAAAATAAATTTCCCAGTATCCATCCTTTCAAGTGATTTTTTCCCAGCAAGTCTACCAAAACAAAACCAAGGCTGTACTTTTATAACTAGCATACTATTTACAAATTAAAACAAAGTTAAACTTTAAAGAGAGAGCCCTCTTTGAACCCTAGGAAGGCTAGATCCTAGAGTTTGAAGTTGGTATATGGTTACCTCGGTGAGTTCTCTCTTGAACCTGGAGAAATTACTGAGTGATAACATTAATGGCGACCATACTGGGGATGACTAACATATTCTTCAGAAATATTTTATAGGTTCAGATCTAATATATGATGGTGGACAATGATCAGACATACAAAGGTTAAAATCATCCACCTGGCGACTCCATTGTCCAAGATCCAGAAATTCAATGTTCAGAAAAAACACCATAACCAAAAAAAAAATCCATATTCCAAACTATTAACGGTGATACAGATGATAGGGTCTGTGGCAAACCTTTCATCTCATGAGATTTTCAATGAATTCAGGGATGGTTTATTAGAATTTTAGCTTGATGAGGATTTTCTAAGAGCTGTCTTTCTTATTTTGAAATCAAGAAAATATTCTCCTCAGCTTAAAATATGTTTTCTTGAGTTAATTTTTGAAAAATATGAAAATGGCATTAAACTTATGCATTCTCAAATTCAGTCTTATAATTTCCGAGATCATAAAGAATTATTGGAAAATCTTCCTTCTCCAAAGCAAAAGGAAATTACACTACCTTTTGACTTGTAGATTGAGAATGATTATTCTTTTAAGCACAATACTGAAGAAATAGTTTCAGGATTTAATATTAAGAATACAGCTAATCAATTGGTCATTGAAGGCCTACAAGCACAAATCATACATTATACTTTTGATGAACCTATAGCAAATTATATGGAGACTATTTTTAGATCAAGTCTGCAAACATGCTTTATCTATGAGGATGAAATATATCAGCAATTTCCATTACACATCATATCTTTTATTATCAAGACACATGATCAAGTTATGCTTCCAAGTTTGATAAGAAGAAGTCAAATTATCCATTCATTTCGACAACTACTTGACTGGCTTCATTGGCATTTTTGTATTACCTGATTCAATAATATTATCAATAGATTAGAGTAGGTAGATGAGTGAAAATAAGCTCAGAATTCTGAGCATCTTTTAACTTTTTAGTTTTCAGCTAGTTTTGAAATAATTCATTAAGATTTGAAGCCAAGGAAAAGGCCCTAAGATGTTGATGATTCAATAGTTTAGTTTGAAGGTTACAACACCTTTTAGTCTCAGATCAGATTTTAGTTTGCAGAAAAAGGTGTAAATTCAGTTCAAGAGTTTTAGTCACAGAGATTTTATAACAAATAAAATGCATGTTTGGGATTGGCTCAAAGGATTAGGCTACTAGTCGATGGTTTTCTTGACATCTCACAAGGAGATGCCATCCCCATGTGAAGACACTGTTAGGGTCCTATAAATATAGGATTCATAATTTTTTAATTGACTTTGATAGTCTTGTAAATATGTACATACCTTTCTTTCTAAAAGTTGTTTTCCCATATTTGAAAGTAATAAAAAATGAAAAAAGAGGGTAAAAGTCCTAAAAAGAAAAATCAAAGGACTTAGAAAAATATATACCCCAAAAGAAAAAAAGATAAAATAAGACCTGAAAGTGAGCAAGTCCAAAAGCCACTACTTTTACTTTGAATGCAAGAATAATGATTATGTGCAGAGTGTCAATAAATGCCATAATCCATAATCAGTTAAACAAATTAATCTTAACTCTTCATGCTTTCAATTTCATCTTTTAGATAGTGAATAAAGATTTGTCAAACAATTTAAACTTGACAAATCAGTAGATAGGTAGAGAATAATAAGGATCTCAATAGTTTAATATGAGCCCTCGGATGAAATAAGGTAGATTTAGATAGTTTTATGCTTTGAAAGAGAATGTTTTAAAGGTTTCAAGTCTAAATGCACCTACAAAATGAACAAAAAATGTTAGAAATAAAGAAATATAGGTAGAAAGTAGTGGAGCAATCATGCAAATAAGACGTCAAATGGAAAAATCACTAATTTCCCCTCCCCTATAGGTATTCAGTATTCTAAACTTTCAGTCAAAAAGGCTCAGAGCATTTCTATGAGTTTTTTTGGGACTAGACCCAAGGTTCGATGACTGATAAGTTAAAAATATCGAATTCCTACCTTAAACCTTCATACATCAACATTTTCCCTTCATTCATACATCAAAACCCCTTTTTCTAAGTAAAGGCACATTCTTACTTAGTGAAATTGTAACTCTAAAATAATTAATTTCATCCTTTCAAAAGCATTCGTAAGACCCTCAAATTACATTTATCCTAAGTAATAGTGAAGTACATATAAAAATGAGCAATGCTTTATTTTATACTTTACTTAGAGATAATATGTGTTTTGTTTCCCTTTTCATATTAACTTTTAACCTATTTTATTAAATCCATAAAATTACACCTACCCATAGATATTAATTCCCATATAACTAAATAACCCCCAAAAAACCCACTATTATAAATTTTAGACCATAGTTAAATATTCCACGTGCATAAAATAAAGACCCCACCTATAAACCCTTTGGTCTAAACTTATCATTAATTAAATACCCCACCCCTATAGTTTTTAAACTATTCAAAAGGTCTAAAACTATATAATAACCACGCCCTCATGTTTTAAACATTTCACAAATGTTTTAAATAGAAATACATAGCATTACCCCTCCACTATGTTATTTAACACCTAAGGGTTCAAGCTTTATTAAAACATAGTTTTATAAGGCTAAAACCATTCCCGCTGCATATAATCACCCTGGTCCCACCCTTAATCCAGTGCAATTCTCAAGCTAATCTCAGCCATTCGCTCGTGAACTCCAAATCCGACACCATAGATTTGATATCGCGTGAAAAATATGCATGTTAATCCAACCACCAAACCCACGTGAAATGGCTAGTTTTAAAATCTCTCCTCCACGTGCCATCCAATCATTGAATCTCGTGGGTTAAGCCAAAAATAATTTACCACCCAATAGCTGTGCGATAACCACTCATGGTTTTTGTCCATTGAAACCCCAAAACCACTCTCCCACCTAATGTGACCTACATTCAATGTCCAATTAAAACAACCGAAACATTTAATAAAACCTTTGGAAATGTATTTCGTATCATTCTTGCCCGTTTTACTCTCTGCATTGCCTCTCCCGACTGAAAGAAACCCTGTTAAAGCCATTTTCTCTGCCATTTTCATGCCTTAAAACCTTGCATAATTTTCCCTGGAAACCATTCAAGACGACTGGAAGCTTCACTTCATTTCCAAAAACCTCCAAAGCCATTAGAAATCTTCCGACGCCTCAGAAACCCTGTTTCAAGACCTAATACATGCAAAAAAGGTATTCTTCAAGAAATTAACCTTCGCTTCATTTGAAAGAACCAAATTTCTGCCAATTCGAACCTTGTGAAGTCTGTTTTTCCCATAGAAAGAGCTATATTTACCCCCAAAAGAATAGATTTGATGCGAAACGCTCATAAATTCAAATTTTTCTGAAGATTGTAACTTTTTTAAAGAAAAATTGAAAAAATTTAAGTATTGCAGACCTTTAGAAACCCTTTGAATGAAGAAAACCCTTTCGTAAATGCTCAAAACCCCTTTTTGTGCATAAATTAGAAAGCTTTAGGGCTGTTGTATCAAAGAAGTATGTAGTAAAACCTATGCGAAAGGTTACACAGTGTTCCAAAAACAGTAAATTTTAACAGTACGTTTTGCACAATTGAGAGCCAATAACAACAAAAATGAAAACCTGCTATAGTTCAAACCATTTTTCACAGTCTTTTCCCATCATCAAAGCCATTATTTCTCCATGAAGACCTCTGGTCTCATTAATAATTATTTTGTTTTGCAGGTCATTAGAAAAAAGAGAATTTGGATAAAACAATCTAAATACTAGTTGAAGATCTATTTTACTCCAAAAATTTACAAGGAAACGAATTCAAAGGATTTTCCTTAAAAGATTCTAGGCATCATAATTAAAGAACAGTAATCCTGTGAAAGATAAAAGAGCATTTTAATGTAAATATTAAAATAGGGCATTCATAATAGTCAAGGAAATGGAATAACTCACAGTAAAGGTTAAAGTTCAAAGTTAAGTAAGAATTCACAGTGACAGTGAAAATAGAACAGTCAAAGAGCATCAAAGTTAAAGTGTATCAGATGAAAGTCAGAGTGACGGTTAAAACAAATTTACAGAGCAGTCAAGGTAAAACAGTAAAAGTAAAAATAGAGACATTAATGGTTAAATAGAGATGAAAAAAATTTCACCAACAATGAAATTTATCCAAAGTGAAAGTAAAAACAGTTAAAAGAATAGTAAGGTTAAAAAATGAAAATAGAGCAAGAAGGGACATTTTTGCACAAATTTCCTATTTAAGTCATAGTTTCGTGGAAACTATTGTGCCTAATCCAAGATGAATTTTGAAAAAATGAAGGAGGTTTATGTTCCTAAGATGTCCAACTACACAAACCTCTCTCACTTTTCTAACAGCTATTATGGGTTTGGAAATATTAAACAATATTTGAAAGCACTGTTTACAGAAAATTCCTATTTAGTCATCATGTTGCAGAGACGATTGTGGCCAATAAGAAATACATCTTACACAACGGAAGGAGGTTTTTGTTCCTAACGGACCCATCTACAAACAGCTATCTGAGTTGTTTCACAGGTGGTACCTAATGAGAGATACATGCACATATTTATAGCTTATTTTTCAAACTATGGAAAACTCTATTTTACACATCTCTTTGTAGAGCCTACTGTGAACAACTAGAGAATAATTTTAGGGAAATAAGAGAGGGTTATCTCAACAACATATTTATCTACAATAATATATTCCACTTTTTAAATATCTATTTCGGATTGAGAAATAAAAAGGTATCATTGGACCCCAAGTTTGTCGAATTGCTGGAGTAGAATGGACAAAGAAAGGAGACAGTTAGTGACTTGGATGCATCATCATCAACTAAGAGTTGATATCAAATTCGAATTCTCCTCTTTGTCATCACCTATCCATAAAAAATAGTGCCAAATATATGCATTAGTTTTGAGTGTTCTTTACTTAAGTTCTATTTATCTAAAATAATTGGAGATATTTGTAAACCAATCTTGATATTTTTTCAAGATATTCTAGTTTAGAATTTGTATAAATACTTCACTCTTTGAAGTATTCTGGTGGAATAAAATTTTTGGGATTGTTATAGTCATTTATTCTTGGACTTTAAAGCTTTTTTGTGTCAAAACTTTGAGTAGCAGGCTAGATCAAACCAAATTGGCATCATACTTCAAGATTCCTGTGATGAGCTATTTTGAGTGAAGTATTTTCTAAACTTGTCTTTGTTATCTTTCATTGTTACATACATCTATTTATGTTTATGCTAAATCTGAATGTATAAATAGGATTATTAGTACATTATTTGTTAAGAGCACCATGTTTTTAACTAGCTATCATTTATATGTTTTCCTCTGATTTCCAGTGTAGGGAACCCTTAATTTCTCCCTCTCTCGTTTGACCTCTTCCTACTACTTCTTTTTCCGGATTTAAGGATTCTTAAGTGCCCTTTATCCTGATCATACCACCTCAAAAAAACAACTTTCCAAGATCTCCAAGGGTTATCTATCTTTCCCTGAAGACATTTGACCTTTTTTCTCTTGATCCTAGTCCTGTTAGCTTGATTTTGACTCCATAGCCCAATGGAAAAATAGATTTCCCACTATCCATCCTTTCAAGTGATTTTTTTCCCACCAAATCTATCAAAACAAAACCAAAGCTGCACGTTCATAACTAGCCTAATATTTACAAATTAAAACAAAGTTAAACTTTAAAGAGAGAGCCATCTCTGAACCCTAGGAAGGCTAGATGCTAGAGTTTGAAGTTCGTCTGTGGTTACCTTGGTGATTTCTCTCTTGAACTTGGATAAATTACTGAGTGATAACAGATATTATTTGTATCGATCCTCCTTCGGGCTAAATATTGTAATAAATCTTCCCTATTTCTCTAGCTGAAACTTTCCCTTTCATTCCTTGGCCGAAGGGTGTGCTATTTGAATATTTGGTCGGTTTTGGGCGTTGATTTTTTAGGTTTTCATGGATTATTTATTTGAAATTCTAGGTGTTGGTTCTCCGTTTGTCTGTGTAAGGTGTTTTTTTATTTTATAAGTGGCACCCGAGCTTCAAGTGGTGTTGGATTTTCTTGGGTATAGTTTTTAGTGTTGTTGATTTTTTGGATCTCTGGCATAGCCATTATGTGGATTTTCCTTCCTGCAGTCATTGATAGAATAATTCCCTTCGGTGAAGTCTAGTGGGTTTCGCATCTGTCGGGTTTCTGGGAGCTTTAACATCTAGTTATTCTTGTGCGCAGCTGGGAGGTTTCCTTATGGATTTTCAAGGAGAGGGGTTGTCTGCATGTTCTAGCATGTATTTGTGATGTTTTGGTGGTGATATTAGGTCAAGGTGATATGGAGTGCAGGGTTACCTTTCCTTCTCTGTCTATTTTGTGGAATGTTGGTTTTCTGGTGGAGGGTGTCCAATTGGTAGTGTCTCTCATTTCAGGTTGTGTGGTGCTAGGTTTGATTAGGTGATCATTAGTGTGGATTGGGGCTACCCTCTGGAATTTGAATTTAGACATGGCCACCAACATGAACCTAATTCTACATTACTTTCGTGCATATGTTCAAGAGAAGGAAGAAGCATCCCATCTTACAAAGGGTTCAATTAAGGTGGATGGAGTTTGGGGTAGCAGTGTGAGGTCATATAGTGATAACATCATCCAAGGTGCCAAAATTTTTCATGGATTTGGGTGTGGGGGTCGTGGAGCACCTGGTTAGTGAAAGTATTTAGCTAGTCTTCTGGTTGGTAGGGGTAGTAGGATCCTAGCTCAGAGGGGTTGTGGAGTAGGCAACAGGCATAGGGTCATAGTTTGTGGTTGAGTCTCGAGCACATGGGGGTGGAGCAACAATCCGAGTAGTGTGGGGTCAGTTGAACGTGCATCTGCTAGACATGCTAGGAGAACTACAACGCTTTATGTGATGATCGAATCCATCATAGAAGTGTTGGAATCTTATGATAGGGTCCGCTGGGAGGAACACGAGTTATTTATGTCCAAGCTGAAGAAAATAAAATATTTTGAATGTCATACCCATGAAATAATTGTGGTTGCCTAGTGTGGGAAGAATTTGTTGAATAGAAAGACTGAAAATTTGTAAGCTTGGCTTGCTCATTTTTATAAACATGTCAAATTTATGTACCTTCCTCCTCCTCCTCTGGGAATGGGGGACAATACTCCTTCTTTAATCAGTTCTGATGGCTGATTATGGTAACAAGTGTCTTTCTAGTTATTTTTTCTTTCTGGTATGCACGACCTATAACACTATGGATCTCTATGTTGAGAATTTTCCTTTTTGTATGTAGCATGGTAATAACATTGGTCAACAAACGTAGTCGGGGTGAGAGTAGGTGAGAGTAGGTTTTTTGAGTGATGAAAAAACTTGGATTTACAAAATAATAAAATAATAAAAATTATAACATAATTTTTTAAATGGAAATATCTAGTTTAAATGAAAACGTGTTATTTAATTGATGTGATAATTCTTCCATCACTTGATTGCTAACATTGTTAATAATTTTGTTATTATGCTTTATTTTTATTTTTATCATGTGATAATTCTTCCTAATGGTGAAAAGGTAGTAGAGGAAACTCATGATGAGAAAAAAATAAATGTTAATCATGGTTTCATAGACTCTAATGTTGGATTCAAGACCCACCATATTCCAAAGATAGACATGAGGAGGTTTGATAGCAAGGATCTTATAACTTGGATACTACACATGGAGCAATACTTTGAGATCCATGATATGAAAAACACAAAAAAGGTATGCATTGCAACTTTATATTTAGAACATAATCAGTTTTTATGGTATCGATGGCTTTGTTCTCATAAAACACTATTCACTTAGTTAATTTTTGCGGAGGAAATGATAGCACATTATGAGGATGCAAATATCATTACCTTATTTAGCCAACTGATATATCTCAAACAAAAGGGTTCAATGATGGAGCACATTTAGGATTTCCAAAAATTAAAAATAAGGGTAAATAATATTCTAGAGGAACATAGAATTGATGTCTTCATAGAGACTTTAAAGGATGACATCCAACATGAGATTCACCTTTGGGAACTAGATACATTGGAGAAGGCATTCAGGTTGGAAATAAAAAATTAAAGAAAAATAATGGTGACAAGAAATCCTACCACTCACAACTATAAATATGGAAGTGTTTCTACTCCTAGACTTCCACAACCTACAAGGTTGACACCACGAAAATTGTAAGAAAGGGGAGCCAAAGGGCTTCACTATAGTTGGGATAGAAAATACAGTAAAGGTCATAAGAGTGCCGAGAAGAAATTATTTTACATATATTATGAAGAGCAGGAAGAAAAGGAACAATAAACTTCAAAATAAGAGTATATACACCAGGAAGAAACCCTAGTGGAAGATAAATGAATCCGACAATATCCTGTAATGAATTGGCACCAATTACCACTCCTAAAAATCTCAATATAGAAGGGTATATCAAGAAGAAAAATGTAATAGTGCTTATTGATTTGGGTACTACCCATACTTTTATTCATTGTAAGGTAGCCAAGGAACTGAATTTCTTCTTATACTAAGTGCTAGAGTGTCAAGTGATGGTGTCAAATTGTGGAACTCTAAATTACTCCTAAAAGTACCATAATATGAAGCTAATCATTGGGGAATATGTATTGAATAGTCGAATTCTTTCCATTCCAATGGGTGGTGTTGATGTTGTACTAGGAGTACAATGGTTACAATCCTTGGGGACGGTAACTTTTAACTTTCAAGAAGTTTTCTTGAAATTTTTTTTTACGGAAAGGAAGTTGAAATATGGGGTATCATAGGGAAGCTGGGAAAGATAATAATCTCTAAGGTCATGAAAATTTTTCTAAAGAAATAGAAATGAGAATTTTTTTCACAATTATGCTCACTAGAAGTTCCAACATGAAAATCATATATTTCTCCAGATCTAAAAAGTCTTGGACAATCATTCCAAGGTGTTTGAAACTCACAAAATACTCCCACATATTCATGATCATGATCATGTTATTCATTTGATTCCAGGAATTTTTCCTCCAAAGATAAGGCCTTATAGATATCCTTATGTCCAAAAGAGAGAAATTGAACATATGATTGTAGAAATGACAGAGGATGGTATAATTTATCCTAGTCAAAGTTCTTTCTCTACTCTAGTAGTATTTTTCCACATGAAAAATGGATCATGGCGCATGTGTCTGGATTATAGGGAGCTCAATAATCTCACTATTAAAGATAAATTTCCCATTCCCGTGATTGATAAATTACTGGATTAATTACATGGAGAAATTTATTTCAACAAGTTGGATCTTCATTCAAGATATCATCAAATTATAATGAAGACTAAAGAAATTATGAAAATAGCATTTCGAACTCATGAGTGTCATTTTGAATTTTTTTCCATGCGTTTTTTTGCTTACCAATCCACCTTCTACATTTCAAGGGTTGATTAATTCCATTTTCAAACCATTCGAAAATATTATTTTTGTTAGTATTTTTTGATGATATGTTAATCTACATCAGGCCTTGGAAGGATCATGTTCAACATGTTAAAAGGGTGCTCAAACTATGGGAGGAGAAACAATTATATCCAAAATCTTCCAAATGTTTCTTTGTAGTACAAGAGGTGGAATAATTGGGTCATATTGTATCTCAGGAGGTTCTTAAGGTAGAACCTAACAAAATTAAAGCCATTAAGGAATGAAAAGTACCCACAACCATAAAGAATATGTGGGTATTTATTGGGTTAATAGGGTATTATCACAAGTTTATTAAGAATTATGGGAGAATAGCAACACCTCTAATAACATTACTAAAGAAAGATGCATTTTCATCGACTCTTGAAGTAACTAAGGCCTTTGAACATCTTAACAAAGCAATGTGCCAAGCACTAGTCTTAGCTACGCTAGACATAACAAAAACATTTATTGTGGAATGCAATTCCTCATGAGATGGAACTGGTGTTGTTTTAATGCAAGAAGGAAGAGCCATTTCTTTTGAAAGTTGTCCAATCAAAGGAAAGTATTTACAGAAATCTATTTATGAGAAGGAAATGTTGGCAATAGTACATGCCCTAAAGAAATGGTGAGCTTAACTAATGGGAAGACACTTCAAGGTAAAAATTGATCATGATAGCCTTAAATACTTTCTGGAACAAAGACTATCTTCAGAAGAGTAGAAAAAATGGGTCACAAAGATGTTGGTTCATGACTTTTAAATCATCTACAAAAAAGGGAAGCTAAATGTTGTTACAGATGCACTCTCAAGAAAGGATGAATATGTGGAAACATTTCTTTGTGTCATTCATATTATCGAACCAGAATGGATAACCGAAGCAAGGGAGGAATGGAATAATGACAAAGAAGTATGGACAATCATTCAAAAGTTGCAGCAAGATCCCAGTACATATGATACATTTAGTTCGAAAAATGATTCCTTATGGTACAAACATTTCTTATATATTTTTAATAATTCCCAACTAAAACAAAAGATTATTTTGGAATTGTACACCTCTCCCCTAGGAGGACACTCGGGCTTTTTTAAAACTTACCAAGGAGTGAACAAAGTGTTTTTTTGGGATGGCTATCAATCTGATATCCAAAATTTTGTGGCAGAATGTTTGATTTTCCAACAAAATAAAGTTGAGACAATTAAGACCCCGAGTCTGCTACAACCTTTATACATTTGAAGTCAAAGTTTTGAATATGTTTCAATGGATTTTATCACAGGTTTACCTAAGTCCGAAGGAAAGAGTGTCATCATGGTGGTAGTTGATAGAATTACCAAGTATGCACACTTTTGTGCATTATCTCATCCACTTAAAGTGTGTACAGTTGTTACTAAATTTATGGAAACAATTCAAAAGCTACATGAAAACCAAAATATTATTGTAAGCGATAGAGATCCCATTTTCGATGGAAAATTTTTGATGGAATTATTATCTTCTTTGGGTACTCAACTAGCTCATAGCTCATATTATCATCCTCAACCCGATGGGTAAACTGAGATAGTGAGAAAATGTTTTTTCAGGATATCTTCATTTCTTTGTATCCGATAAACAAACACAATGGGTCAATTGATTACCTCTGGCTGAATGATGGTATAACACTTCCTTCCACATTGCAACAAAAATGACCCCATTTATGGTGGTTTATGGAAATCATCCGTCATCCATCATATCATACTTAAGAGAAAATTCTAAGGTTAAAGTAGTGTAATATCACATCGAGGATCAACAACAAGTTTTCCAACTCTTAAAGTATAAGCTAAATTTGGCACAGAATCAAATGAAACTACACGCAGATCAACATCGCTGTGAGAGAAGATTTTATGTACTTGACTAGGTATTTTTATAGCTACAACCATATAGACAAATTTCCCTCAAGCAAGCTAATAAGGATAATAAATTATCGACAAAGTACTATGGTCCTTACAAGGTGTTGCAAAAGATTAATACTATGGCATACAAATTGGAGCTTCCTGCATCTTCTCGAGTGCACCAAATTTCCTATGTTTCATGCTTAAATAAGGTTATAGGTGACAAAATTTTGGTTCAAACAATATTTAGAGAACTTGATGAGAAAGAAAAAATAATATTGGAACTTGAAGCAGTCACAGAAACAAGAACTCAAAAACAACAAAATCGATCAATTTCAGAGTATCTCATCAAGTGGAAGAACCTAACCATTGAAGAATCCCTATGGGAGGATGAAAATTTCATACAAAAGCATCGAGAACTACTCAAACGTTGAGGACAACACTTTTCTAAAGGAGAGGGGCATGTTAGGGCCCTATATTACTAGTATATTCCCTTATTTTTGTTAGTGTAGCCCCATTATTTTTATTGTTCTACCCCTGTAGTCCCCATATTTTTATTATTGTGCCCCATAATAACCCAATATTGTTATTGGTATGCCCTTACATTATTATTGTTAGGTCGGGTAGGATCATATTTTCACCCCATGGACTCCTGTATATAGAAAGGAGGTTTTTTTATTTGAATCATCTAAGAATTGTTCATTTATGTAATGTAAAGGAGGTTTCCCACTCGGAGTGGCTAATTTCTAAGTCGTTGATCTCTCTTTTCTTCTATTTTGTGAGCTAGTTTCATAACATTATATAAATAAGAAAGTGCAATGCACACAAATCATACCTCCATTCATTCTTTTTTTTTAAATATAATATTTAACACGAGTAAAGTTTCATCTCCCAAATAATTACGTTGATAGGCATGTCTATACAAGAAAGAAGATGTTCGATATTAGAGGTTTAATTTATTGCAAATATTACATATATTTATAATATTTAATAAATTAAAATGGTTTTTGTCATCACGGTTTGAAGGAAGGTCATGATTAAATTATTATATTAGCTTCATTTTATAAATTGGAATTTGTTATTATATGTATTATTAAAAATCACAAATTTGCATTTATAAAATGAAGATAAATTAGAAATTTAATGAAAATCCTTCATTTAATCATGGCTACCAAATGTATTATTTCTATAAATATTTAACACCCCTGTCATATTGATAATAAAAAAACTCTAAACCTTGACACCTCTTTCCAGTATAGATACACACAACTCTAATATCCTTAAACCTCTTATTCAAGAATATATTTTGATGCATGTTGTTATATATTTAAATCCCAATAAATATCTCACATCAAGGGTTTTTTCACAATCAAATATGAAAAATTAAAATTAAATTCATCTAATTAAATACATACCTTTAATGTCTTCCAAACTACTGATCTTTATACTAGCTTGTCAAATTTCTATCTACCTTTCCTTTCACTGAAGTAGTTTGGAATCTGTTCATTGAAGTAGTTTATTAGATCTACCCTTTCTCCTTCTTTTTTCTATAGATGGTACGTCATAATCATGAGGGAGAGGGGATGACTACCTTGTTTTATAAAAAATATTTGTATTTCCCTCCCTTCAAGGGATACATGGAGAACAAGGATTTCTCACTCATACCATTAAAAGATATCGTTAATTATTTTAGGTAACCACTATGGATATATCCTCATATATATTTCAACCATTTTAAAATTTTAACTTCAGTAAAAGAAAATTAACAATCTCCACTTTATCCTCATATATATCGATATTAATTTTTTGGTAGAATTTTTGGAGCTTATGTGGTGAGTCTTTACTTTTCATGAAAATAACATTGCATAAATAATTCAACTAACACTTTAAATTTCATCCAAATTTAAGGACACCACTAATAATAAATCATGGATGTTCATAGTAGTATTATTTTTTGGACCTCAAGTGGCTAGTATTTATTTTTCATGAAAATAACATTTCATGAAATAATTCAATTATTACTTGAAATTTCATCCAAATTTAATGACACCAATAATAATGAATCATGGATCTTCTAGTAGTATTATTTGATACTAATACAATTCCATGGTCACAAAACTAACACCATCAATGAACTTGAGAGTTTAACTTTAGGTCATTCTTTATACAAGTGGGGGAAGGGAAATGCATATCATTTATGTAGTCTAACATGTGTATTTTTGGGTTCGTCCTACTTCATAGATATGGTATGTCTTCTTGATATCTTATGGAAAAGGTCCATTTGAAAACCATTACCAACCTATCTTGATAAAGGTTTACTAATGTGGTGTGAAATCACATCCACCAAAAGAAAAATTTAATGAGTGCACATAGTCTATGGAAATATTTAGACATAAACCTCATTTCATATGCACAAAAATATACATGTATAAAGACATATTCATCACAGAATTTACTATAAGAGGAATATAAGGAATAATGAGATTGTAATGAAGAATACATTATGGGGTAACTTCCACTGAAATAAGTTAGTTTAAAAACTATATCACATCCATGTAGGTCACATTCTCCTTAAATAATTTTGGTTGAAAACCTTTTGTGAGAGGGTCTACTATCATACTACTCATATCTATGTAAGGAATCTAAATCATCCCTTCATGAACCTTTTGCACATAATATATGATACCTAATATCTATGAGTTTGTTGTTTTTGGCCAATCATTAATTATTTACATACTTGGTAACAACTTCATTATCACAATAGATAATCGTAGCTATGTGAATGGAATCAACCACCCTGAGCTCACCAATGAAGTTATTCAGGCACATCACTTTACAAGTTTCCTCATAAAAACTAACGTACTCAGTAAACATTGTCGGGTCATTCATAGTTTATTTCTTGTATATTCTACATGATAATTCTCCATGAGAAAGAAAGAAAATATAGCCTGAATTAGACCTTAAACTATCATAAAAACCAAAAAATCCAGAATTAGAGTAACCAACTACCTCAAGCTCACTTGATTTCCTGTATACTGACGTGAAATTCTTTGTTCTTTGTAAGTGTTGTAGTACCTTATTTACATCCTTCCAATGAGAAACTCCAAGATTATTTTGGTATCTACCAAGCATAGTTCTGCAACATGATTAATATATGGTTGAATGAAAATCATTGAAAATAATGCTACTAACCATAGAGGCCTACCCATTCACATATACTTGGCATTCATCAAACTTATTTCTATGATATTGCTTCTAGTTAAAAAAATCTCCCTTGACAACTCGGGCCTTCCCAAGTCAAAAATTATGCATATCAAACCTCTTGAGTAATTTATCGATGTATGTTTTCCATAATAATCCCAATTTTATAGCTCATTGATTCCTATGAATCTTAATCCCTAAAACATACTGTCCATTTCCCATGTCTTTCATGTTGAAATTATTTAATAGAAAATTATTTCATCAATCAGTAGATGAACATTGTTGCATTCAAGAAAAATAGAGTAAAATAATAACAAAGAAATGTCACGATCACAACCTAGTTAGATTTCAAATATTACTATCTTAATGCTATTCTCAAACCACATATACAACTCTTCGGCTTGAAAACTAATCTCCCATTCCCTTGGATCATGACACCTTCATGCTTAGCTATATAAATTTTCTCCTCTAGACCACTATTTAGAAGATACATATTTGCACTAATATGATGCTACTTCAAGTCATATGGTGCTACAATGGCCAAATTTATTCTAAGAGAATCCTTTGAAGATAATGGTGAAAATGTTTAATAGAAGTAAACTCCCAGTTTTTTCTTGAAACCCTTAACCACTAATATAGTCTTCAACCTTTCAAATTTTCTTTCATAATCCCTCTTCCTTATAAAAATACATTTACATTCAATCTTCTTTTGGCTTTCTAGAAGAGTCACAAGATCCCAAACATGATTCTTCTGCATAGATTGTGATTTCTCTCTCATGTCCTGAAATCAATATTTAGATTCATGGCTCCCCATGGAATCCCTAAAAGTAGAGGAATAATCTAGCTCAATGTATCGAATCTCAACCTACTGAACATATACTTCATAAGCATCAGAAATAACTAATATGCACTCTTTGGTAGATGTCTTAGGAGGGTATTATTTATTAATAGGAGCCACTATTGCATGTGGAATAGGGTCGTGGGAGATAAAAACCTTTTTTTATATTATAATAGGATTAAATAATGTAGCAATAGGGTGAGGTAAGGAAATGGGAAGAGAGAAAACTAGAATGTCTCTATGATCTTTCTAGAGAGAAAATTTATATGCTTTAAGCTACCATTGTCATTGTGATTTTCAAGGGACTTGGAATGGCTCGTTACTCTTATCTCAATATGTATTAAAGTATAGTGGAAATTATATCCCTTTGAACTCTCATGATATCAAATAAAATGGAATGTTATGGTAATAGGAGTAGGTTTCTTAAGCTTTTAGTTATAGAATTTGGTCTTGGAAAGACCCCAAACATGAAGATGACCAACGCACAATTTTTCTGATTGTAGAGATTGAAAGGAGTCATAGGGGAAGTCTTACAAGGAGCTATATTCACAATATAAACAATAAAATTCAAGGCTTCATCCCAAAAATATTTTAATACATCTTAATGACTCATCATGCTTCAAACTACATCTTCGTACTATGATTATTTCTCTCAACAACACCATTTTTCTCAGGTTTCTCTAATTTGGTATACTAAGGATTGATCCCCTACTTTCTTAAGTATTACACAAAAGGTCCATGATTGACACCATCATGGAAAATTCTACCAAAATATTCCCCTCCTTGATCATATCAAGAAACATTTATTTTCTTATCCAAATACCTCTCGATTTTAGTTTAGTGGAGTTTGAACAGATCTACAACTTATGATTTATGGCGGTTCACATAAAAATATGCAAATTTTATATGGATAAATCATTTATAAATCTAATAAATTAATTTCCAGCACCATGAGAAGGAATCGGGAAAAGTTCACATATATGTGTGTGGATCAACTCTAGCAAGTATGAACCCGTGGGGGCATCAAACTTCTACTGCTTAGTCATCTTATCTTTGATACAATACAAAAATATAGTAAATTAGGAGAAACCCAAATGTCATAAACTACCATGTATAAGTAATGACTATAACCTTATATTTGAGATATGACCTAATCTCATGTGCCACCACATCGAATAATTTTTTGATGAGGTTGGACACTTAGACCCACAAAGAGTAGAATTAGTAGATGGAGAAAAAATGGAATACTCAAGCATACCATCAAGATATTGCTGATAAATAAAATCAACAAATAATCCATTTCCATGAACATCACCATGATAGGGAATAACCAATTTACCATCTTCAAAAGTAAAGTTATAACCAACAACATCCATTTTAGGAATGAAAATGAGGCTCCATATAAATGATGGTATAGGAAAATTATTTTCTAAAATAAAATAAAATCCAAAATCTAAAACAAGATGGCATGCCCAAATGGTTTCAACTTACATCACCTTAACGTTGCCAAGAAAAATCTTACCCTCAAGTTTGGGGCTCCTCCTACTTTTGAACCCCTCCTTTGCTTTTCATCATCCATTCCTTGTACTTATAACAATACTCCTTCAGAGGCCCTTTTTCCTTATAAAAACAACACTCAAAATCTTCAGACTGTACTAACTTTGATTTTAGACTAGTTCCAAAAACATTTTCTTCCGATCCTTATCATTTCTTTTAAAAGTTTTCTTTTCCTTGAAGTTATTTCTACTAGCTAAACTAAGTGTCAATTGTGCAAAGTCAACTTTGGAACCCTTAAGGCACTCCTCCTCAGTGATGTTTGGTATGATAAGTTGATAAAGGTCTCATTTGGTTTCCTAAGAATTATAATTAGCCTTGAAGTTTCCGAAGGACTTTGAAAACAGGAGGACGGACATATATACTAGCAAGTCATCCTCAAAAGTGATTTCTTACTCATGTAACCTAATGACCAACGTGGAATTTTTTCATAAATGCTCTCTAACATTTCAATTTCCATCATAGTTCAAAAAGTTTAATTGAGACAAATATCTATACTGGAAGTACGTATGGGTGTCGACAAAATAATTCATGATGACTCTGATTTTTTGTCTTATCTGTGGTACCAATGGCACTGATATGTATGAGATATTAAAGTAAATTTGCTTAAGGGTTTGTAAATTGCAAGTGTTAAAATTGATCTTTTGAGAGATTTATGTTAATTTTTAAACACATAAAGAATGAAAATAAACTCTAAAATATTCAGAAACAACAGAAAATTTCACCATAAAAATAACCACAACACAACAAATGATGAAAGAGTTCACTCCTCCTGGGCTACATCTCCTTGGTCTAGCTTCCAATGGCTTCACCCTCTTTCATTGCTCTAAAAAATGGTCATTATATACATTTACAGTGCTCAAATGGGTTCAAAACCTATTCCATCACCTTCAGAATACCAAAAAATGCCTGTCTAGACTCTTTCTAATCCAAAATTGGTCAAAAGTTGAACAAGTTATGAGCCTCCTTAGTTTTTCTGCTAATCACAACAAAATTTCCACAAAATCCGGACTGGCCCTACAAATTCACCTAGTTTTCGTCCAACCAAGCAACAAATTTGGGTAATTTCAAGCGAAATTGTTGTACATTTAATTTGTCCACTGATGCCTAAAATCATAAATTTTGACCATATTAATATGGTTGGATTAAAAAATAAAATCGTAATACAGGGTCACGCCCTCGGTCTCAGTCGCGAATTCATATGGTGAAAAATGGGGGAGGATAAGCCCTGACCCCTAACTTGAGCTCCTCCAAATGTAATTTTTATATAGTTTTTTCTCCATATGTTTTAACTAGCAACAACGTAGCCGATGCGGGGCGTGGCACTGTTTGATGTGAGGTCATGATTTCGAATTATGCTGAGGTGTAGCTCAGAATTATCCAATTTTTGGTGGTACCCATGCTGCCATGTTGTGGCCTTAGGTTGGTCCATGTGGCAGTTGTTTTTGGCCATCAAGTACCCAATGAAAATTCACCCACGTAGAACCAATCAGATTCAGACAAGTAGTGAGGCCCTATTGACCTAATAAAAATTAAATTTCGACCAAACAGATGAGTCCATATGTGATCCACATGGATATTGGTGTCCACCCACCTATTCCGCCTGGAACACAACCATTGTTTCTTTTATTTTTTCAGTTTCCTTAATTGTAGCACAATTTACAATTTTTGGCAATTTTTCGGCTCGTGAACTTTCAGAGTTGTTTTGAAGCCCTAAATGGCGATTTTTTGGCATGAAACCACAGAAAAATATGAGTCTTATAGTCTCGATATTCATTCTAAAAAAATTTAGTCCTCATATATATCTTTTGAACATTGTATCATGTGCGTCAAACAGAGATAGTATGCCAAAGTTACGACCCCAAGAAATTGATGTACCAATTTACTCCAACGGGGCCCATAATCTGGTGTTTCATCTCCTAGGGTTATTTTTTGGATGTTTAGGGTTTTCCATTGCTTTTCAAAGATATATAGGCCTTCGACCCTCATTGTAACACAAAATTCTGAGGCCTGTTGCGGCCACATATCTTCTAAGAGATAAGCTACCAACGCCCTAGCTAGTTTATTTCCATTTTGTCTGTAAACAAATTTCAATTCTTTGATATTAATGAAATGAAGTGTTATTTCCATTGCATCTTTGTATTTATTCTGATATTTTTATTCTATTTCGTTCCTACATAAATTCAGATCAATTTCCACTCGCCCAATTTTTTGCTAATCAATTGTCATGTTTTGGAAAATTTGCTTGCTTGGGAAAACAAACATAACATGTTTTTGGGAGCATACGGTGTTAGTTTTCCACGAAATGACTTGCACCAGATTCATAAAAATGATATCTACACAGTCATTTAGGTTCCATACCATTTTGAAAACTTTCATTTTTTAGCATAATTTTGATCACCTAATCACATCTCCCCACTAGAAGATTTTGGACGGCTAAATTTATTTCATTACTGAAAATTTGGATGAGGGTACAACCATATCACCCTTCTAGTCTCAATCCACTACAGTTTGTGTGAATTTAACAATTTGATATTTTAATGAAAATTGATACTTTCCCTTGATTCAGGAGACCCTGTCTTGCTATTGTAGATACCCTCTTGCTGCAGTTTCCCAGAATTTGTAGAACAACAAATTGTCCTTGAAGAAAAAAACATGTTCCCTCATCGGTCTTCAATAAAAATAAACTTAAAAAACTTGAAATTATTCTCAACTCAAGCATTTTCTACACGATGATGTTTAGCTTGTCTTGTCTTGTACTTGCCTCGACTCTTGACCAAGTGTGATCGACATCGACATGCAGCATCCCATTTCAAAGATAATACTTTGTGAAACCCAAAAGAAGAAATTTTGAACTAAATTCCCTCTTTTTCAAATTCCTTTGATGCTTTCTCTTTGATCTTCGCACTCTCTTGCATCGGCATCTTGTTCACATCACTGCTCAACAATGATGCAAGCTTCTGCAATTTGACCACATATTGTTGACCTATTTTTGGAGGAAACATGTTATACCCCTAAATAATATTATCACAACCATTAGCAACATTAATGAAATCATAATTTTCATTTGATGCATCTCCTTGAAATGCCTCATTCACAACATCTTGATGCTTGAACATTAACAAAGAAATTTTGACTAGTATTCACAATTCTCTTCATTTGTCTAGCATCTATAAGAGACAAACTTGTCTTCCTACTATGTTCTCTAAGAAAGTACTCAATCCCATTCTTGAAAAAATAATACTTTTTTTCGTGGTGATGAAAGATTTCTCTCCTATCATAAATATATCAGATACCCAAAACAATACCAGAAATATCAAGCGGAACAACATCAAGTTCAACTTCATCAAGAAGTTTGCAATTATTTCAAATCTAAGTATGCACTTACTCATCACCTAAAAATTTGCATTATTACATATCCAACGTAAAGGATATGGTCTTGGATGAGGAATGGTTTCTAAATTCAACCTCTTGTTTAAGTCTTATTAAATAAGGTTTGCATGTGAACCACTATCAAATAGGGTGTCAATATTGGTATGCTTTGAAATAACTCTAACATGGAAAAGCTCAATTCTTGTTTCATCATCTTGAGTACTATTTTGACAACTTGAAGAACTAGTACTTGGATTGTCCTTACCTTTCAAACCCATTGTGGTGACATTTGTTTCATCTCAGGAATCATAACCTAAATCACGTGTTATTTTTGCAGTTGTCTTTTCCTTCACCTTTTTATTCAACTTGTTGGGTCTCATATCGGGATAAAGTTTCCAACGATGATATTCATCATGTCCATCTTTGGAACAATTCTCGAATGTGATTTTTTATTTCTCCATATTGATGGAAGAATTCTTCTTACCTTTACCCTTCAACTTACCCATTCCTTTCTCTTCAGAAACAAAGGTATCCTCACTTCTCTCCTTTCAAACATGCTTCCCTCTTGACTCTAGATGTGTGGCCTGTACATATACTTAATCTAAATTTGAAGGATTAAACATGAGAATAGTATGTCTTATGTAACTATGAAAACCTCCAATGTACTTTAATAAATTTTCTTCAGATGTCATATCTACACCCAAAATTAGTGCTCTTTTCCTAAACTCTTGAGTATAGCTTTTCGCATTTTGTGCTTTACCTTGCCTAAAGTTTTGCCAGTCCATTATAGCCTTTTGCATGTATGCTAATGGATTAAAGTGTCTCCTTAGGAAAACAAAAAGATCATTCCAAGAGTTTAAGACCTTACCATGTTTCTTCATGCACTCTTGAGTTTTGGCTTCCCACCAAATAAGAGTTGCACTTCCCAATCTTAGTGAAGCAAGCTGAATATTTGTATCATCATCCTTGATTCTTTGTATCCTAAAATACACTTCAAGCTTACGTACTCAATTGTCTAATATTTCAAAATCCATCTCTTCATCACACATAAGAAAATCAAACTTAATGTCAAGCTTCAAAAAAGGAGTTTTACCATGACCTTTTGGAGAATGTGGAGGTGTTTGTGAAGGGTTTGTTGTAGAAGAAGATGATAGTGAATATGGTGGTGAGGATGGTGGTGAGGAGAATGGCAGTGTCAAATGTGGCTTCTCACCATTCCCATTACCTTTTAGAGGCTTGTCTCCATCTCCTTCTCCTCCTTTTGGAGACTTGTCTCCCTTTGCAATATTGGAGCTCTCACCTTTCATCCTTGAGCTTCTCTCCTCATAGAGAAAATTCACCATTCTTGTAATATCAAATAATGATTTCCTGAAGGATTTTTCAACCTTTCACATACTTTCAGACTCTCTTTCATGTGACATACTTGTTGAAGCTTCAACTGAAATTTGAGGAAGAATTTGTGTTCAAGATTGTGGGAAACTTTCTCTCCTTGTCTTTGACCTAACTTGAGAAGTTGCAACCACAATATTTGTTTATCCTCTCTTGAGCTTCAACCTTGTAAGCATCACAAACACTTTCAAATAATTAAATCCTCACACCAACAAAGAAAACCAAAGTTAATATACCAAACTTGGTCTCTATGAAATATTAATGTAAATGTGTTTGGGGGTTTGTAAATTGCAAGAGTTAAAAATGAGTTTTTGAGAGATTTTATGTTAATTTTTAAACACATAAAGCATGAAAATAAACTATGAAAGAAAAAATAGACAATTACACCATAAAAATAACTACAACACATCAAATGATGAAGGAGTTCTCCCCTCCTTGGCTATGTCTCCTTAGTCGAGCTTCCAATGGATTTTCTCTCTTTCATTATTATAAAAAACGGTGATTACATAAATTTTTATTTCTCAGATGGATTCAAAACTTGTTCCATCAGTGACAGAACACCCAAAAATGTCTGTCTATGCTCTTTCTAATCCAAAATTGGTCAAAAACTAAAGAAGTTATAAGGCTCCCTAAATTTTCTGCTAACCGCACCACAATTTACCCAAAATTTGGACTCGTCCTATAAATTTGCCTCATTTTAGGCTAATCGAGCAACAAATTCACATAATTTTGAGCAAAATCGTTGGGTAGTTAATTTTTCCACTAATGCTTAAAATCAGAAATTTGAACCATATTAATATGGTTGGATTAAAAAAAAAATTAATAAAAAAAATTCGTAATATAAGGCCATGCCCTTGGTCTCAGTTGTGAATTCATATGGTGAAAAATGGGAGGAAAGGGGGGCGGGATGGGGGTTTCAAGCCCTTGCCCCTTAACCTGACCTTCGCCAAACGTAATGTTTATACAATATGTTGTCCATATGTTTTAACAGGAAACAATGTAACCCATGTGGTTAGGGTGTGGCATTGTTTGATGCGAGGTCATGATATCGAATCCTTTGGAGGTATACATTATACTTAACTAAATTTTGCTGGCCCTATGCTACCACATGGTGACCTCCAGTTGGGTCATGTGGCAGGATGTGGTTGGCCATCAACCATCCAATGAAAATTCTCCCATACAGAACCAATCAGATTAAGACAAGTGGCGAGGCCTGATTGGCCTAAATAAAAATTACCTTTCGACCAACCTGATGAGGCCACGTGGAAGCCTACCACTGGCCCAATTTTCACCTAATCAAATGCCTTTTTTTGGAAAATTTTGCTATTTTGGAAAATGATCAGAACACATTTCCAAGAGCATACAGTGTCGGTTTTCCACAAAATGAGTTGCACCGAATTCAGAACGACGAGTTCTACATGGTCGTTTAGGTTCCACACCATTCTAACAACTTTCATTTTTTAGCATAATTTTGATTACCTGATCAAGCACCTCAAAGTTCTTCACTAATATAGGCTTGAATGATCATCATGCCCATCTTGTTAGCCTTCTCCAAATTGGAAAATTTGGGCTTGACATCCCCTGAAGAAACTAAAACTATAGTAGCAAGGTTATCCTCCAAAAGGAAAAAAACATAATCCATACAACTCAGTATAATATATATGTTCTTTTTCCAAGAAGTATTGTAGAGATACTCAATGGTTCAATCCTTGCCAGATGTTTCCAAATCATTAAACTATTTATATATTTGTTGATAGGAATTAAATATGATTATGTGTCGTTAATCAAGGATTTAAAATTTATTACTTTCAATTTTCTCGAAGGGTTAAGACCGAATTTTGCAATGTGTCCTACTGTATGCAAAAATTTCAACTCTACGAGAACAAGCAAGTTGCGTCATCCAATATTAGCTTTAGGAAGAGACTTCGACATGCTATATTCCCCTGAAGATCATGTTAAAATAATTGATCCACGCACTTCCAATAACTTTGGAAAAGATGGCTATCCTTGTCCCTCCTTAACATTCATGACTATTCTACTCACCTACTCTACAAGAAATTTCGTAGATCACCTTTGGGAAAAAAATACTAATTTCATGCATATGAGTGCTACTGTGTGATCTTAATGAGACTCAAGTCCCAGTATTCAGGAAAATCGCAACCTCCATAGGCTGATTATATTTTGACAAACAATGATTCTACTTTAGTTACAATCCCACGAATGACCACTATATTGGTATGCCAAGAAACAACTAAACCTTAGTTAGCCCTCTATATTAAGTTCACAAGTTCTACAAACTACCTATAAACATATGTATACACACAATGTCTACATGTGATCATATAGTACTTTTAATCAATTTATAAAAAAAACCTCAACTAACTAGCTAAATAACTATATATATATATATATATATATAAACAAATTTAATATTTATGTTTAATTATTTCACTTTGGAAATTGAAGAATCACCAAAATAAAAATAAATTTTTAGGAAAAATAAAAGATTTATTGAATTTGATTGTAATAAAACCTTTGAATCTCTAACACCAAAAAAGTTGGATATTTTAAACCCAATAAAACCCTGAAATTAAGGGTTTGTTCACAATCAAATATGACACAGTAAAATGAAATTATCTAATTAAATCCATGACTTTAGTCGCTTTCCTATCCATCTTTCTAGTAGTTTGTCAATTTTCCTACTACTTTTCCTTTTGCTGAAATAGTAGTTAGGTATCTGTTCCCTAAAGTAGTTTAGTAGTTCTACAATTTAATAGCTCTACCCTCTCTCGTTCTTTGGGATCTCATAAACATGAGGGAGAGGAAAGGATGACGTTGTTTTGTTAACAAATTTATAGGTTTCTTTGATATGAAGGGAGATTTGGAGAATAAGAATTTCTGGTTGATATCATTAAAAATACTATTAGTTATTTTAAGCAACCGCTAGTACCCATAAATCTTGGTATATAAATAGATTATTTTACAATTTTAACTTAATAAAAATGGATTAATGCAAGTATCATTAGTATACAATTGCACTTTCATTGTTCCATAATCTTGAGCCTGTATTCTAGTTCCATAATTCCATAATCATGGAATAGGTTGAGTTGAATAATGAATAAATATAAAGTATTAAGGATAGCAAGTATATAGAACATCATTTAAATAGTAGAGTCCCACACCACCATGAGATAAAAGAAAGGCCTAATGACTTGTTCGTGGGAGAGATAGAAAAGAAAGGCCTAGTGACTTGTTGGCGAGAGAGCTAGAATTAGTAGGAAGGCTGGAGAAAAGAATAGGGGAAGGTTAGGAAGTGCTTATTGGCATCTTAATTCAAGTTGAATAGTTTAAAACAAAATCATTATTTCAAGTGTGATTGGAATCGAATTGAAGTTTGCAATAATTTTTTTTGATATAATGATTTTTTTTTAATTGTATAAACATTAGATTAATATGAAACTCAAACTGTAATTCTGATTTATTCAAAATCTTTTGGATTAACGATGCACAGAACTATGCATTGTAGTCAATCTGACAGTTATAATGTGCGATAAACTAAATAGCATATTATGGTACCACGCAAATTATGGATGTTTCGAGCATTCGTTGCATGCAGATATTAGTAATGGGGTCTCTAGTTGTCTTTTTTATATATATATATATATATATATTGTATAAAGGTCTTTTTGTAATAGTCTGGAAATTGGGGTTGCCCGCTGTCTCTGTATTTAGCTTCTCAGTATTTGCGTTTTGCTCTGTTCGGAATTGGGGTAGAATGTTGCATAATCTTGAGAAGAATCTGTCGGACGAGGATATAATTGTTCGGTTTCCTTCTGTGATTGGGAGTTTTATGTTGTTGTTTAGGGCCTTCTGCTATTTTTTTGTAAATAGATAACTTGGTATATGGGTTGGTGGGTTTTGCTTCTGGCTAAGGATAAGGGAGGGAGTTAGCTGTTTCAAAGTTCGGTCGTAGAGGTTCTGTTTGGTGGTTGGTTAATTGTGGGTTGCATATTTGGGTTGTTTCTGAGTGGAGTAGATCTATACCATGGTGTCTCTGTTATGTTTCCAAAGTTATGCTTCTAAAACTTGTGGCCTCTGTTAACTTGAGTATTGGAAAAGGTCTATCTCCCAGTTTACAATATTTTTTTTCTTTTCTGATAAGTATCTGTCCTAGATATGGTGTTTCGTTCTTAGTATCAGAAGAGTCTTTTCCTAGTATCTCTAAGATGGTAAAGAAAACTCGAGGCAGGAAGCCCAAAGGAGATAAAGGAAAGAAGCCTATCTCTCCGCGGCCTGCGAAAAGAGGAAGGAAATCAACAAAGCAACTCCTAAATCTCTAGTTCAAACGTTTGCAGCAGAGGTTCCTAATTCTGTGACGTCTCACATTTATCGTTGGGAAATTGAGGTTCTAAATAACAGGGATATGGAGAATGATATGCAATCCGAAGCCCTGCAGAATGTTGTCGCTGATCCAGGGCATACCTGAGGATGTCTCTGTTTCAGCAGTCAATTATAACTTATTGGTTGATAAAATGTATGTTAGCAAAAGCAGTTATGTCGACTCAAGAGATAGCAAAATCCAAGCTGGAGTCTACTCTAACAGATATTGCTAGAAATATTTAGGAAATTAACCTTCATCAGTTGCATCAATATGCTAGACTAGGCAGTATGGAGAAGGACATCAAATCAATGAAGCAGGTTGAGGTGGAAATGCCTGGTTCCAGTGCCAAAGATCCTGCCCTTGTGGAGTCAGAAGATGATTAATGTTATCAGTTACTCTTTTTTAGCGGCTAGTTTCTCTTTCCGTAAATGTAAATGATAGTATATACAGACTTACATATTCAGTTATTGAGTATCGTCATATTTTGTATAGGTTATTAAGACTGTTTATGTTTTGGTTGACTTACTTTGCACTTACATGGCCAAAAAACCTGAGGTTTAATTTTTTATCATTGTTGCCCAGTTTTAAATTAATAAAAAATCTAAAGAAACTAGAAAATCTTTAAAAAAAAAATAAAAATAAAAAATAAAATAAAATAAATATCATAGTACCGGGACATGATTGGGAAACTTTGGTGGCCCATAGCAACCTGGAAGAAAGTTGCACCTCATTTCACTCCACAGGCAGTGCGATCTAAAAAGTTGGGCCTCATTTCACTCCACAGGCAATGCGATGTAATGTATTGCTGGCAATCGTATTCAATCCATCCTTGATTTACACTTAAATATTAAAGCGAGAAATACTGAAGCTGCTATATATTATGAAGAAATTTCGGCTATATAACTATAACTTCTGAGACAAAATCTCAGATCGTGTCACAGTTTTCACAATCTGAAGATTTAGTCGGCAGTGTATTAAAAAAAGATTACAAAATACTTTTGCGATCGAAACATAATTATACTTGTGCATTAGTTATGAGAATGGATTCGGGGGGTCGAGAACTTCCACATTTTCCCCTTATTAACACACAGCTATTATCAAAGTAAGAAATCCCGACTCATTCTTATTTATGTCGAGAGTGGCTCCCATAACTGCAGAGGATCCACGTCGTCTAGAACAGGCGCGTCCATATCGGCGTTTTCACTCTCTTCAAGTGATGGGATATAGAAATTGGGCTCTGAGACATGAGGTGTAACACTCAGCTTACATAAACATACCCTTTGTAAAAAAAAAAATTAACTTTATCACGCATACAATCAGCATTTAATTATGGCATATAATATCTGGTCTTGATTGTGTACACCGCTCTTGTTTTATGGTTCTCGGTACAACATCATGTGATTAGTTGTACGAAGGGTTATGTTACACGATTGCTATTAAGTTTTCCATTTCCCATTATAGCACGCATGATTCAAATATTTCACCGACTATTATGTAATGGTTTGTTTTGATTATTCGTTCCACAATCATATCTATTAAATGTCAACTTTGGAATATGGAATTTGATGATGTGAGTCTGACTGTCCGCCACATGGCTTGCCGATCACCGTCGATTCTGTCTTGATCGCACGGATATGAGGCTTAGGGTTTTCATTGACCCTCGGCCTTCGCAACCGTTTCTGCCCTCATTGTTTCTGCTCCGCGATGAGGAAATTGGAGGCGGTGCTCCGCCAGGGCTTCTTGATAGAGTTTTTTCTAGGTTTCTCTGGTGTTAATGGTGCCTCTGCGGCCAGGGGCTCGCTTCAGACTCAGGTGCATATCTACGGAACCGCGCTTAGTTTTCTCCAGTGATTTTTCTTGCGGCGTTTGATGTTCTGTGGAAATCTATGGATTCTCTGTTGTAAACTTTTACCCTGGAGCTTACGCCATTACCCTCCGCTCATGGCTCTCAGGGTTCTTCGCTCTAATCAATCTGGAATGCCTGGGGTTTCGAGAAATGGAGGTCCGTTTTGTTCAGAGGAAGCCTTCCAAGCCGGTTGCACAGGTAAAAACCCCGGAACGAGAATAGCCTTATCTCGGCTCCATGCTCAATCTAATCTGCCACAGTATTCACGTTTTTGTTTAGATTCAGTTTCAGAATTGTTATCTGTGTAGCTAATGTTATTTATTGTTTTCTTATGGCAGGTTTTCAAGTTACATTGTGCCGGCTCGGTTCCCCGTCGTCACTTCTGAGCTTGTGCCCAGCATGCAAGAGAACCCCCGCCTGCGTCTCACAGGTACTCAACTTCTATAGGATCAAACCCTTGGTTTTTCCTTGGCGAGGTTTTTAGTTACATCTGCATAGTAATTGGGTCGGGTTCGCCTAAGATTGTCTGATTTGTTCCTCTACGCCGTGCAGGGCAGTTTTCTGGCTTGGGTTTCTTTGAGCCATTTGAGGCCTCGAGCCCACTGTTTGTGTAATTAACTTTTACTCCTACTCTGGAATGTCCTGAGGAAAACTGTCACAGTTATCAAGCTGTCTCAGCTTATATATTAATCAAGTTAAACTATAGTCGTTTTGTAACGGTACTCCTGGTTAAAGTTTTGTACAGTGCAGAGAATGTCAACATTCTCAGTTTTATATTGCTGAATAATTACTCCTAAATGTTTTGGCTACCATAAGGCTATATTTTCATATAAGTGTTTATTAAGGTGACTGTGATAGTTCTGTTCCAGATTCTGTACGAGTTGTGATATTGGTATTTCAATTCTTTGTGCACTATCTGGTCTAATTTCTGCGTTTCAGTTATAATATTTATCTCCTTCGCTACTGCTTATGAGTTTACACTTGGGTGCAAGTTTATATTCCTACGTTGCTGCCTTCAGGCATCGTGTTTTATGAGACTGTTACTGACATTTTCATTTCCTACTAAGTAGTTAGTCACAGCGACCGGACCGCCTCACAAGTCCGTGTATTCTACCCAGCGGAGAGCGACCAACCTTTAGCCCAGAACTCTGGACAGAAGGGTTAACAGTTCTCCTGAATTCTATCTGGGCTTGTTTTCCACTAAATATGCTCTACAGGTCTGCTATAGATAACCAAGAAGTTTGACTGTAAATATTTCTCAGGCGTTGTTACCAACTATCTTTTCCATGGAATTAACCTATCTCTGTGCATGTAATAATAAAGGAATTGAACGAGAGAATTACTGTAACTCTTGTCTCTTTTATTTACTGTCAAAAGCGAAATATTATTTTCTTTTCGGCCTGCTGTAAGTTCTCATTTCTTTACTGCTCAGAAACAAGTTATGAAATTCCTACTCTTCAATCCTACTGTAATAACATTAGAAGAAAGATTTTCTTTCCAGGGTTCAGAACTTAGTTTCCTAGCAGCAGCATATTTTTGTAAACAAATTTAGAAAAGGAAACAAGAACATATTACTGTTTACTCAAAACAAGAAACATATTACTGTTTACTCTTTACTCATCTGAAATTCCGAATTCAAATGATGGTAGTGAGGTGCCTCCCTTCCATGAGCTGTCGAACAGTTTCGCAGCTCCCCCCATGCAACAAGTCTGGCTCTGAATTTATCAGAGTACTCGACAGAAACGTAGGACAATCCGGTCCAGTTCTTCCATCATAGGGAAAGAAAAACAGGAAGTACTGGGGAGATCACGGGACAACCGGTCCAATCTCCAACCCAGTGCACCCTGTGCTCTGAAACATCTTTTTCAGCTTCACAAAGTTTTCTCTTCCTTCCTCCACAGATCCAACCCCCCATTCTCTCTTGGATTTTCCATTTATCCAGAGTTCCATGGGTAACTGTGGGAACTGTTTTTCCAACTAACCCAGATCTTGATTTACATTTTTACTTTTACCATCATTGTTACTCATGAAACTAATTCACAGTAAATTTTATCAATGTAAAATGTAATTTTGTTCCAATATTCTAACTGAAATAAACATCAGTCTTAATTTACTTTAAACAAAATAGTCTAACCATTCGTTCCACTAAACCAATGGTTACATGAGGATATCCATGGATGATGGTTAAGAGATTATGAGGATATCCATGGATGATGGTTAAGAGATTGACATGTTGCTGAGTAATGGTGGCTACCTCTTCTTGTGTCGAAGCCAATTGTGATTGCAGCTTTGCTAATTTTCTCTGGAGATCATCGATTACTCCCATACAGGCATCGACAGGATCTCCGACTCTTACCCTTGCTTCGTACACCATGCTTCTTACTGCTTCATCTCTCTTCTCCGCCGGAAGACCCTGTAACACCGCAATTCATCATCACGCCATCAATCCATCACACAGCCTTTACACATCTGAGAGCTTTATGATCAATACAAACAGATCATATTCACACGTAGAGGAATTTAATTATTACATTCCGAACACAAGGAGTTTAATTATAACGCTCCAAACACTTCTTGATGAAGGTCAATGTACAGTACAAGTGTCTGGTCGCTCAATTTCATTCTTGTTTTACATTGCAGGTGTCTTGCACTTTGAGCACGATCATTATTTATTCTACGCAATATCCATGCAAGTGATTACTATGGACGTGAAAATTGAAGAGATTTACAATAAGACTTATGAATACGAAAAATATAGGTGAGTAGATTTAAATATGAAAGTGAAATGTGAGAAACAAAATCATTATAAAAAATAAATGTTTTTTCAGTTTTTCTTCGGAATATTTAAAAACACATTTAGAAAACTTCGAATATTTTATTCTATATTTTAATATATATATATATATATATATATATATAAGAATAAGATAAGATTAGAGGGAATGCATGTAAAAGAAGAGTAATAGCAAATCGAAATTGTAATATTTAAAAGAAAAAATAAAAATTATTATAAATAAAAAGATTACAATAGGAATGTTATTAAAAATTAATATTTTATTAATTAAAAAGTATTTTTTTTTAAATATTTAAAAAATATATAATTTAAAAATAATAATAATAAAATTATAAAAATAAAAATAAATATGAGTAAGATTAAGTGAGAAAGAAATGGTAAAGATAAATATTGAAGAATGACACATACTTTATAAGTTAATATAGAAGAGAGGTTGTGCCATAAATATAAAATTAAAAGACAAAATAATTGTAGATTTTAGATTTCTATGGTGAGAGTTGTGAGTTTCTGGCCACAAAAATGTCCACTGTGGAGATTCCAAACCTAGAAACTCACGACATAAAATAATGCTTATATTAAAAAAAAAAAAATATTAATAAAAAATATTTTAATTTTAATTGCAGATAACATAATTTTATTTTATTTTATTTTTTATTTTTTGGGTTTAAAACGATTTTTACTTTTTAATACTGAGGTAGTGAGGAGGACACGATTTCGCTACAAAATATAATTTCTTTTTTTTGTTTTTACTTTTATAATATGAACAAAATAGGCACTTTCTTCATATTTAATATTTATTTTGAATAATATATTTGAATATTTATGTCAATGTTGCTTTTATATATATTTCTTTTTTTTGTTTTTACTTTTATAATATGAACAAAATAGGCACTTTCTTCATATTTAATATTTATTTTGAATAATATATTTGAATATTTATGTCAATGTTGCTTTTATATATATATATATATATATATATATATATATATATATATATATATATATATATATATATATATAATTTAATTTATTGGTCAAGACATTCTACTTCTTAATGGAGGAAAATATTTGTTTAGAAATGTATTAATGACAAAGAAAACATTTTTAATCTGTAGCACTTGATAAAATCGTTTCAATGTCAAGTAAAATATTTCAATATATATACATTAACTAAAAAGAAAATCTTTTAATGTAGAGCAAGTGAATAAATTGTTGAAATCTTTAGTAAAATATTTCAATGTCAAATATATATTTAGATAAATATATATGATTAAAACATTTTATTAATTCATCACTCAAATAATTTTTTTTTTAATTATATCAATTTATCCAACTTTAAAAAATCAAAATTTTCCATCTTAAATTTTTAGACTACAAAGTTCACACAAAAAAAATGTGATCTCTTTCAAACCTAGATAAAAGTTAGAGAATAACTTGTTTTTTTTTTTATATTTTTAAAATAAACTAAAATGGTAAATACAAACTTTGCACAATCCATTCTATATACCACCAGAGTGGATCTGGAAGTAGATCTGAAAGCCTCTCTGATGAAAAACAAAAACTGTAAATATAAAGTTTGGACAATCCTTCCTATTTACGAGGGTGAATTTGAAAACCTCTCAAATGGAATAAAAATAATCAATATCCAATATCATAACGGAGTAGTCTACAAAAACTGTAAATATAAAGTTTGGACAATCCTTCCTATATACGAGAGTGAATTTGAAAACCTCTCAATGGAATAAAAACAATCAATATCCAATATCATAACGGAGTAGTCTATACTACTACTTTTTGGAAGTAAACGTGTCATGTCTATTGATGGGCATGCATACATAATCATGTTATGCATCCGGAGGCAGCATGTGAGATGTGACTGGCCGTTGTTTGTTTTCGGATCATAACATGGTTATGTATGCATGCCCATCACATGTCACGTCTACCTCCAAAAAGTCGCAGTATAGACTACGCTTATCATAAATCCTCATATACGCTTATAAATCTGACAACCTCGGAAAATAAATAAATATAATCAAATATTAAATATATGAGATCCTATGACATCCGAAGACATTTGCCTTAGCCGAGTCGACCGGAGCTCGAGGATTAGAAGCTTGATGACAGGCCGTTTACTGCTTCCTGTGGACGATCAGCTCGATTTCGTGAGTGCTTCTCTGTGAAATTAACATTTATATATTGATTGGTGTGCTGTATACGAAAGATCTAACTATCAAAACTGCATTAGGGTAATTGAACGAACCTTGAGTCGTTTGATGAGGTGGCTATTAACGAAAACTCAGCGTAGCAGGAGAAACTGGTGGGCAAAAGTGCGCAGGAAAATATGGGGCGAGCACGCATTCTTCTGAACGGTTCTTTCTCTGGATTTTACAAGCAGCGCATGCAGGTGTCGACGACATTTGTGCACCTGCTTATGACGATCTTTTCTAAAAATATATACATTATGATTACTTCCCCACCGTATTGCTTAGCATTCCGTTTTAGGATGGAATTAGCGAAAACAAAAGAAGTTTAACACTGGAGTTGGTACATTGGAGGATTCAGCTATTTATAAGTGAATGGTCTGAGGATGAGTCCGCAGAAGTCGACCAATATTCCAAAGTCATCATCATAAATTTGTCGTTAATGGTATATAGGATAACCAAGCTGTTATCATTGGATTCTGTGCGCTATCTGTGTGTGGATTTCGAGTCGCCAAATCTGGGAAAATTTCACGTTATAAATGTGGGCGCAGTGAAACAGTTTAAAGCTTTGCTTTTGCCCTTTTTCTCTTTTTTGGGATGGGAGGTAACTTGTAAGGTAATATAGGTTATAGTGAAATTGTGTACCAATTCCAAAGAGTTAATTTAATATAATTTTACATTGTTACAATATATTATATTAATTGCAGCTCATAATCTTAGTTAGAGTGAAGATAATATATTAAAATTTATGTGAAATTTTTTAGTTTGCTATGAAATTAATTATATATATATTATAGAAGAAGAAAAAGATTTATTTTTATAATTTTCATAATTTAAAAATTAAAAAAATCTAAAAAATAAATAATGTGTGTGATGAAAATTATTTTTCATTGACACTAATGTAGTTTATTAGATTTTTAGAAAATCTAAGATTAATTTAGACTTTTTCATATTTTATTAGTAGATCATTGTAATTTTTTTAATTTAATAAGTCTAGAAGGTTGGTAGGGTGGAAAATGTTATGGAAGTGAGAAGAATTGGTTTTTTATATTTCCAATCTTATCTTTCTTCTTGACCACTTTGAAGCTCACAAGAATTAGTTCTTTATGTTTGCAATGCTCATTTTCTTCTTATCACTAGCCAAGATAGAAAGATAATTCTAGTTAGAAAGAGTGGGATGGACCACTTCCTTATAATACCTTAGCTTCATTTTCCCATTTTCCCCTCTAACTTCTTTATTATCCCACAACTTATCCTTAAATTTGGAAGTAATATATTTTTAATATTATCATTCTTCTCCAAGATGATCTCCTTCTTTATCCGAGATGGTTGAGAGAAGACTAACTCCATTACCCTCTTTATCATTTATCTCCTCCTTGTGCCATCCATCCTTGAGCAGGAGGTGGGGGTTTTCACTAGAGTGAAACTAAGTCTTGGGGAACCTTTTGGCTTAGATGTTGTAATTCTTCTTGTTATACACCAAATACTTAAACATAGGCATGCCCTCAATGGGGGAAAGACTAGCTTCAATCAAGAGTGCCATCTCACTTGAGGAGGAGGTGGGGGTTCTCACTATTGTGAAACGAAATCTTGGGGAACCTTTTGGCTTAGATGTTGTAACTCTTCTTCTTATTCATCAAATACTTAAACATAGACATGCACTCAATCCTAGCAAGACTAGCTTCAATCAAGAAAATAGGATACTAAGTATTTCCTTTAATCTTGAAGTTATGGGTTATAAATTGCTTCTATATCGCTATAAAATATAGGCAATAAATTGTTTTTGGATTTGCCCAATCTTTCTCCACAGTTCTCTCTCTATATATATTGACACCCTAGAACTCACACCCATATAATATACTTGAGGATTGCCAAATATTTCGAAGAGGATGTTGGAATTTTGAGAATTCCAAACAACAAAAGTAGAGAGAATAATATCCTCTCTACAACACAGAGAAGTTAAAACAGAAATTGCTTGCAGACAGAGATGGCATAAAAATGCTTTCTTCCATTTCATTAACAGAACTTAAAAAAAACTATTACAAAAGTCTTCCTCAAAGCAGAGGGATACACAATATTGACTGCTACAGGCGCAATGCTACAAAACAACTCTTTGTCTCTCAAAACAATACACTCTGTCTCTCTAACAAAATCACCAACACTGCTGTGTTTTTCTTTTGCGCTGCTATGCAAACCAAACAAAACAATTACAATGCAATAATAATCCCTCTACAGGCTCACAGACCTGTTTTCTTTTTATGTGCCGCGCATAAATATTAAAACTTAAAACAAAACTATTAAAAGAAATTCATAACCCCATCGGGTCCGCGCTTTAAACAAACAAGCGCACAAACAAAAAATTTCGATTGCGATTGGCAAATATGAAATTTGGCTCATAGTGCAATCGGGTCCGAACATATAACCTGTGCGATCGGGCCCAACTCATTAAACCTTCCGATTGCAACCTTGCAATTGAGCTGATTCGATTCCATTAAAACATCGCCACGTGGTCAAGTGGACCCACGGGCCTCCACTGCTATGGGGGGCGATTATAATATAATGTGATATGTTATATAAAACGTTCCGCTTGCGGAACTTCTCCCATCAACAAGACACTTGGTTTTAGAAACATATGTATTGCGATTGTGATTGCGATTTTGATCGCATCGCATCGCGACTCCTCATCAACAAGACACTGCTCAAAAAGAAATCTGCGATTGCGATTAGCGATTAAGTGGTGGGGACAACTTATCCGCCAATTCAAAAACAAAAAGGACTTCCGCCTGTTTAATTCAATTTCTCCATTCTGGTTGTTGAGGGCTTTAAAGTCCGAATTGACTGTTTTAAATAAAACTGCTCCTCCGTAGTTCAGAACTATGGGAAATCTCCGTTCCTCTGTGAAATTGACTTCGCCCATATCAAAATTAATTCTTCTCTCTGTTCATGGTTGCGGCCCATCAATTATTAAATTCTTCCTTACGGATTTTCTCCATTCCTCTTAATTACACAGAGCTGTGCACTCAATCTCTGCTGCTACTGCCTTTGTGTACTCTTTTCTTCTGCTCAAAGGCACGCAGATGACTTTAATATTTCAACACTCCCCCTTAAAGTCAGCTGCTGGGTTATTCATCATACCCAAACATTTCCTTAAAAATTCAAATGTCTTCTGCGCCAATGCCTTTGTCAAAATATCTGCATATTTCTCCTCTGTTTTACAATGTTGTAAAAAAAATTCTCCATTGTTCACCAATTCTCTGATATAATGAAATTTTGTGTCTATGTGCTTCGTTCTTTTATGAAACACAGAATTTTTTGACAATGCAATAGCTGAGCTATTGTCACAATAAATTACAGTGCCCTTTACTTGTTCTTGGCACAAACTTCTCAACATCCTTCTCATCCAAATTGCTTGACACGCTGCTGCTGTAGCTGCCACATATTCTGCCTCTGCTGTAGATAATGCTACAATCGGCTGTTTCTTAGAAGCCCATGAAATGGCTCCTGAACCCATATGAAAAACATAACCGTAAGTGCTCTTCCGATCATCTACACTTCTAGCCCAATCACTGTCAGTGTATCCAACTAATTCTGAATTTTCTGAAGCTATATACAAAATACCAAATCTTTTTGTTCCTTTCACATACCTAAGAATTCTTTTTGCTGCTTGCCAATGTGCTTCTTTTGGCTTCTCCATAAATCTGGAAATTAAACTAACAGCATGCATAATATCCGGCCTAGTTGCAGTCAAATACATGAGGCTGCCAACTATGCTTTTATACAAACTTGGATCAAAATCCTTGCTGTTGTCATCTTTACTCAACTTCAATCCCATTACTGTGGGAGTAATTGCAGCTTTGCAACCCTGCATGTTAAATATTTCTAAAACCTGATTCACATACTTTTCTTGAGAGATAAAAATCCCTTTATCACCTTGCTCCACTTCTATTCCCAAGAAGTATCTTAACAAAACCATGTCAGTCATTTCAAATTAATCTTTCATGACTGTTTTAAAATTTTCAATAAGATAATCATCATTACATGTAAAAATTAGATCATCAACATATAAAACAACAATCAACATCTTACCATCCTTTTCTTTGATGTAGAGGGTGCGTTCTCCCTCACACTTTTCAAATCTGTTCTCCAATAGATAGGAGTCTATTCTGCTGTACCATGCTCTTGGAGCTTGCTTCAGCCCATAAAGAATTTTCTTCAATCTGCAGACTTTATGCTCTTGGCCTTTCTTCTCATATCCGAGAGGTTGTTCCACATATACCTCTTCCATTAAAACTCCATTTAAAAATGTAGATTTTACATCCATTTGGTATGCTTTCCATTTGTTTTGTGCTGCTATGGACAACACTGCTATTACTGTCTCCATTCTTGCAACTGGTGCAAAAGTTTCTTCATAATCAATCCCTTGCTTCTGCTTATATCCTTTGACAACAAGTCTGGCCTTGTTTCTTTCTATTTTTCCTTCAACATTGCTTTTGGTCTTATAGACCCATTTAACTCCAATGAGTTCTTTACCTTCTGGGAGATCAACCAGCTCCCATGTTTTGTTCTTCTCTATGGCTTTAATTTCTTCGTCCATAGCTTCTATCCATTTTCTATCTTTAATTGCTTCTTCAAAATGAATAGGATCATCAACTTGACAATACAAAGCAAATAAGGAATTCATACCTTCATCTGCTGCTCCTTGCTCATAGATTTCTCTAAGACTTCTGAACTTTGTTCCTCTTTCACTTGGTGTAGTTGTGCTTGATGAAGCTCTCAATTCTGCTCCATGTGTTGTGCTCGGTGAACCACTACTGCTTCTTCTCAAGGGTGTTCTCGCTGCCGCTTGAGGCGTCCCTTGCTATCCTTGTGCTGGTGGAGGTTGTGGTACAGATGGGTTGTTAATTTCAACCACATCTCCCTCATCCTCATCATGAGATAAACAGTTTTGGACATTGATTGTCTTCTCAATACTTCCATCCCATGCTTCCTCTTCAATAAATGGCACATCTCTGCTTATCACAAACCTCTTTGTGGATGGGTTATACAATCTGTATCCTTTGGAATCTTCACAATATCCAAGGAAAATGCACTTCTCCCCCTTACTGTCCAATTTCTTTCTCAATTTGTCTGGAATGTGTGCATATGCCACACATCCAAAAACTCTCATGTGGGTGACTCCCTGTTTTCTGCCACTCCACGCTTCTTCTGGAACTTTGTTCATCACTGCTTTTGTGGGACATCTATTTAAAATATACACAGCACAGTTTGCTGCTTCTGCCCAATACTCATTCGGCAAGTGTTTTGCCTTTAGCATACTTCTCACCATTTCCATTATGGTTCGATTCTTCCTTTCAGCAACTCCATTCTGTTGCGGTGTGTACCTTGTGGTAAACTGCTTGTGTATGCCGTTCTCTTTACAAAAACGCAGAAATTCCTTTGATATATATTCTCGTCCTCTATCAGTTCTGAGAACTTTAATATGCAGTCCGCTCTGTTTCTCTAAAATATCTTTAAAATAGAGAAATTTTTGAAAAAATTCACTCTTATATTTCAGAAAATAAATGCACACTTTTCTTGTGAAGTCATCTATGAAGGTTAGCATGTAATTGTTGCCTGAAACTGATGTTGTTTGCATCGGCCCACATAAATCTGAGTGAATGATCTCTAAGGGTGCTTTCACCCTTATGCTTTTCCCTGATGGAAAATTTTCTCTGTGTTGCTTTCCCAAGATGCAGCCTTCACATAGGCTGTCAGGCTTCTCAATCAATGGAAAACCTCTTACCATTCCTTTTCTGTGCAGCAAATTTAATCCTCCGAAATTGAGATGTCCAAATCTCAAGTGCCATAACCAATTTTCATCTTTCTCTTCCTTCTGAAAGGCTTCTTGTGTTACAGCTGCTATACTCTTTCCTTTTCCCTTCAAGTCAATATTGAGCTTGAGCGGAAACATTCTATTGTTGGTCATCTGAATTTCAGCAATGATTTTCTTGCTTGGAGGTATATCTTTTATTGTGCACACATCATCTTTAAAAACTACATTGTAACCTTTGTCTATGAGCTGCCCAACGCTCAAAAGATTACACTTCAAACCTGGAACATAATACACATCTTGAACAAATTTTTGCTCACCATTTCTTGCTCGAATTGTAACTCTGCCTTTCCCTTTGACAGAGATCTTAGTATCAGTCCCTGTGGTTACTTCATATTTAACATCTTCATCTAGATTGGCAAACATTGCTCTATTTCCAGTCATGTGATTACTACACCCTGAATCTAAGAACCAAACATCATCTTCTCTATCCTGTGCTGCATTACATACCAACAGCACATTACTTGGGTTCTTTTCTTCTTTTGCTACATTAGCATTTTGCTTATTTTTCATGTCATTTTGCTTCTTTCTACATTCATTGGCATAGTGCCCATATTTCTTGCAATAATGACACTGGACATTGGATTTGTCATACCTCTATCCATGAGCATGTTGATGTTGATGTCCACCTTGTTGGATGTTGCATTGGCGGTGGTTTTGATTTTGACTATTGCTCCTTCCATGTGAATGTGAAGGGTTGTTCCTTCCACCTCTGTTCTGGTTTCTGCCTCTTCCTCTTCCTTTTCCTTGACCTCTTCCTCTTCCTGAAGGCATCTGGGTCTTGAAGGCGTGCTCAAGAGATGAATGTTCATCTCTGCTCAATCTCTGTTCATGAGTTATCAGTGAGGCATGAAGTTCATCTACTGTGAACTTTGAGAGATCTTTGGTCTCTTCTATGGTGGTAAAAATAACATCAAACTTTGAGGGTAAGCTTCTCAAAAGTTTCTCCACAATCCTTCTTTCTTCAAGAGTTTCTCCATGGGATCTTATCTGATTTACAATCCCAATCACATGTGTAAAAAATGTGTCCACATTATCTGACTCTTTCATGCAAAGAGTTTCAAAATCTCTTTTCAGCAATTGAAGCTTTGTTGTCTTAACTTTCTCCATACCTTGATAGGCTACTTTCAGAGTTTCCCATGCCTCCTTGGATTTCTTGGCTGCTACTATCCTTGGAAACACACTCTCATTTACTGCTTGATACAAATAGAAGAGGGCCTTAGCATCCTTCTTTCTATTGTTCTTCAATAAATCCTTCTCTACTTGAGTTAAGGCATTAAAGCCTGCTCATCAGCTGTTTCAACAAAACCATCTTCTACAAACTCTCATAAGTCTTGTGAGACAAACAGGGCTTTCATGGTAATGGCCCAATAATCATAGTTCTTTCTATTAAATTGTGGAAGTTGAACATTTCCAATGTTCATACCAGTGCTTGGTCCAGCCATTGCTTTTAAACTGAGCACTGAACTTAAACAAACTGTCTCTCCTTCTCTGAAAGAACAAACTCTTTTAAACCAAAACAACGGCTCTGTTTTCCTTGAGAAATACCTGAACATTTGACTTCTGTTGAGACTTCACTCTGCTGGAGAAAACACTGCAACAAGTCTTCTTCTTCTTCAGCTTCTTTGAAACCTTCAAAGAGCCTGAACTAGCTTTGATACCATGTTGGAATTTTGAGAATTCCAAACAACAAAAGTAGAGAAAATAATCTCCTCTGTACAACACAGAGAAGTTAAAACAGAAATTGCTTGCAGACAGAGATGGCATAAAAATTCTTTCTTCCATTTCATTAACATAACTTAAAAAAAACTATTACAAAAGTCTTCCTCAAAGCAAAGGGATACACAATATTGATGCTACAGACGCAGTGCTACAAAACAACTCTTTGTCTCTCAAAACAATACACTCTGTCTCTCTAACAAAATCACCAACACTGTTGTGTTTTTATTTTGCGCTGTTGTGCGAACCAAACAAAACAATTACAATGCAATAATAATCCCTCTACAGGCTCACAAACCTGTTTTCTTTTTATATGCCACGCATAAATATTAAAACTTAAAACAAAACTATTAAAAGAAATTCATAACCCCATCGGGTCCGCGCTTTAAACAAACAAGCGCACAAACAAAAAATTTCGATTGCGATTAGCAAATATAAAATTTGGCTCATAGTGCAATCGGGTCCGAACATATAACCTATGTGATCGGGCCCAACTCATTAAACCTTCCGATTGCAACCTTGCGACTGAGCTCATGCGATTCCATTAAAACATCACCACGTGGTCAAGTGGACCCACGGGCCTCCGCTGCTGTGGGGGGCGATTATAATATAATGTGATATGTTATATAAAACGTTCCACTTGCAGAACTACTCCCATCAACAAGACACTTGGTTTCAGAAACATATGTATTGCAATTGCGATTGCGATGGTGATCGCATTGCATCGCGACTCCTCATCAACAAGACACTGCTCAAAAAGAAATCTACGATTGCGATTAGCGATTAAGTGGTGGGGACCACTTATCCGCCAAGTCAAAAACAAAAAGGACTTCCGCTTGTTTAATTCAATTTCTCCATTCTGGTTGTTGAGGGCTTTAAATCCCGAATTAACTGTTTTAAATAAAACTGCTCCTTCATAGTTCAGAACTACAGGAAATCTTCGTTCCTCTGTGAAATTGACTTCGCCCATATCAAAATTAATTCTTCTCTCTGTTCATGGCTGCGGCCCATCAATTATTAAATTCTTCCTTACGAATTTTCTCCATTCCTCTTAATTACACAGAGCTGCACACTCAATCTCCGTTGCTGCTGCCTTTGTGTACTCTTTTCTTCTGCGCAAAGGCACGCATATGACTTTAATATTTCAACAGAGGAAATACCTTTTACTCCAAAACCAAAAATTACTATACTTGCAACAATTTTCATTGTTTTCAAACTCACAATAATCTTTAGAATCTTCAATAATCTTTTTCTTAATTCTATAATTCTAATTTAACCTATGAAAAATATCAATACCTAAAAATATTTTCAAATAATTATTATCATAAATAAAACTATCATTAATTAATTTTCATATATATATATATATATAATTTTTACATACTTTTTCAAAATTATTTATTCACATTAAAATTTTTAAAATTTATTTAAATTAGAAAAAAAACCTAAACCTTTTTATCGACTAAAATTTTGCTTTTGGTTGATTGTTTTCGAGAGACCAAATCTCGTTGTTTCAAATCCCGACATCAACAAATCTCGTTGTTTCAAATCCAAATCCATATCAACATGCAAATGCCAACGCCACCTAAGGAGTAAGCTCGCGGTCAAGTGTGTGCCCCGCAATAATGTGGACTTTGCACGTTTGAATCTGACCATGAGAACGGTCCCTGTGGTTTCCTCACCCTTGTAAACCCAACGAACTTCAGAGGATCCTACGGAGAATTCGGGTGGCAAAAGATTCAGATGCAATATTACACAGCAAATATAGAAAGTTATATTCCATCTTTTGAAGCTGAATTTCTTATAAATTCTAAAGATTCATCACAATTTAGATTGTCTGATCCATTCAGTTGGACGAATCTATGTAGATTTAATAACTCCGAATCCATTCAGCTTGACGAAGATCTCTGAGGATATGATACCATTTCATACCCAACGGAATTCTGTTCATACTTATAATTTATGTTTTATCAAATTTAGGATTAGAAGAAAGACTTATTTGCTACACCAGTAATTAGAAAAAGTTTGCTGGGTGCTCCTATTGACGTTTTTAGTTCAAATGTAATGTCAAGGATGTTTTATGCTATGAGCAACTAATATATACTATGTTATGTTATTGATTTATTAATGGGTTGGGTAATGTATGCCATATGTTACAGAATATACTTGCTTAAATTAAACGAGTGATATGTACGACCTCGATTAATACATCAATAACACAATATATATTGGTAGATGCTATATGGCACGGAATATTACCACAGACATAGGCCAGCAACGCGTTACTCGCCACCAGGCCTGGAAATTGACGGACCTATTTTTGGTTTTAGAACGTATTTGACGGCAGGGGAAAAATTTAGCACCTAAAATATGACATGTGGTATATCTCTCCAACCTGTCAAAATGACGTCTAGTTTCAGTAAAACGTAAAAATCTTTAATACTCTATTTCATAAGCATGTGGACTCGAAACCTGTACAGGCTATTTAAATGTTGCAGTGTTCTACTGCCTACTACCTTAGTACTTACCATTAATGGAATAACTCTTCAGCTACCCTTGGCGCGGCTAGGCCCATACGAATGATATGCAAATCTATAAGGCCTATACGAATTATATGAAAAATTAATATGATGAGACCTGGAAATTGCAATCTGGGGTTTTATTTATTGTTTACCTATTTCATGATCCATATCAGTGAATCTGAATGTAGAATGTTAAGTTGGTGGGTTTGTATTGGTATTTCGTTGTATCTGATGTTCATTACTCGAGTGTAAGACCGAACTGTTGCAGCCTAGCAGAATGTCAAACATAATGTCAAACTGCAAATTGCATGAATTTGGCAAACATTTTTAATATGTAACACAAAAAATTGACGGTAATAAATTAACTGAAAACTTAAATTGACTGGCATGGAAAACAAGCAACCGTCTTCAAATTTTCAATTGACCGGCAAAATACAAAATATATTTGAAATTCCAGGCCTGCTCGCCACTTTTGTTATTTTTTTACGTGTACGGTTGCAACGGCAAATCGGTGCTTAGCAACTTTTGTTATTTTTTTTCCAAGTGTCCTGTCGTCGCAGCCGTAAATTGTATATGCGTTTCCACGGCATATTGGAAATTACAAACAGGAAAAATCGGAGAACTTTTGAAAGTTAAAGTGCTCAACTTTGAATACGTGGAGCATTGATGCTTCTCGCCGTGATACATGGATGCTTATCGTTTCTCGCCGTGTACCACTTGCCTCCTATTACATCAAAAGTGAAGGCAGGCTCTAAAAGTGTAGGCTCTAAAACAAAGTGTACCCGCCGACGTTGAGAGAACAATTTCGGGTAGCAACAATTCAACAATTACATTTTCTACAGTTTTGAAAAGTCTTATGTGGGGGACTCCACAAATTTACGCTGAGCATAAAATATGACTTAAAAAATGGTTGGTGTGATCCAGAGAAAATTTGTGGAAAGAGTTTGTTGATTCAATGTTTTTGGATTGCAATGGAGAGAAAGCTAGAGTTTTCCAATATGCGCTAGGGGGCTAGAAGTAATATTTTTTCCTTGTTGGAATACATAATTCCTACTTGTCTTTAGCTGTGGTTATCTCTATGTATAGAGTCTATTTCTATTTGATAGGTTAGTTTCTAGTATGGAGTGAGGTTGAGATATTCTCTCAACCGAATTATTGTATGTCTAAGATAGCTTCTCTATCTTGAGACTCTACCTCATGTATATATGTAACTTGATTTTATTAATGAAATATAGCTTGTATGGTCAGTTTCTAAGTTGGTATCGGAGTCCGTTTGGGACCGCGCCTAGACCTCGGCCTCTCCTGGGTTGAGGGAAATTGGAAATAAGAGAATTTTGTTTTAGTTTATTTTTTTTTGGTTTCTCCATCTATATAAGCGTTGAGAGTTGTCCTTTAAATCTCACTGTAGTGGACTGAAGAAACTGACTGCTTCAAATGGTTGGACAGTCAGGAGCGTCGATTCTGCCTGTTCATGTTGTAGATGTCACCATAGCGGTGATGGTACCTGATTGGTTCATGTTCATGCGCGCAGAGGAGAGGTAATGGAGGATCTAGAGTTTGTTTAATTTATTTGATGCAATTTTCAGTGGGCACCTGACAATTGACAAATTGAGCGTGTTTTATAGGAACTGTAGATATCTGTCGAATACAAGTAGGCCAAGGATCTCCTTTAAGTCAGTGATTTGAATAAGTTTTGAGGAGTGCCTCTGTGAGATAGCTGGAGGACGTACTGCGTGGAGAATGTTGCACGAGAGGGAAGCTACGTAGGAGATGAACCTGCATACATCCATCCAGCACTTGAAACGAGAAATGAAATGCAGTCAAACACAGCAACAAAAATGAGGCGGTTCTCAGAATGCTCAATGAAATTACAAGTTGGGGAATCTTTCAGAGAATGAAGAATTACACGATATATGTTGTGTCAATGACTATTCGTATTGTGTTGGGTTTCATGATTATTGCTTTGATATGCCAATTTGACTTTTCTCCATTCTTTGATATAGCTGGTTATTTGTCTGGTCTGGTGGGGAGAAATCGCCGCCTTAAAGCACATCATAATATCTATCACTGGCCTGTTATATTTTTGTTTCAGGGTTGTAATTTTTTTTTTTCTTCAAGAAACTGAATATAATCTAAATGTCTCTCTAGATGAGAACCTGGAGAGTGTATACACTCATACACACACACGAGTCAGATGAGCCTTTCAGAATAGAATAATGACACAAATGAACACGGAGGATATGTCGCTGCCAGCTCTTTTCGAGCAGGCGCATCAAATCCACTCGACCGTGGCAGATTTGACTACGGATTAGGATAAAGTAAAAAAGGCATGTGATATATTATGGCAATGTGATGCAATGGTAGACCAGCTAGGGTTATTTTCACCTAATGAATGTAAAGAGGACATTAGTACTACAGATTTGAAATTCTTGATGGTGCCTTGCTATCTTGGAGAATTGACAGAGAAGATCCATAATTCTGACAGACTGCAGATTATTAAAACTTCTCAAGCACATTTGAAAGAAGATATATCGTTGATACTTATATGATAGTGCACTTGTGAATTGGATGTCGCCTCTAGTTTCAGGAAAAAAACACCATCGATGGCATAGCGATGGAAGCAAGGAGAGCAGTTACCTAAATTTAGCGAAGGCGTTGTGAATTTCTACAGGCGGTGTGGTGTAGTTTTAGGATTGAATTAACTTGTAGTTGTCTTCGTATTCAATTTCATGAGATAAGAATGGAGATGAAGAAAAATTAGTGGATTATGTTCTTTCCTCTAGCAAAATCTATCAGGGAGAAGGGTTCAAATACATTAAGGAATGCTTTGAAAATGGCACATTTCATCTCATTGGCCTTTATTGAGTGATGGCAGTGTTCACTCACATTTAGATCAGTTGCAGTTGCTTTTGAAAGGTGCTCCACAACATGGTGCAAAAAGGACTCGGGTGCATATCCTCACTGATGGTCATGATTGTCTTGATGGATCGGATTTCCAATACTGTGGACTTATTTTTTGAGTTGGAGTCTAGAGGTAGTATAATTGAGTACTTGGTTGTTGTATGGTGAGAAGGTGGACGAGGCCACTGAGAAGGGTCGAGTTTTGAAATGTTGTTTTTTTTTTTTGGATTCAATTCGTTTTTTTTAATTTCTCGTTGGAACCAATAGGTGGTGGCTTCAGTCATACGCTTGAGTTGAACAAGGCAGCTTTCAGGTGTCAGAAGAGGTGTGGAAGCATGTGGAGTTGTTGAGAGGCTTCAAGCTTCCTTTGTTTGGGATCAACCTGGTTGAAGGTTGAACACATTTATGGCATGGTCTCGTGGTGCAACAGTAAAGTGAGCCGAGGGCAGTGTGGTGAGTTGCCTCGATGTGATTATGTTTCTATACAGGTTGAAGATGAAAAAATTGTTGTCTTCATGAATTATTCTGCTTTCATGTTGAGACCGGTCAACTTAACATGTAAATGCATTTATGTAAATATGGTTAAAAGAATTAAATGTTGTATTATTGTGACATTTAGTTTAGGCAACTATTGTCACGAGTGCGAGTCTTTTTTGGAATTGTCCATTCCGACAATAGACAAATTTATTTGCAGGAATGATTTACTACCAGATATAATGAAGACATGACAATGAAAATGGAATCATAGATTGGAGGATGATCGAGTTTGTGTGTGTCGAGTGTGGTGGAAACATATCTGCATGTTCAATAGCGAGGAGATTAGCTCGATAATGGGTCTTCGTTGTTGCAGCTTGTCAACGAGCATGAGGAGGCATGCTTGGAAGCAGTCACTAGCCTTGATATTGTGAATAGGGTAAGTGGCATTACACTGCGATTCCAAGGGAATTGGATTCTGAAACGAGAACTTTTTGTGCACAAAATTGTTGAATTTTATGCATGTTGACAGTGAATTTTTCGACGACGCAGGATTGGACCCTGGAGTCATGGCTGTGATAAGCCTTTATGGCTGTGTTAAGCCTTTGTGGCTGTGATAAGCCTTCGTGGCTATGTTGTGCTTTCGTGGCTGTGTTGAGCCTTCGTGGTTGTGGTGAGCCTTCATGGCTGAGTTGAGCCTCCGTGGCTGTGTTGAGCCTTTGTGGTTGTGGTGAGCCTTTGTGGTTGTGTTGATCCTTTGTGGCTGAGGTGAGCCTTCGTGGCTATGTTGAGCCATGGTGGCTGTGATAAGTCTTGGTGGCTGAGTTTAGCCTTGGTGGCTACATTGTATCTCCTCAAGGCTGAGCACCTGAGCGATGGAGGTGAATTACTACTTGTCGAAATGTGAACTAGCAAGCAAGTGAAAGGGTATTGCTCATGCAGGTTCATGAAGCAACGTGGAGCGATCAGTTGTCAGTGATCTGATAGGGATCAGATCGAAGACAACGTGTAGTGTATGATCTTGGATCTTTTCACAACAACAGTGTGGGCAGTGTTCTGGTGAACTGAAATTTGGGGCAGTCTGTCCGCAGTAGTGGATGGCATGGCCATGTGTTGACCATTTCTTCATGGATATTGTATTACTATCATGGTTATCACTTTTGTTTATATTGTTATTTGGTATTTATTTTTGTTTGGTATGGGTAAATTTGGACAAGTCTTCAAAGTTTGTATACATATTGAGATTAGCGACCTCAATATGAAGTCATTTCGTTAGAATTCACAACTCTAACTAATGACAGGTATAGCATGGAGATTCAAGACTAATACATCCAAAATTCAAAAGTATAAAATCTATGACAGAAATATTCAAGTGAGAAAGCTCTAGCATATGAATGGTATGGTGAGTGCAAAGGATGATGAAAAATCAAGCTTGTGAGAGTTTTTTTTTATGATAGTTTCTTGGAATAAACTGATGACCATGAGTATGAGTCACAATTTTTAATTAGAAGAAAATATACATGTCATTTATTGTTTGTACATGTTGTAAGACCCAGAGACGCATACATACCCCTTTGTTATATGTTCCCTTTGTCAGAGAGTTTTAACACCCTGGAAGAGTGTGTCATGTGGGATGGATACACTTGGGTGGACTGTATTGGTTTTAGACTCCATAAGATGAATTTTTATATGAAGGGGGAGTTAATCGAGAGGTTGGATGAACCATGTATGTGAAGGACTTCCTAGTAGACTGGTGGTTGCAGCTGCTAGAACCCATTAATTTCAGTAGATGGTTGTTCCTTTATATGGACATCGACAACAGTATGAACAAGATAGAAAGTGTAATTACCAAACAGAACCAGTGTAATTACCAAAGAGTACCAATTGTAGATTTTGCAGATAGATATTGAGACAAGTAGTCATTAAGAGGGAGTGTTGGAATATGTAATTCCTACTTGTCTTCAGTTGTGGTTCTCTCTATGTATAGAGTTTGTTCCTATTTGATATGTTAGTTCCTAGTTTGGTGTGAGGTTGAGATATTCTCTCAACCAAATTATTGTGCGTCTAAGATAGCTTCTCTATCTTGAGACTGTACCTCATGTATATATGTAACTTCATTTGATTAGTGAAATATAGCTTGTATGCTGAGTTTCTAAGTTTCCTTACATGCTCTATTGTTCTATGTTGTTTTTTTATTAGGCTTATAGATATGTTTATTATACGCAGAGGCAAATGCTTCTTAGAAATATTTTGGTTAGTTATGATGCATTTTCATATAAAAAAAAGAGGTTTTGAAATGTTTTGATTTTTCTTCTTACTTATAATATTTTTTTTTGAAATTATTGGATTTTGTATTTTAAAGTGACTGGTCCTTTTTTCAAGTCGTTCTCCAATTGAGTTCCCCAACTTATGTTGTTTACCATCCTTTTGAATTAGTATGTGACAATAATATAAATATTTGATCTAATTGCTAATTGGTTTATTACATTTCTTTAGATTTTGGATACATTTTTTTCACTTTTTCTAATGAAAGAACAATTAATAAATAACCTCAATTTATATGTTTTTAAAATTTGCATAAAACTTCTCTACTATTGTTTCTTTGAGCTTGAAAATGTTCATCAATTCTATTTGTTGTTGTGAACTTCTTTGTTTTGATTGATATCAACATGGAATGGGATTTGGGGCTATTAAATTGATTATATCAAAAGGTTACTAGGCCTCATTAGCCCCATTGTCTTTGAATCTATATAGGTATGGTGTTTTGTAAATGATTACAATATAGTTTCCTTTTACTCTTTCAGGGATCTGAGAGAAGTGTGAATTCTCTTAGTTGTTATTGTAATGTCCTCATTCCCCACGATTTCTCTTTGAGCATGTTTGGGTTCATTTTGTGTTTCCTTGGACCACTATTTCAGATAGGGACAACATGTTCCTCGGTACTTCTCAGTCTATCCTTTGGTCTCTGATGGGTACAAAGTTAACCAAATCGACCACCTTTCTTCCCCAAATATATTTATAAAATTAAGGGGATACACTAGTATTATAGAGACCTAACATCCCCCTCTCCTTAAAAAAAAGTGTTGTCCTCAACGCCTAAGTTGTCATGGATTCTTCTGTATAACATTTTCATCCTCCCATGTGGAATCTTCAGTGGGTAAGTTCTTACACTTCATGAGATACTCTGAAATTGATCGATTTTGTAACTGTCGAGTTCTTATTTCCGTGACTGCTTCAGGTTCCAATATGATTCTTCCTTCCTCATCAAGTTCTAGAAATATTGTTTGAACTGGGATTTTTTCACCTATAGCCTTCTTTAACAATGAAACATGGAAAGTTGGGTGCACTCGAGAAGATGCCGAAAGCTCCAATTTTTATGCCATAGTACCAAACTTTTGTAGCACCTTGTAAGGGCCATATTAATTTGGCGATAATTTATTATCCTTCTTAGCTTTCTTGAGAGACATTTGTTTTTATGGTTGTATTCGTAAAAATACCAAGCCACCTACATCAAAAATTCTTTCTCTAGGACGTTGATTTTCCTGTTGTTTCATTCGATTCTGTGCCAAATTTAGGCTATCCTTTAGGAGTTGGATAACTTGTTGTTAATTCTCGATGTGATCTCCACTGCTTGAACCTTAGAATTTTCTCTTAAAGATGATGTGAAGGATAGTGGATAATATCCATAGAGTGCAATAAATGAGATCATTTTTACTACAGTGTGGAAGGAAGTGTTATACCACCATTGAGCCAGATGCAACCACTTGACCCATTGTGTTTGTTTATCAGATACAAAGCAGCGAATATATTCTTCGAAACATTTGTTCACTATCTATGTCTTCTCATCAGATTGAGGATGATAAGTTGAGCTATGAGCTAATTGAGTACCCAGACAAGAAAATAATTTAGTCCAAAAATTTCGAGTGAAAATGGGATCTTTGTCACTTATAATAATCTTTGGGTTTCCATTTAGCTTTTAAATTGTTTCCATAGATATAGTAGCAATTGTACTCGATTTAAATGGATGATATAATGCACAAAAGTGTTCATACATGGTATGTGTGTCAACTACCACCATGATAACACTCTTTCCTTAAAACTTAGGTAAAACTGCGATAAATTCCATTAAAATCTCCTCCCAACATTGAATTTGTATGGATAAAGGTTGTAGCAGACCCATGGTCTTAATTGTTTCAACTTTATTTTGTTGGCAGACAAAAAATTCTGCCACAAACTTCTGAATATCAGATTTAAGGCCATCCCAAAAATAATATTTCTTGGCCCTGTGGTAAGTTTTTAAAAATCCTGAGTGTCCTCCTAAGGGAGAGGTGTGAAATTCCATCTTTTGTTTTAGTTTGGAATTATTACAAATATATAAGCGATCTTTGTACCATAATGAATAATTTTTCCAGATAAATGTATCAGATATATTGGGATCTTGCTGTAACTTTTGAATGAATGTCCACACTTCTTTATCATCCTTCCACTCCACCATTTCTTCGATTATCCAATCTCGTTGGATAATAAAAATGGCACAAAGTAAGGCTTCCACATTGTCATCCTTCCTTGAGAGTGCATCTACAACAACATTTAGCTTCCCTTTTTTGTAGATGATTCAAAGTCATAAACCAACATCTTTGTGACCCATTTTTGTTGCTCTTATGAAGATAGTCTTTGTTCCAAAAATTATTTAAGACTATCATGATCTATTTTTACCTTAAAGTTTCTTCCCATTAGGTAAGGTCGCAAATTTGTTAGTGGATGTAGTATTGCCTTTGATGATTCCATTTCTTGACGCATCACATTCCACAATAAAGGTTTTTTTGAAATCTGGTATAGCTAATACCGATGCTTAGCTCATTTCCTCTTTAAGATGTTCAAACGCCTTAGTTTCTTTTGGAGTCCAAGAAAATGCATGTTTCTTCAATAATGTTGTTAGAGGTACTACTATTCTCCCATAATTATTAAAAAACTTGCGATAACACCCTGTTAACCCAAGAAATCACTGCAAATGCTTTAGGGTTGTGGAGATTTTCCATTCCTTAATGGCTTTATTTTTGTTAGGGTAAACCTTAAAACCCTCATGCGATACAATATAATGAAGATATTCTACCTCCTGTACTCCAAAGAAACATTTGGAGTTATTTTTTCATATAATTGTTTATCCTCCTATAGTTTGAGCACCCTATCAACATGTTGAACATGATCCTTCCATGACTTGCTGTAGATCAGTATATCATCAAAAAATACTAACACAAAATTTTTAAGGAAGGGTTGGAAAATGGAATTCATCAACCCTTGAAATGTAGAAGGTGCATTCATAATGCTAAAGGGCATGACCAAAAATTCATAATGATCCTCGTGAGTTATAAATTCTATTTGCGAAATGTCTTCAATATTCATTCTAATTTGATGATATCTTGAACGAAGATCCAACTTGGTGAAGTAAATTTCTCCATGTAATTCATCCAATAATTGATTCATGACAAGGATGGGAAATTTATCTTTAATAGTGATCTTTTTGATCTCCCTATAATATAGAAACATGTGCCATTATCCATCCTTCTTGTGTACCAATACTACTAGAGCAGAGAAATAACTTTGACTAGGTTGAATTATACCATCCTCTAGCATTTATGCAATTATACGTTCAATTTATGTCTTTTGGGCATAACGATATCTATAAGGCACGAGGTTTGGAGGAACACTGCCTAGAATCAGATCAATATCATGATCATGATCAGGAATAGGTGGGAGACCTTTGGGAGTCTCAAACACCTTGGAAGGTATTTCCAAGAGTTTTTGTAAATTGCAAGAGATAGAGTATTTCGATGTCTGAACCTGTAGTGAGCATAATTTTGAAATTATTCCTCGATGTTATTTATTCAAAGGTTTTTCCATGACATTAGAAATGATTATCCTTCCCATTTTCCCTATGATACCCCATCATTGAACTTCCTTTCCTTCCCAAAAAAATTTCAAGAAAAGTTATTGAAAATTAAATGCTATATTCCCCAAAGATTGTAACCATTGGAATCCTAGTACAACATCGAAAACACCCAATGGAATAGAAAGTATTGGATTATTCAATACATATTCCTACATGGTTAGCTTCATATTATGGAACTTTCCAGAGAAATTTATAGTTCCTGCATTTTCAACCATCACTTGACATTTTGGTGCTAGATATAGGAAGAAATTCAGTTCCTTGGATATCTTAAAATGAATAAAAGTATTTTTACTACCCGAATGAACTAGCACTATTACATTTTTCTATTGATATATCCTTCTATATTGAGAGTTTGAGGAGTGGTAATTCCTGCCAATGCATTACAAGATATCATTTGGATTCATTTCCTCCTTCTCTGGGGTTGGTTCCTGGTGTATATCCTTCTCTTTTGATGTTTCTTGTTCCTTTCATTCCTCCTCTTCACAATCTATGTAAAATAATTTATTCTCGGTCTACTTATTACCTTTAGTGTATTCGATATCACAACTATAACAAACCCCTTTTGCTCTTTTTTCCTCTAATTGCTGTGGTTTCCACTGTCAACCTTGGTGGTTGTGGATGGCTAGGAGCAGCAACATTTCCATCTTTATAGTTGTGATTGGTAGACTTATTTGTTGCCATAATTTTTCTTTCAACTTTTCTTGCCACCCTGAATGTCTTTTCCAATGAATTGGGTTCCCTAAGGCGAACATCATGTTGGATGTTGTCCTTTAATGTACCTATTAAGACATCAATCCTATGTTCCTCTGGAATATTATATACCCTTATATCCATTTTTTTAAAGTCCTCAATGCGCTCCATCATTGAACCCTTTTTTTATATTTATCAATTGGCTAAAGAAGGTGTTTCTCTTTGTATCATCATAATGTGTTATCATTTCCTCCGTAAAAATTGACCAAGTGACAAGTGGTTTATGATAAAAAAGCCATCGATACCATATAAAATAATTTTGTTGTAAATATAAAGTTGTAATGCGTGCCTTTTGTGTGTTTTTCACATTATGGAGCTCAAAGTATTTATCCATTTGTAGTATCCATGTTATCTGATGCTTGCCTTCAAAATTCCTCATATCGATCTTTGGAATATGGTGGGTCTTAAATCAAACATTAGAGTCTATGAAATCATGATTAACATTTCTTTTGTTCTCATCATGGGTTTCATCTACTACCTTTTCACCATTAGGAATAATTGCTTGTAGCAACTTGGTCAAACCTTCTCTCAAAACTTATATTCCTGCTTTTAGACCATTCTTCAAGTATTTCATATTTCATTTTAATTTTATTCTATACCATCGATATTAGCTGCTATGCCATTATTCAAACCATCCATCGTAGCTTCCATTTCATTTTTTATTTATTTTTTGTGAGAGTGAAATTTGTTGCACTTGGTCTCGTAATTTTGATATATCATGTTTCCCTTCTTCCTCTTCATGGTTCATAGTAAATATTTTTGAGGGCTTAATGGGTGTGGAATTATTTTTGGGAGGCATTATAGAACCAAATACTTATATAAATTCCACAATATGCCATTTGGAATCACTTCAAACCGATTTTCTTAAAACAAAAGTTATACAATTTTAAAAAAAACACACATATTTTTATTTCTTTTGAGGAGCTCGATATTGAAACTGATGTATCTATGTGATTTCAGATCCCAAATATTTGAACTTAGGTCCTCTACTAGCCCTATGAGACTTCTCTCCAATGCCATAGGGACATAATTTGTATTCTTCAAGACAAATTTATGCGTGATCTCCCACAATGTCCTAATTATGGACTCATTCACTAGAGAGAATTTGTAAAGCATGACACATGTCACTATTTGGATCTTTGACCCTGAAATCAATACAAAAGAAACTAAATTATGTGCACTTTCAACCACTTTTTACATAATTCCAATCTGATGTCGAAAACGAAAGTTATGATGATTTTCCATCAGTCGTATGTTTGAGATGAAATTATGAATTCTTTAAAAACCATAACTTATATAGATCATATCTCCGAAAATATTGCGTACCAAGGTCTGAAGTGTTTACACGACGTTCATAATGATTTTGGTTCAACATGGTAAAAATTTTAGCTTCGGAAGCCTCCTACAAACACATTTATAGCGAAAATTTCTAGATGTCCTGTGTGAAGAAGTGAAACCCTAGAATCCCAAGCTCTGATACCAAATGTTATGAAACCAGCTCAGAAAATAGAAGAAAAGATAAATCAATGACTTGGAAGTCAGCCTCTTCGAGGGGGGCGTAACGTCTTTTACATTACATAAATGAACAATTTTTGGATGATTCAAATGATACAAATCTACTTTCTATATATAGTAGTCTGAGGGGTCTCAATATAATTGGAGCCTACATAACAATAATAATTTAAGGGCACAATAATAATAATAATGGGTTTCTATGGGGCACAATGATAACACTATGGGAACTACATGGGAACAACAATAAAAATAAGGGGGGCACACTAACAATAAAAATAAGGGAATACCCTAGTATTATAGGGACCTAACACCCCATTTCAAGTTAGCAATCCTAAAACACTTCTTTACAACAAGCTATTTTATGTCAGAAAGGTAGATTATATGAAAAAATTGGTCTCCTAGGGAGCACGCCAACCATCTCAAGCCCTCCAAACCATTTTTCATCTTCTAGGTATTATGGTTTTGGACCTATGAATTTATTTATTTATGTTTAAATTCCATTGTTTAGGCATCTACCTTTTGTGAATGTGTTTAACCACCATCTCTCTCTCTCCCTCTTCACAACTAGATACTACCACTCGAGCAAGTTATTTGTTCTATAGTATTTTTCTATTTTATTTATGAAGGTAAGTTAATTTTTCACTATATTCATGTTCTCTTTATTATATTCCTTTGTGTGTGTCTTTAATTTCATTTATTTCCTTTCAGAAGTACCAAGGGATTTATCGGTGATAGAATAAACCATATTAACAAGAGAAATAAGAGTATAAGTACCAAGTGGGGGAATTAGGAATACTTCATTGAGAAAATATTTTTTAAACATTCGTACACCAACATTAATAACATAAGTAGGAGCATCACTAACAAATGGAAAAGGAGTGACAATAATGGCCATTGATGGTGTGAATGTATATCTTTTAGTTGTTGATGATTGACATACACATTTTATTATCAAAGAGGGTTTATTAACTTGTGACGACTCCATTATATATGCACAAGTACAAAAGTTCCTACCAATTCTTATACTTATGCATGAAACCCACAGGTGGTGAAAATCAAGATATAAACATGTAAGTTACTCATATTTGTGTTGTTGTAAGTCTACCCAAATACTTGAGTTCAAATATTAAGAGCTACACCCAATTGTAGACAAGATTCCCTGCTAAGGTCTAGTTCTGCAACACTTTCTGCAATTTTGCAGCAATCTTATAGTTTAGGAGTGGAAACTATTGATTTTTCATCAATGGTGTGACCACCTCTACAAATATAGTGATGCAAAGAACATGGCCAAGGAAAGTAGAGAAATTAATTTAACATTTATCACACTGAACCACACACAAATTATGTCAGGTGATTGTAATCTATTGAATAGTAATAAAATCAAATGTTACAAGAAATAAACACACACATCTATAAATGAATGACTAGAAAGGAAAATGTACACAAGGCCTTACCTCAAGACGGCCTAACCTAGGTTTTGTCCGTGCCCAATGCTTAAATTACAAATATAGGATCAACATATCAGAACATGCGTCGATAGGAAATTGTATGATAAAAAAAATTTATAATAGAGCCCCGATAGTGACATGTCCCATCATATATTTATACATATATATTTATAGAGATTAGAGGAAAGTTTTTCCCAAGAGCTAATTAAAATCATAGGACACATTAACCTAATAGTTCACCTTGAATTCCAAAATAGGGCTATACACACTTAACATAAGTTACATATGAGATAATAATTAGATCCTCAAGGATGCAATAATTTTTGCGTGCCAAGGAATCTCGACTGCTAAATCATTAATCTTCAAGACTTAAAATAATCCTTTGAGAATGGAAATATCTATATGAAATCCATCTGAACCACCTAATTAGCTCATGAAAAATACCTTAGAAATGATAACAACATCCACGTACTAACTTTCAACGGAGATACTAACTTATGAGAGAAGATACTCATTTTTTCCCCTTCTTTAGCATCTTATCAAGTCAAATATGCCAAGTTTCCCTGAATAGTAGGTGTCTGATCAATTATCCATATGTGGCCTTGAAAAATGTATGTTATCGCCTTTGATATATATAGTATTAAGCTACTCTTTCAAATAATTTCTAGTTCTATTCTATAACATCAAATAGAAAACAAATTAAAAATACAGTGTACCTTAGTGACTCATGTTAAGCATGGGATTAAAATTTTTTGATATGGAAAATTAGAGGAATTAGTCAAAACAAGAGGAATTATTCTATATAAATAAGGGCCCATTTTGCAACTCATCATCATCCCACACCCCACTGATCCTGTTACATGTGAGCATACATCATCATCCTCCCCGTCGTAAGTTATACATGGACATAACTCTAAGAGTAATATGGATGACCAAATTCTCCCAAATAGTAATAGCCAAAGGAACATTCTAGTTCTTGTCAATGTGCCTAATCTTTCATCTTGTCCTAATGGAAAATGGCTTGGTAATGTTTTTTAGGGCACCAAGTAATTGTAAAATCAAACCTTAATCTGATCCACCAAACTCCAATAGAGAACTTCCATAGAAACTAGCTCTATTAAGTGCTAAACAAAATAAGCGTATCCTAATCAAAATATTATTTAAAAATGTTTGAGAAGAGAATTCCATATGTTTTGTGCAATTAGTAGAGCATTACAGGTCTTGGATCTAGCTACCTCTTGGTACTTTTCAACGTTGAACCATGGGTTATGTTGTATAGTCATTAAATCCCTTGGGTCCATCCTCAATCAGTTAAGGTCATCACGAACTGACCCTATTAAAGGTTATTTTTCCTTGATAACAAGATTTGAGGCTTCTTCATTTGAAACTTCCAGAATTCAAGAAAATAAAAATATCTTTGAAGCTTCCTCTTCCAAAATCTTCCAAGGTAGTTCTAACTATTTACCATGGATAGAGAGCTTGAATTCCTATATGATACTATCTTGGAGATCTTATCGCTTACCCCTTGAAGTCATCCTCCCATTGTATGTGTATCTCAAGCCTTAGATAGTAAATCCTAAACTATTAGTCTTACCCTATATATTACTTCCATAACATGAGGGTTGGCTTTTGGATATTGATAGTTCCCTCATGTTGTTGCCTTGAATCTAAATAAGTTATCATATTCATGCATTAGGGTTGATGTTGAGGTGTGGTTTTTGACAAGGAAGGACAAGTCAACTTGGTGGGGCATCTACAAAGTCATTTAATATTTATGGTTGTAAACTCTCTCTTATATTTTTCAATACAAAGAGTATATTGTTTTCCTATATGGGCAGATATGTGAAGCTGGGTTACACTTTTATGAGAATCGGGGGCAGAATTTTTTTTTCAGAAATAGTTCGGCCGAAATTTATGAGAAATTTCGTCCAAACTCATTTTTTCGTTTAGATTGATGGCACACTGACGGCATGTGCAAATGGAATATTTTCCGGAGATGGGAAAACTGGAAACAAAAGTTCGGCCGAACTTTTACTCTTAAAATAGTTCAGCCGAACTACTTCTTATAAATATATCGCCCGTGAAGTTCATTTGTTTCCTGCATCTGTGTTTCATTGTTTCTTCACGCGATTTTCTATTGTTGCTATGTTCGGTGATCTGTTTTTTTCCCACGTCTGTGTTTCTTAGCATTGTTTCTTCGCGCGATTTTCTATTGTTATTCTGTTTGGTGATCTGTTTGTTTCTCGCGTGTGTGTTTCTTAGCATTGTTTCTTCACGGGATTTTCTATTGCTATTTTGTTCAGTGATCTGTTGGGGCGCTGCTGCTGCTCTAGGGCTACTTTTGTTCGCTCTGTTGGTGATTATCTTCGGCGACGTAAAGCGAGCGAACTACCAAGTAATTCTCCTCCTCCTCTGCACCTTTATCAATGGATTCACATGAAATATGCATTAATTATTCATTACCAATTATGGTGACAATCACCAAGTTCCATTTAGTACTAATTAAGCCTAGTGTAGGCCATGCCAAGTCCAAAATGTTCTTTTTTTTCATATAAATTGTTTTTGACAACTTTGGTATCACTAATGTCTTTCTTGTTAAAAATAGAAGTAGGCAAGTAGGAAAATAGAAGTAGGCTTGGCACATACCTAAAAGACACAATAAAATTGTTAATTGAGTCAATTAGAACTGCCACTACCATTAAGGAAGAACTCCCATTCCTACTCACCTATTCTTAATTTTACCTCGAAGGATCTTCCCTGTAGCTTTGATTATTCGCTTTATGGTAGGTGGACTTGTTGATGGTAAATTATCCTCAAGGATATTATTTCTTAACTCCCTTAGTGATATAAAATTCATTTAAGAGGTTTAAACCTCACCCGTTAACCCCATTACTATAGTTGGTGCTCTACTACTTACCCCAGTTATTGCCTTATGACTTGCTTTCTCGAGTGCTTGCCTACATGAGGAAGGCTAGGGGAATAGGACTAAATTTTATACAATTATGGATATGAGAGACATAGAGCATGAGTAACCAAACTAAGGTGGTAGGACCCATTATAACCCCAACAATAAGCGATAACTTGATAGGCCTCGTGAGCACTACACACCACCCTTTCTCTCGCGAATTTATGTTGTATGCCTAAGTCAATCCCACATATTTGAGGGTACTGTTGAAAAAATAACCTTATTGAAATGAAAAAACCTCGTTGAAACATAAAATTTCTACTTTGTGACCTCTCTTGAATCACAAGTTCCAAGGAACAGCTGCTTCTCGGTCTCCTCTTCGAGTTATCCACCACTTGGTGGCTGCCACCTTGCTAGCAGAAGCCTCACTGGACTGTTGTGCACTCTTTTTTTGATCGGTGTTGCCATGCAAGCCCACCTCTTTTGTGGCCCCGAATCTCACTCCACTTCCCTTCCACGTGTAAGAAGTAACCCTGGGCTTCAGGGGAGTCCATTAGATTTTGGGGTTCACTTGCGTATATAGGGATTTCCTTTTCAGTGTTAACTTTGGACTCTTACTGCAAATGTGCCTTTCAGAATTCTTGGTTTTCATTTGAGTTGATTGGTGTCATGTAGAAGTTTTGTCTTTACAACCAAGTGGGAACGAGAAACCCCAAAACTCCAAAAAAAGCATCTATGTTGTGAATTATGCTTTAAATTTCATCACCTTTTGCTGTAAGGTGTATGTTTAATTTCTGGTAGTATGATATGCATTCGGTTGCTGCAGTTGTTATTGTTCCTGTGGATCCATCAATTTCATCTAATCTAGCTAATTCTCTCCTTGTGCATAGAAGTTTACCACCATTTTTAAGGTTATGTCGTTACTTAGCCTTCTCTCAATTCCTAAATGCCAGAATGATGGAACTATAATGATCTACTGTTGTAATGTGACTACATATTGTCTTTTATACTGTTCTAATGTGTTTATGTATGAGACATAATGTGATATTTTGTAATGTGGTCCTACATATTTTTTTTTAATACTACTATAATGTATTTCTGTAATGTGACTACATATTTTCTTTTATATGTGAATACATATTATCTTTTATACTGTTCTAATGTATTTATCTATGAGACAAAATTTGATCTTTTATACATGATAACTTGTTATGGGTATATCAAGAGGATTCTGTATATGAACTGTTATCAATATATGAAACAGGGTTTTTTCTCCTTTGAAAAAAGAGTTGAAATCATTCTAAATTCACATATGTTTAGTGGTGTCACTGTTTCACTTCCGATATTATGTTGCTTACCTTGATGAATAGATGGAACTCTACTGGGAGGCCTCTTTGTTTTTTGACTCTCTGCTCATACTATCAAAGTTTGTTATATGTTAAATGGGCTAGACTGTATAGTTATTAGACTACATATCTTCATATAGAACTTGCAAATAGCATGATGGAAATGTGAACTTGCAAATATTATGATGGAAATGTGGATCTCATGACTCTTCATGATTAATGCTTCTAGAAACCAAACATAATAATGTATTAGGACATGCTCCTTTAACTTGCAAATAGTATTGTCAAAATGTGGATCTCATGACTCTTCCTGATTAATGCTTCTAGAAACCAAACATAATTTAATGTATTAGGACATGCTACTTGGGGCTTGGTGGAATTACCTTTTCTTTTTATTTCTCTCTTACACACACACATATATATATATGAGGAGATGATCCCATTTTATTTTTTATTCATAGATAAAATGTCATTTAAATACACGATTTATCACAATGAACAATGATTCATTCCATATTATTCATAAATTTTTTCATTAAAAAATGAACCCTTTAAATGATGAACCTAGTTAATGCTTCTTCTTCATGAAAAAGACTACTTGATCTTTCAATTTGAATTTGATGATGGTCCTTTGTTATCTTTCTTGACTACTTCAAATTATTGACACAATCAAATGATTCTTGTTACTCTTTTTATTCCTTCCTTATATTGTATTCCCCCCCTTAGATATTGTGTAATCTCCCACATAGATATTGCACTGAATTTTGATGGTCCTTTGTTATCTTTCTTTACTTCAAACTACTGACACTTGATCATATAGATATCATATAGATATGATATAGATATTGCACTCAATTTTGACAGTCCTTTGTTATCTTTCCTGACTACTTCAAATTATTGACACTGTATCATATAGATATTGCACTCAATTTTGATGGTCCTTTGTTATCTTTCTTGACTACTTCAAATTATTGACACAATCACATGCTTTTTGTTACTCTTTTTATTCCTTCCTTGTATATTTTCTCCCCCTTATATATTATGTACTCTCCTACATAGATATTGCACTCAATTTCATAGGTTCTTATTTTGAAGTCAAATATATCGTATTCTCCCCCTTAGATATTGTGTACTCTCGCACATAGATATTGCACTCAATTTCATAGGCTCTTCTTTTGAAGTCAAATAAGTGACAATAATTCTCAAGAATTATCCCTAATTTGTTTCTCACATGTTCAAATGGTTTTTTAACAAGATAATTTACAAGAAATATTCCTAATTTGTTTCTCACATATATATTCAAATGCTTCTCTAACAAGATGCCTTGTGGGTATGTATTCCATCTTCACTATTTTCTCAAAGACTTGTTGTGTGAGGAAGTGGTACTTTATGATGATATGTAAATAGTGATTGAAGGAAGTAGAATATTTTATTTTTGAAATTATTATTACACTTCTATTGAAACACTTAATAGATATATAGATTTACCTTAATATCTTGTAGAGCCTATTTCATCCAAATCACTCAAATAAATTTACCTTAACTTAATATCTTGTAGAGCCCTTTTCATCCAAAACACTCAAAATGAAATTTACCTTACCTTAATATCTTCTAGAGCCCATGTCATTGAAAACACTTAAAATTAAATTTACCTTAATATTTTGTAGAGCCCATTTCATCCAAAACACTAAAAAAGAGGTAACTACTATGTACATTCCACTTCTACTCACTCAAAAATAAATTTACCTCAATATATTGTAGAGCCCATTTCATCCAAAACACTCAAAAAGAAGTAACTACTATGTACATTCCACTTCTACTGACTCAAAAATAAATTTACCTTAATATCTTGTAGAGCCTATTTCATCCAAAACACTAAAAAAGAAGTAACTACTATGTATTCCACTTCTACTCTAGATAGAGAAAGTAACGACTCTTTCTTGCTTAACCATTAAACCAAAGACTCTTCTAAGTAGAATTATACATTGTCCTTTTCACAAGCCTAGTTGAATCTCTATATGTTGTCAATGTAAATTTCTCACAAGTAAAATTGTAAATGTAAATTTCTTAACTTATACAAGTTTTATAGGCAGAGTCTGTAAAGGGCCAGGTAGCCTCTGGATTTCATCTTTTATGGAAGGTGACATATCTAGTAAATGCCCCTACAGTCAATCTCTGGAATAATATAAATAGAAGTTCTTCATTTTAATATCCATAAAACAAAACCACTTTAAGGTAAACTGTTTACATGCACGTCATTTCTCCGACAAACTAAAGGCTTCCTCCCATTAATTTTAGATGTGAATTCTACCATAAAATTTTTAAGTCAAAATTTAAGATAAGCCATGCACATGTAATTTGCAATAAATGTCAATTTAATATCTAAATTCACATATGTTTAGTGGTGTCATTGTTTCACTTCCGATATTATGTTGCTTAACTTGATGAACAGGTGGAACTCTGCTAGGAGGCCTCTCTGTTTTTTGACTCTTTGCTCATAATGTCAAAGGTCGTTATATGTTATATGGGCTATACTGTATGTTATATGGGCTATAATGTATAGTTATTAGACTACAAATCTTCATATATAACTTGAAAATATTATGATGGAAACCAAACATAATAATGTATTAGGACATCACAACTTGCTAATTAGTTATTAGACTACATATCTTCATATAGAACTTGCAAATAGCATGATGGAAATGTGAACTAATTAGTTATTAGACTACATATCTTCATATAGAACTTGCAAATAGCATGGTGGAAATGTGAATTTGCAAATAGTATGATGTAAATGTGAATCTCAAAGAAAATTCATGATTAATGATTCTAGAAACCAAACATAATAATGTATTTGTACATTCTCCTTTAAATTGAAAATAGTATGGTCGAAATGTGGATCTCATGAATTTTCATGATTAATTCTTCTTGAAAACAAACATAATTTAATGTATTAGGACATGCTCCTTTAGGCTTGGTGGAATTACCTTTGCTTTCATGATTAATGCTTCTAGAAACCAAACATAATTTAATGTATTAGGACATAATTTAAGGTATTAGGACATGCTCCTTTAGGCTTGATGGAATTACCTTTGCTTTTTATTTCTATTTTACACACACACACACACATATATGAATATATGATCCCATTTTATTTTATTTTCATAGATCAAATGTCATTTAAATACAAGATTTATCATAATGTACAATGATTCATTCCATATTATTTATAAATTTTTTCATTAAAAAATGAACCCTTTAAATGATGAACCTAGTTAATGCTTATTCTTCATGAAGAAGACTACTTGATATTTCAATTTGAATTAGATTATGGGCCTTTGTTATCTTTCTTGAATACTTCAAATTATCAAATTATTAACACAATCATATAGATATTGCACTCAATTTTGATGGTCCTTTCTTATCTTTCTTTACTTCTAATTATTGACACTTGATCATATCGATATCATATATATATTGCACTCAATTTTGATGGTCCTTTGTTGTCTTTCTTGAATACTTCAAATATTTGACACAATCATATGTGTTTTGTTACTCTTTCTATTCCTTCCTTATATCTATTCTCCCCCTTAGATATTGTGTACTCTCCCACATAGATATTTCACTGAATTTTATAGGCTCTTCTTTTGAAGTCAAATATATTGTATTCTCCCCCTTAGATATTGTGTACTCTCCCACATAGATATTGCACTCAATTTTGATGGTCCTTTGTTATCTTTCTTGACTACTTCAAATTATCAAATTATTGACACAATCATATAGATACAACACTCAATTTTGATGGTCCTTTGTTATCTTTATTTACTTCAAATTATTGACACTTGATCATATAGATATTGCACTCAATTTTGATGGTCCTTTGTTATATTTCTTGACTACTTCAAATTATTGACACTTGATCATATAGATATTTCACTCAATTTTGATGGTCCTTTGTTACTTTTATTGACTACTTCAAATTATTGACACAATCATATGATTTTTGTTATTCTTTATATTCCTTCCTTATATCTATTCTCCCCCTTAGATATTGTGTACTCTCCCACATAGATATTGCACTCAATTTCATAGAATCTTCTTTTGAAGTCAAATATATTGTATTCTCCCCCTTAGATATTGTGTACTCTACCACATAGATATTGCACTCAATTTCATAGGCTCTTTTTTTGAAGTGAAATAAGTGACAATAATTTACAAGAACTATCCCTAATTTGTTTCTCACGTGTTCAAATGCTTCTCTAACAAGATAATTTACAAGAAATATTCCTAATTTGTTTCTCACATATTCAAATGCTTCTCTAACAAGACTCTTTGTGGGAATGTATTCCATCTTCACTATTTTCTCAAAGACTTGTTGTGTGAGGAAGTGGTACTTTATGATGATATGTAAATCACTGATGATATGTAAATAATGATTGAAGGAAGTAGAATATTTTATTTTTGAAATTATTATTACACTTCTATTAAAACACTTCATAGATATATGGATTTACCTTAATATCTTGTAGATCCAATTCCAGTGATGCCCTCAGGAGGTAACGTTGCCATCAATGCCTCAAACATGCCTTAAATGGTACTCTATGGCCCTCTTAAGCTAAATCCTACTGAGTCCACCCCTCAAGTTAGGTCAGCTATCTAGTAGGATATGCCCCTCAGGAGGTCACCATCATTTTAACAGTCGGAGATGCCCTCAAGTTAGGTCACTCATCTCAACGACCAAGCCCTCGGGAGGTAGGTGGAATCCATGTAGCACACCCCCACGAAGAAGACAGGACATTAGCATATCATTGAAGGCCTTATTTCCTCCTTATAGCTACAATTAGGATAATAAGACTCTATTCCCCCTTAAGGGGGTCTATAAGGTCCTTCAGCATGTTCCACCCGACCATTAGGATAATAAGACTCTATTCCCCCTTAAGGGGGTCTATAAGGTCCTTCAGCATGTCATGGAAGGCCCTCCCATTATTGATGGGAGCCTATGCCCTCATAGGGCCATTCAAGGTCCTTGCAGTTGATTAATGCGATGACATGATCTGATTATTATCAATCATATCAGGCCATATCACCCATATGATGGAACCCCATGCCCTCATAAGGCGATATAACCATATGTATGGGACCCTATGCCCTTATAGGGCCATTAAGGATCAACCATAGGAAGGAATGGGTGGAACCCGTCCTAAAGGATCTACAACCTTTGGTTGAAGATCATTAAACCAAAGGTTTAAGGATGAAGGATCAACCATAGGAAGGAATGGGTGGAACCCATCCTAAAGAATCTACAACCTTTGGTTGAAAATCATTAAACCAAAGGTTTAAGGATGAAGGACAACCAAAGGTTGAAGGTTCTACAACCAACGGTTGAAGATCATTAAACTAAAGGTTTAAGGATGAAGGACAACCAAATGTTGAAGGATATACCATAGGAAGGAATGGGTGGAACCCCTCTTAAAGGATCTACAACCAACGGTTGAAGATCATTAAAACAAAGGTTTAAGGAAGGTTAGGCTTGCCCAATGAGTAAGGTCAAGGACCTTTGCATTAAACCAAAGGTTTAAGGATCAAAAACCAAAGGTTGAAGGATGAAGGTCCCTTGATCTTCAAAGTACAACCAAAGGTTGAAAGGTATAAGGATAAAAAACCAAAGGTTGAAAGTACAACCAATGAAAGGTTGAACATATAACAACAACCAAAGGTTGAAGGATCTACAACCAACGGTTGAAGGATCTACAACCTTCGGTTGAAGATCATTAAACCAAAGGTTTAAGGATGAAGGACAACCAAAGGTTGAAGGATGAAGGTCAAGGACATTCAAAGTACAACCAAAGGTTGAAGGATCTACAACCAAAGGTTGAAGATCATTAAACCAAAGGTTTAATAATACAACCTTGAGTGATTCCATGGGTCCTCTACACCCTTCACATGGTAAAATTGGGATAGGTAGTGTTAACTTCTACAAGTTCTATAGGCAGAGTCTGTAAAGGGCTAGGTAGCCTCTGGATCTCATCTTTTATGAAAGGTGACACATCTAGTGAATGCCCCTACAGTCAATCTCTAGAATGGATCTAAATAGAAGTTCTTCATTTTAATATCCATCAAAACAGAACCACTTTAAGGTAAACTGGGTACATGTGTCATTTCTCCCACAAACTAAAGGCTTCCTCTAATATCCATAAACACAACCACTTTAAGGTAAACTTTGTACATGTGTCATTTCTCCCACAAACTAAAGGCTTCCTCCCATTAATTTTAGATGTGAACTCTACCATAAATGTTTTAAGTCAAAATTTAAGATAAAAAATGCACATGTCATTTACCTCATGATCTTGTGTCATTTATCTCATGCATTTGCAATAAATGTCAATTTAATATATATATTTTTATTGAATTTGTTTTTTAGGGATAAGAAAACCATTAAATATGGTTGAAAAATGGAAATTATGCATAGAAGTTTCTTGCTATCCCAATCCAGCGAAAGCAGTGATTACATATGTGCTTTCCAATATTGCGACTAGAAAATTCGTCGAAAGGAAAATCAATATACTGGGAAGAACAACAAACAACGAGGCATATTATATTGGATTGATAGAAGGCGTGGGAACAAAGATGGTGTATGGATCAAATGGAATTTTAGTTTTCACCAATTCTAAACTTGTGTGAAATCAGAGGAATGGCGTGTGCCAAGTTAAGAAGGAGAGGCTAAAAGAACTGCATGGAATAGCAAAAAATATTGTTAGCCAATTTCAATTTTTTAGTATAAGGCATTGTACAAATGTGAATAAGATGTCTACTGATCTATTGCATGGGGAAATTCTAATTCATGATTCATCTATCAAAGATGAATTAGAATTATATAGAGTAATGCCAATGCAAGATTCATCTCTCAAAGATGAATTGGTTTTCAGATGCTCTTCTTCAAAAATTCAAGATTCATCTCTCAAAGATGAATTAGTGTTGAGACGCTCTCCTTCAAAATTTATAGATGGAAATTGTAACATATCTTGTATATGTGTGTGTTGTGTAGTTATAAATGCATTTTTTTTAATGACCATGTGTTTTTATCAATTATATACCAAGTGTGTTCCCACCACACCATGTAAAGTGCAACTTGTTGAACTTCACATTTGCAACAAGTGGTGAACTTCACATCTTTATAAAATCAAAATGCGAGGACCTCAATAATTTTTTGTTTAAATGGAGTTTGTTTAAATGGAGTTTCACTTCTTTTTTAATGACCATGTTTTTTTTTCAATTTTATACCAAGTGTGCTCCCACCATGTAAAGTGCAATTCAGTGAAATTATCATTTTTATAATTTCTTTTTTTCTTAAATTGAGTTTCACACATCAATTATTGCTTTGAAAGTTGTGTTTTACATAATTTGTGTACACTAAATTACAAATTGATTTTCTGAAATTTATTTTGTGTAAATGTCCACAAATAGATATATATATCATGGAGGATGAATGACGAAGATCAACAGAATCCCATATGGGGGTTCAGGGATCGGGGGATGTTCATGTAATTTAAATATAATCTTAAATCTCCATACATGTGTGTACATATGGAATTGATTTTTTATTAACTTTGTGAGTTAAATTAGTTGTTAATAAGTTTCATTTTTTATTTTTTAGGAGCTAAGAAGCGAAGGGTATCTACTCCATCCATGGAGCGTGCCCATGGTTCACCCAGTCGTGGTATGGTTCACGCAATTTAATCAATGAATATGTACATGTATTTATATGTACACATGAATGTATTTTTCAATTGATTATAAATTTGTATTTGTTTATGAAGCTTCTCTCTCATCTCGAGAGGTTGGTGGTGGTTCAAATCCCCTTAGAGGGCCATTAATGAGTGGTAGCAGGTTGTGTGAAGGTGGTGATATTTATTCCCCTGAAGGCCAATCAACGGCTGGTGGTATTGGTTCTCAAGAGGGTCGTTCTGGGTCTCAACTGTTTCATGGTGGAGAAGATGCTGACCAACCATGTCAAGGTTGCCATCAATTTCAATATTTTTTTCATTGAATTTGTACAAATTTTTTTACATGTGTTTTTTCTAATATACGAAATTATATATATATTGATGCAGACGCTGAAAATGTTCCAAATATTGGTCAAAATAGATGCAGGGCAGAATGCTACATTCAAGAAGAAGGTTGTCTACCCAGAACAACTTATCCGGCCAACATTTCTGATATACCATGGGAAACAAACATGGTGCAATTCACCTTACAAAGGTGTGAAAATCTTCATGCAAAATTTCGGAGAGATCTCATGGCTTTGACTCTACCTGCTAAGAGTCGAAAACGCCTCAAAATAGTTACACATTCATTGGGCAAACTTGTAAATGTGTACAAAACTCTTGGGCCAACAACTGATACATTTGTAGAAGTGATGAGAAAGAGAAAGGAAATAGTAATGGGTCTAGATAAATGGGAGGATGTAAAAAAAAGAGTTACAAAAGATATGGCGAAGTTAATGTTTAATTTCAAGGAAGGGCCAAAAATAAAAATGCTAAAGGTGAAATATTTCAAGCACCCAAATATAGCTCACTATTTGTATGATAGGCACTTTGTGACCTATGGAAGGCTCCCATGGAACAATGAGGTTCCTGTTTATTTTGCACAACTTTTTTACGCAGAATTTATTTTGGATATGAAACCCAACTACAATGACCTTCCATCAGAATTTTTTGGTCCGGGGAAAGGTCGATTGTATGACCGTATGGGCGCTAAGCGAGATGTGGAGTTGCCTCACCTTGAGTCGCCATTGGGGAGTCGACCTTTTCAGGTCGAAACTCTATAGTAAGAGATGGATGCGACTTCTCAAATAAGTTGAGAAGCAAGGGATATCATGATCGATAATGTTTACAACGGATTGGGTGGAGTCGTTGTTTGTCTAAATCGACAAAGAGCATGTGAAAATGAACGTGCCAATTTTGTGTATTGTACAGATGAAGAGATTGACAACATGAATGTTGAAGATCTCCGAATACATGCAAAAAATTGTTGAAATGGTTTTCAAGACCTAATTCTTCATGAGGAAGAGGGCACGGGAATGGTATGTGTTAATGGCCTTAGGGTTCAATTATTTTAACATGTATACATGTGTAAAATTTGCAATAAATACATGTGTATGTACATGTATATATTTATTTCTGTGTTCATTAATCTAACAAAAATGTATCATTATATTTTAAAACACCATTTGCAGTTGTCATGCATGATGAATGACGGAAATGTTAATATCACGTTCGGGACCTCTGGTTCAAACAATGCAGATGGGTCTCACCATCAAGATATTTTGGCAAATGTTAGTGTTTTTTAAGTGATATTTTAAAATAAATAATTGTGCACACATGTACATGTATGTATATATAATGATAAAATGTTTTAACAAATTCTGATTCCGTCCGATGTTTTTGGGATGGTGGTACCTTCTTCTTCCTTGGGAGATGTACCTTCTACTTCCTTAGGAGATAAGCCACAAGTATGGACAATTTTTCACTTTTAAAATTTATGTTTAAGTTATATATATATATATATATATTCCACCTCAAAAAGTTATATTAAAAATTGAGATATATATATATATATATATCTATATCTTGAGTTATTTTAGATTTTTTGAATTTAGGTTCATATAGAAGATTTATTTAATCCATGGACTCTAGCGATAGAGATAAGAACATCCACACCATTTCAACCATTTGAACAAGCTGTCTAAATTTTTTTTAATATTATTGAAAATAAGTTTATATATGTACACGTGCATTTTCATTTGAATTTTTTTATTATATATATATATATAAATGTACATGTATATTGTATAGTTTACCATTGCAGATGTTCCCATGGGGCGGGGGGTGGCGACTTGTAGCAGGTGAACAAATGGAGAGGGAACCTCATGAGGTATAGCATGATTTTTTTTTATATTTTGTTTTTTACATGAAGTTCTATATATATTCTCACTCATTTTTAAAACATCAAATTTTAATGTTCAAGTACATGTGCATTGTGTACAGGTTTCCCATGCCAGATCCATCTCTATTTGATGGACATGATTTGTAGATTTGATTTCAAGATTTAGATAGTCTTAAATTTACTTTTTTTATATATTATCTAGATGCACTGTCATATATATATATATATATATATATATAACTTGATACAGTTTGATACTTGTGAGATCTACAATTTTTGGACATATTTTATTACAGTGTTAATATAATTTGTTTTGTTCCAAAAAGTTCATTTTTGGATGGTTTTAGTATTTTCAGAATGTGAATGTGAAGTAATGTTGGTTTTTAAAACTTTTAAGTTTTGGATAATTGAACTACTAGTAATGTTGTCATCTATAAATTAATGTTGTCATCTGAACTACATTTGGCATGTTATGTAATGATGTGTTATAATTTGTTTTGTTTTTAAAATTTAATTTTTGTTTTGCTTCTGAACTAGATTTGGCATGTTATGTAATGATGTGTTATAATTTGTTTTGGTTTTAAAATTTAAGTTTTGGATGCTTGAAGTACATTTGGCATGTGAGGTAATGTTGTGATCTATAATTTTTTGTTAAATTAAAAGTTAATTTTTGGATGGTTTCAATCTACATTTGGCATGTGATATAATGTTAAATGTTTTTATTGGATATTTGAACTATAATTGGCATGGCATGTGAAGTAATGTTATGTATGATATAATCAAAACATTTTTAAAACTCAAGTTTTGGATGGTTTCAATCAACATTTTGCATGTGATATTTAATGTTTTAAATGTTTAATGTTTTAATGTTGCACGATATATAATCAAAAAAAATTTAAAACTTAAGTTTTGGATGGTTTAAATCTACATTTGGAACATGTTGTATAATGTTAAATGTTTCTATTGGATAGTTGAACTATAATTGACATGGCATGTGAAGTAATGTTGCACGCTATATAACCAAAAAGTTTTTAAAACTTAAGTTTTGGATGGTTTCAATCTACATTTGGCAGATGTGATATAATATTAAATGTTTTAATTGGATAGTTGAACTACAATTGGATGGCATGTCAAGTAATGTTGTGATATAATCAAAAAGTTTTTAAAACCCAAGTGTTGGATGGTTGAACTACATTAATCATGTGAAGAAATGTTGTGATATAATAAAAAAGATTTTAAAACTATGTTTTGGATACCATTTTAATCTACATTTAATGTAAATCCCTTTAATTTTGATTTAATGTTAAATGTATTAAATGTAAATCCCTTTAATTTTGATTTAATGTTAAATGTTTTAAATGTAAATCCCTTTAATTTTTATTTAATGTTAAATGTTTTAAATGTTTTGATATAATGTTAAATGTTTTGATCTAAGTTTTTGATGGTTTCAATCTACATTTGGCCTATGGAAGACCCCATGCGTAGAAAACAGATGCATTACAGAAGGGGAGGTGGGGGTAGGGATGGAGGGGGCAGGAGTGTTGGCTCTTTCCCTCCTCTTTCCATCCATGAAATAGGTAGCCACCCTCCTCTAGCAACAAATGAAGCACAATTTCACTTCACCAGCACAATGGTCAGACCGTGAATTACAGCGACCATTTCCAACTCTTCTCAGAAGGAGCCACAAGATGAAGGTGCTTCTAGTTCCAGGAAGTGGTGGAGAAAGTCCACCATCCCAACCCATCAGCCCCAGGACACTAGGAAGTCAATAGGTCCTCCAATAAAATACGACTTGACGAGCTCCAACAGCGATGGCGCAAGCAGCGACAAGTCCTCCCAGCACTCCAAGGGAGTAGATGATGATCCGGAGGACTACGATTGTCCAACTGTGGAGGGGAATCCTCCTACACACATCGATAGCTAGCCTAATGTCAGGTCTTCTTTAGCTTTTTCCTGGATATGAACATCCCCTTTTCTGTTTTTTTTATTCAGACCCCCTCTGGTGTTGGCTAGTTAGGCAACCTAGGAGACGGGTCTCGCTATGTACATTATGTTCATTACAGTTATATATATGTAAATCCTTTCATTTTTATTTAATGTTAAATGTTAAATGTTTTGATCTAAGTTTTCGATGGTTTCAATCTACATTTGGCCTAGATGGAAGACTTCCATGTGAAGTATTGTTTTCATTGAATCAAAAAGAGTAAAGAAGTAGTTGTATATGTAAATCCCTTTAATTTTGATTTAATGTTAAATGTTAAATGTTTTGATCTAGGTTTTGGATGGTTTCAAGCTACATTTGACCTAGATGGAAGATACTCCTATTTGAAGTATTTTTTTGATATATTCAAAAATATTAAAGTAGTTATATGTAAATCCCTTTAATTTTGACTTAATGTTAAATGTTAAATGTTTCAAGATATAACATGTTAAATGTTTTGATTTAAGTTTTGGATGGTTTCAATCTACATTTGGCTTAGATGGAAGACTCCCATGTGAAGTATTGTTTTGATTTAATCAAAAAGGGTAAAGAAGTAGTTATATGTAAATCCCTTTAATTTTGATTTAATGTTAAATGTTAAATGTTTTGATATAATGTTAAATGTTTTGATCTAAGTTTTGGATGGTTTCAATCTACATTTGGCTTAGATAGAAAACTCCTATGTGACTTGTATTGTTTTGATTTAATCAAAAAGTTTTTCAAACTCAAGTTTTGGACGGTTGAAGTACATTTGGAATCTTAAGATTGCTTTTGATCTCTACATAGTATTGTTTGAGTGAAAATATTTCCAATAGGAAGAACATAGCTTTTCAATGCAACTAAACATGTATCAATTGAGCTCTACTTGAAAAAAAAAGTTTAAAGAAGTATATATATGTAAATTATCCCTTTAAGTTTGATTGGAAATATAAGAAATACATATATGTTTGTTGAATTTGGGTCAATGTCATTAATGCACTCAAATAGGTAGCCTTGTTGATTTATAATTTGGCAAATTGATGACATTCAGTTAATTTAATTCTAGAACATAGAACATATCCGACCATTAGACAGACAAATTTTGTACTAGATTTTCAATCAGGAATAGAGATGTGGGTCAAATCCCACCAAAAGTCGGAGAAGTGCTCTTAGTCTCTTGTCTGAAAAGAATATTCGTACAAAACTATACTGTGGATGATTTATTTACATTGCACGGATAATTTTTACCAAAAAAACTCACAAGAAAAATTGGGCACATTCATTTCGTGTATATATCCAATATGTGCAACATTTTTCATCAATGCACATAGAAAAACTACTTTCAGTTAAAATTGCATTCTACAACATATATATTGAGTACATTTAAATCATCTTTCATCAATGCACATAGTAAAACTACTTGAACAATTAATTTCATTCTAGAACATATATATCCAATATGTAAGTAACATTTTTCATCAATGCACATTGAACATATCCAACCATTGGACAAACAAATTTTGTACTAGATTTTCAATCGAGAATAGAGATGTGTGTCAAATCCCACCAAAAGTCAGATAAGTTCTCCGAGTCTCTTGTCTGAAAGGAATCTTCATACAAAACTATACTGTGGATGATTTATTTACATTGTGGAGACTTTTTACCAGAAAATCCAACTAATTTTTCATCAATGCACATAGTAAAACTACTTGAAAAATTAACTTCATTATAGAACACACACACACACACACACATATATATATCCAATACATGTAACATTTTTCATCAATGCACATGTATAGAAAAGCTACTTTCAGTTGATACTAGAGCACGTGCATGTACGAAAACAATTTGTACATGTGAAAACACTTGCACAGATAACATAAGCAACTCAATTTTTAGTTTAGTAATGGAAGTTCTAAAACATATTTAATCCAAAGAGAATAAATTGTTGTGAAATTCAATCAAAAAAATTCCAATGGAATGCCATCTTCAATAATCCATTCATGATCGGATTTTGACATTTTCCATTTCTTAATTTCCGTTTTTTTCTTTGATTGAACCTCTATCGACTTTACACGTGTTGCACACACCAAGTGACTATATTGACAACTTATGGAATCAGGTTGATAGTCTTCAAAGTAAACAAAGTCCCCACTTTGAATAGTTTGTCTGAAAAAATAACCTTTTAGTATAATAGATCCTCTGTCATATTGAAATCCATGATCATTATAGTTTTGTAATAATTTCATTTTTCGTTCAGTGCAACGCATCAAATAATACTTAACATTTTCATCGTTGTCAATAGGTGCAATTACAAAAAAACATCTCCTGCACAATAAAACAAACATAACAAAATTATACATATTTAAATTTATTTCTAGATCTTTAAATCATTAGAAAGAAATTCAAATGTTACCTTCTCTAACAAGATCAGAAACTTGATCACCATCGGATGATATTTTAGTTTCCTCTTATTGCATTTCTTCAAACATTGCAACAAACATTTTTCGCTTTGTATTTAGCTCTGTATTTTTCCAATCTTTTACATACATTTTGTTTTCACAAACGTCATTGGATTTTGTGTTGTCTATGAAAACATCACAAAAACAAGAATATTTTCTTTTATCCAATGCAAACACATTTCTGGATGACTTTGTTTTAATTGAATACAATTTTCGAGTCCCTTTTATTGTTTCAACGTCATTTCCAATTGATCTATCTACGTCTTCGATCCCAATATGCCAGAAAAACCTTTATATGGAAAATTAAAATAAGAATTTGTAAATATGATATCAAAATACAATCAAAGATAATCATCGCACGATAAATGTACAATGTTTAAAATTAGATTTCCAATAAAAATTAAATTAAATGTACCTTCGCACTTCCCTTGATTGGTTAGTGTCATGGCTTAGAGCAGCGATGCACAATTGAACAACTTCTTTAACGTTCACAAGTCGGCTTGCAGAGGGTCTCCTTTGATATTTTCGAAGTGCTCGTTTTATGCATGCTCCTGCACCATCATGTTCTCCTTTTCCATGGCCAGTCTCAAATAAATTCCAAAAATGTTTAATGTAGGTTTTCTTATGAAGAAAACACAACCAAAAGAATGATCATGAAGATTTGAATTGACCTGTGCATCCGCCTGACCATATCCAATGTTCATTGAATGTTATTCCATGATTTTTCAAGGAATCATAAATTTTTCCAAAACAATGTTGTACAAAATATATATCATGTGTATGATCGTCACTAACATAAAAGTGATATTCTTTAATGATATGTCGATTTTCAATCGTGATTTCTATATGATCGGCATTTTGTTTAGCATGTCTATATAGAATATGGATGAGCATGGAGACTTGGTCAGAATGATAGTATTCACTCTGAATTTCTTTTTGTGGAAGAAATGTGTAGTTTTCTGCAAAATAAATCACTGACAAAATGGTCCTTGGTGGAAAAAATTCACGACATTTTTTGAATTGCAAGTCTTTTCGTCGAGCTCTATGGGAATGCTTGGTGTATTTCTAAATTTTTGCCTCAAACTTTCTCAAAAAGTCTATCACAAAATTTTTGTCTTCTAGTAATTCAATTCTTTTAACACTATTTTCACCTTGAATCGATGTATCGATATATTCATATCTCTTCCATTTCACTTTCATGTTGGAAAATGATTGATCATTTATATCAGTATGATATTTGTTATGAAATTTAGCCAAATTTCCACAATCATCGCATTTTTTACCACGAACACATTTCTTTTTGTAAAGTACTTCAACACTTTCTCTTTCACATAGAATTTGAGATATGAAATCACAGATAGTGGAAGGAGGAGGTGAATCCTTCCATAATGTTCTACCAAAATCAAGGAATGTGTCATAATATAACTCAAATTCCACATGATAATGACAACAACAAGTGTCGCGTATGGTGATAGGTTTTACATACCATGGTTTTTGTTTAACAAAAGCACCGATTGAAACATGAATTTGACGATCCTCTTCTTTGAATTTGTTGAATAACTCTATCTATGTGGTTTCCAAGAAGTATTTTTCATGATCTTCGTACTGATTTCGTGCTATTCTTCTTCGCATCACATGCCTTGTAGTTGGCGAAGCACGAGAATTGTTCTTCCAATATTCATATATTATTTTTTGAACATTTTCTCCAAGTCTATATTTGTATGGTTTCCTACAAATAGCTCTCCAACAAGCGAGTTCATCATTTACATCTACTTGAAGCCGAAATTTCTGATGTTTGTGCAAAGTTTTTCGCGAGGTTCCTAATGCTCGTGCCATAGATGTTACCAAATGATTCTCTTTAGTACTTGATGAAACCATTGCCATATGTATTCCTCTACGTACAATTGAAACATTTTTATCTCTAGATCTCTTAATTGAATTTATAGTACTACTTATATTTTGTATCACATTTTCCTTCATTTTTTTTTATCTTTGGTTGATTTTTGAATACCCAGTAGTGTCGTAGCTTCTTTTATTTTCCTTAACGATAGGAGACCTTTCAACATTTGAGCTTGAACTATCACCCGCTCATTTAAGAAATACTTTTCAAAAATGAAATTAACACGATATCGTATAACATGGTCAGGTTTTTTATCTCCATATGTGTGAGTGTCAACATTTTCTAACATCTCATCATCGACACTGATTTCATCTATACATATTCGAAAAAATAGTACATAATAAGCTTACATATGAAAAATAAATAACTAAATTAATAAATATATGTATAATTTCAATAATACGTGCATGTGTTCAATATATATATATATATATATATATATATACATACCTTGTGATTCAATTTCTTCACTTGAATTTCTTTCAATATTTTCACCATCTTCAATCATTGGTTCAATATCTCTTTCACTTTCTCTTTCAAAATTTTGTATCTCATCATCAATGTTTTGAGGAATATCTCTATCTGTTTACATTAAACAAAATATTTTTCAAATTAGTTCATCAAATAAAAATTAAGCTTCACATTTTACACTAGGAAAATTTTAAATATATCAATAGATCATAATATTTAAATTTACATACCTGCTTCAATTTCTGCTTGAGGTTGATTTTCCCCTCAATATTTGAGATTGTCTTGTCTCTTCTCTACGTTCCTCAGGGTCTCTTTCTGGATCATATTTTCTTGCAGAAGTCCTTAGATTTCCCACGATAATAGAGTATGAAGTTCAAAAAATTTCCTTCAAAAAATTAGACAATAACTCAATTGGAAAAAGCATCACAAAAGATCTAATTTAAAAAAAAAATCATTTTAAATTTTTTGCAAAAAATATATACTCCAATCCAAAACAATTACTTTAAAAAATTCGAGAAAAAAATGTCTTATAAAAATAAAACGAAGCTCAAAATATTTACTTCAACTCAAAACACGTGCTCTCAAAAAATGCCTCCAACTTAAAAAAAATGTCACTTTAAAAAATACTTCAAAAAATACTTCCTGAAAATTTCTTTTCGAAATTAAGCCCAACTCCATACTTTCAAAAAAAATGAAGCACAAAAAGCATCCAAAAAAATGTATTACATACCTCCAATAAATGTCCTTTGAATGTACGTCCAAGAAAATTCCTTAAACCCAAAACAATTCTTTGCAAAATTAGGCCGCCTCCAAGATATGTCCTTAAACCCAAAAACATTCTTTGCAAAATCAGACTATCTCCAAGAATTTGAAATTAAGAACAAATCCATCATTTAAAAAAAAATGAACAAAAACCATCCAAAAAATTGTATCACATACCTCCAAGAAATGTCCTTTGAATGTACGTCCAAAAGAATTCCTTAAACCCAATTTTTTTTTTTTTGAAAAATCAAACCATCTCTAAGAAATGTCCTCCAAGAAAAGTCCTTAAACCCAAAACAATTATTTACAAAGTTAGTTCTCCTCCAAGAAATTTCCTTAAACCCAAACCTCCAAGAAAGGTCTTTCAACCCAAATCAAGACCTTTATAAAATTAGACCAAATTTGCGAAATGTGCGAAAATTATGAATGATTTCACGGAAATTTATATTGCCGTGAAATGTGTTTTAGGAGGGGCACCGCGAAATTTTCCAGTCGACGGAAAATTAGATTGAAGTTCGGCTGAAATTTGATTAAAAGTTCGGCCGAACTTTGATTAAGAGTTCGACCGAACTATTAAGTCGTTAGACTAAACGAGCCGTCGGCACAAAAAATAGTTCGACCGAACTTTGACTAACGCGTCACCAGTTACGTAGCTTAACGTTTCTGCAAATTTGGACTGATTAAACTCCATGAAACATTCTGAATTAACTGTCGGAACCAAGACAAGCATTTTCTGAATTGAATCTACTTTCAGGAAATATAAATTTTATGAAATTTCATAAACATTTACTAATTTTAATTAATTTTCTAATAAAATGGGTGCAAAAAATTTCTTAGGGTCATTGTGATTCATTGAAATCAAAATTATGTATCTCTCAAAATACATTGTAAAAAAAATTGAAAATTTTTTGGGGCATTATGTTGGTCCGTCGTCTCTAATGGGCAGCTTTTAGATTTTTTGTTTATAACTTATATGTTAAGAAATTTGTTGCGTCGCGAAACATATCCAAAATATGCAGTTTTTTCATATTGGACGAGTTCAAAAAAATCTAGTAATTATGATATGCATCCACTGGCTTTGTAAATATGACGAAACCGAAGTAGACTCTGTCTATATTGTTGTAACACATTTTGTTTTCTAGAAAACACAAATTTTCAATGAATACAACATTGTGTATTAACATGACTTCCTATGAATCCTTTGATTGCTAAGAAACACACACTCAAAGAAATGCTAAATTGACATATCAAATATGAATAAAAAAATTTCAAAAAATAAGTAATAGAAAGCTAACAAAATTTCTGACAACTTTTATTTTTATCGCAAAATGAAATTCTAAACAGAAAAATTGTTATAGTTTGCAGAAAGTTGAAGAACTGAAAAAAGTGAAAGTTTTTTTCTCAGAAAAGGGCAAAAAGTGTAACCCAACTTCACATTTTCACCCGTAACTATGTTTACACTCATGTATTTAAATTCCATGATGATTCATTGAATATAGATATTATATTATTCTACAATGATGTTTTGGATGATTTTATTACTTTAGTCATGTGAGCAAGTTCTAATTATAACACTCGAAGAAAGAATTAGAGCTTGCAAGCGAGGAGGAAATAAAGGCTTGATACAGATCAAAAGTAGGCTCCTTTGCCACACTCTAATTTCTCAAAGGAAAACTTCATGCTCTTTTTCATCATTCTTCTAGATGAGACCACTAGATCTAGGGAATTCACCTTTGTCTAAAATTTTTAAAATCCCACATAACATACATAAAATCAAATATTTCGTGGTCTTTACTAGGTTTTCAGAACTTACAAAAAAATGAAATGTTGATAGAACTTTAGTGGTTTTATGCATATATGTGCATATGCGTGTTAATATAAAACTTATTAAGGGTCTTTGGGACAAAAATAATTTAACAGGATGAGTTTTAAATATGCAAAAATTTTGGATTATAAAAACACCACACATAGGCGTAGAATATTCTATCTTCTAGGACATTTACAAGCTATTGTTCCATCTTTTTGAGTGCATCCTCCTTAAGATGAAGTTAACAATTAAAAATCAAATAAATGTGATTTTTGAAACTAGTTTCGATGTTAATATTGATCATAATGAGGTAAAATGGGAGCCAAAAGTGGGGAATCCACAATTTTGTTGAGTGATAAATTATGACCTACAAGTGTATATTGAATAATATAATACTTTTTTGAAGAATAAGGTATAAAAATAGATAAATTACATTCCCCTATATGGGGGTGTCTAAGGGAAGTTGTGGTAAGGAACACCCATATGGTTGGAGAAAAAGGAAATCATTGTAAAACTTCTTATCCAACCTTCACATTGATTATTAATTACCATATTTAAGAAAAGAAAGACAGTGAAAAAAAGTAAGATTGAAGGTTATTTTATAGAGGATAAAAAAAATAAAATTTTTATTATTAATGTAATCTTAATCTTATAAACATTTTCTAAGCATACATATAAATAATATCAATATTTATTTTTTATTTTTATTATTATTATATACATTAAAATCCACATTATATTTAAAGAAGAAACAAAATAATAAAACAAAATAAAACATTATTTTATAAAAGATAAAAAAATGTAAATATCCGTGATTAATATAATTTAAAAATTTTAAATGTCTCACACACATACATACATATAGTACTTTTGGCATTTAAATGATATGATTTTATTTTTCAAAATAAGTGCGAATATTTGTATAATTACTGGTAATATTTTGTTTTATTAAGTATGATTTATAAATAATATTATATGTACCATATTTAACTAATATGATTTTCTTTTGCATAATAAATATGAATATGACATTTTTCATAATAATTTCTGATATGTTTTTAGTAAAAAATATTTATAAACACTATTATGTAATATATTTAAATCGTATGCTTAAAGGAAATACTTTGAGTGGTAGCTTGAGGGTTTAAATATCCCTCAACCTAGGTTCTATTTTCTGAAAACATGTCTCAATCCTATATCTTGAGCATGATTAAATATATTATAAATAATCACTCGAGGTAAATCCATACCCTCCACATAAAAAATATTATAATTAAATTAAACTTTTGGATACTCTGTTCCAAAATAAACACATCTATTTGCATAACTTGAATACAAACCTATGGTTATAAAATTAAAACAAAGAAAGTGAAATGTAGTCCAATAATACCTCCATTCATTCTTCTTTTTTAATAGAATACTTATGACAGAGTAAAGTTTCATCTCCTAAATAATTAGGTGGATAGGCATGTCTATACAGGAAAGAAGGTGGTAGATCTTAGAAGTTTCTTTTATTACAAATATTACATATATTTTTAAGATTTATTAAATGTAAATGTTCTTTGTCATCACACTTTGAAGGAAGGTTATGATTAAATTATTATATTAGCTACATTTTATAAATTATGATTTATGATTATATGTATTATTAAAAATCACACATATCCATTTATAAAATGAAGATAAATTAATAATTAAATGAAAACCTTTAATTAAATCACAGCTACAAAATGTATTATTATCTATTAATCCTTAACAACCCTATCATATTGATAATAAAAAAAATCTAAACCTTCACACCTCTTTTTAATATAAATACACACGACTCTAATATCCTTAAACATCTTATTCAAGAAAATATTTTGATCCTTATTGTTAGATATTTTAGCCTCAATAAATCCCTCCGATCAAGGGTTTGTTCACAATCAAATCTGAAAAATAAAAATTAAATTCATCTAATTAAATCCATACCTTTAATGGCTTCCAAATTATTGATCTTTCTAGCAGCTTGTCAATTTTCTAGGTACCGTTCTTTTTGCTGAAGTAGTTTGGTATGTGTTCATTGTAGTAGTGTATTAGATCTACCATTTCTCATTATTTGTGTTATATATGATATGCCATAAGCATGGGGGAGAAGGGACGACTACCATGTTTTATTAACAAATATTTGTATTTCCCTCCCTTCAAGGGAGTCATAGAGAATAAGTATTTCTCACTCATACCATTAAAAAATATCGTTAATTATTTTTAGTAACCACTACCCATATATCATCATATATAGTGAGGCCATTTTAAAATTTTAACTTTAGTAAAAAAAAATTAACAATCTCCGCTTTTTCCTCATATATATGGAGATTAATTTCTTACTAGAATTTTTAGATCTCAAGTGGTGAATCTTTATTTTTCATGAAAATAACATTGCATGGAAAAATTCAACTAACACTTGAAATTTCATCCAAATTTAAGGGCACCACTAATAATGAATTATGGAGGTTCATAGTAGTATTATTTTATTGGAATTCAAGCGCACAATCTTTATTTTTCATGAAAAAAAAATTGCATGAAAAAATTCAAGTAATACTTGAAATTTCATCCAAATTTAAGGACACGACTAATAATGAATCATGGATGTTATAGTAGTGTTATTTGATACTAAGACAATTCCATGGTGACAAAACTAGCACCATCAATGAATTTGAGAGGAGTTTAGCTTTATGTAATCCCCTATGTGGTTGGTCTAAGGGAAATGCATATCCTTTATGTAATCTAACATGTGTGTTCCAAGGTTCTTCGTAATTAATGCACATGGTATGTCATCTTGATATATTATGGAAAATTTCAATTTGAAAACAATTACCATCCTATCAGGATAATTTTTTACTAATGAAGTGCCAAATCACATCCACCCCAAACAAAATTTAATGAGTGCACATCATCTAAGGAAATATTTAGACATAAACCTAATTTCATATGCACAGCAATATATAGGTGTAAAGACAAATTTATCATGAACTTTATTATAAGTAGAATATAAGGAATAACAATATTTTAATGAAGAAAACATCATGAGATAACTCACACTCAAATAACATATTTTAAAAACTCTATCACTTCCATGTAGGTCACATGCTCCTTAACTAGTTTTGGTTGAAGACATTTTTTAGAGGATATACTATCATACTACTCATATCTATGTAATGAATTTCAATCATCCCTTCATGAACCTTTTTCACACAATAGACAATGCTTAATCTCTATGCTTTTGTTGCTTTTGGTCACACATTCATTATTTACGTACTTGAAAACAAATTCATCATCATAATAGATAACCATAGCTATATGAATGGAATAAAACACCCCGAGCACACCAAATAAGTTCCTCAGCTACATAGATTTACAAGATGTCTCATAGAAACTAATAAACTCAGTAAACATTGTTGATTCATTCATTGTTGATTGCTTGTATCTTATCCATGAGGCTGATACATGAGAAAGAAAGAAAATATATCCTGATTTAGACCTTAAAATATCACAACAACCAACAAATTTAGAATCATAGCAACCAACTACCTCAAGTTCACTTGATTTCCTCTAGACTGACATGAAATCCTTTGTTCTTTGTAAGTGTTGTAGTACCTTCTTTACATCCTTCCAATGAGAAACTCCAATTTTTTTCTGGTATCTATTAAGCACAACAACAACATAACTAATATTCGGTCAAATGTAAATCATTGCATACATAATGCCACCAATCATAGATTCATACCCATTCACATATACTTGGCCTTTCTCAAACTTATTTATGGGATATTAGTTCTTGCTAAAAATATCTCCCTTCAATAATAGGGCCTTCCCAGTTGCACAATTCATCATACTTAACCTCTTGAGTACATTATAAATGTGTTTTTTCCATGATAATCCCAATATTATAGCTCATTGCTTCCTATGAATCTTAATCCCCAAAAGATACTCTCCATTTCCCATGACTTTCATGCCGAAATTTTTTAATATAAAATGTTTTAGTCAAGCAGTAGATTAAAATTGTTGCATTCAAGAAAAATATCATCAAAATAGAGTAAAATAATAACAAAGAAGCTCCCACTCACCTTTATATACATGCATTTATATAGAATGTTTTCCTTGAAATGGTATCTGATCAAAACCTAGTCAAATTTCAAATACCAGTATATTATTTTTTGTCTCAAAACATATATAGAACTCTTTTGCTTGAAAACTAAACTCCCCTTCCCTTAGATCATGAAACAATCATGCTTAGACACATAAATTTTCTCCTCTAGATCATTATTTAAAAAATAAATCTTTGCATTCATATGATGCAACTCCAAGTCATATGGTGCTACAATGGCCAAATTGATTCTAAGAGAATATTTTGAATATCATGGTGAAAGTGTTTCATAGAAGTCATCTCCCAATTTTTTTCTTCAAAAAATTAACCACTAATATAGCCTTGAACCAATTTACCATATTCAAAAGTAAATTTGTAACCAACAACATCAAGTCTAGTAACAAAAATGAGGTTCTATCTAAATTATGGTACATAAAAATTATTTTTGAAAATCAAATTAAATAAAAAATATAAAAGAAGATGGCATGCCCAAATGGTCTCAAATTACATCTCATTGTTTTTCCTAAGCATTGTGATTAAACTTGAAGTCGTTGAAGGACTTTGGAAATGGGAGGAAGACCATATATACCAGCATTTTATCCTCAAAAGTGATTCCTTAATCATGTAACCTAATGAACAACTTGGAATTTCTCAATAAATTGTCTCTAACATTTCAATTTCTATCATATTTAAAATTTTTTAATTGAGACAAATATCAATACTAGAAGTACTTATGGGTGTCAAAAAACTACTTCATGATGACTCTGGTTTTTTTTCTTACCTGTGGTTGCAATGGCACCTTAAATTTATTAACTAATAGAGGCTTGAATGGTCATCATAACCATATAGATAGCCTCCTCCCACTTTTAAAATATAGGCTTCACAACCCCTGGAGAATTTGTGATTAGGTGCTCAGTTTTATCCTGAAAATTTAAAGTTCTCAGATTGGCTCAGAACTTGAACGACCACGTAGTTCTCATCGTTATGAATACAACACAATTCATTTCATGAACAATGGTTGCCGTATTATCCCAGAAATGTGATATGTTTTTTTTCACAAACAGACAAATTTTCAAAAAAAGGTCATATAGGGAGCCTAGTTAGCAGTCCATACTTCTAACGTGGAAGCTGACTGGGGTGGTCAAGGATTGGCCAATTTTTTCTCCAACGAATGTTAGGCTGCCACTTGGTAGCATTTGGTTAGTCCGGAATGGTGGTTGTTTGGAAATTTATGATTGGGTTGGTGATGGTCCAATGGGAATAGGACACGTGGCTTGGTCTGGGGCCACCATGTGCCCCCCCACACAGTGGAGAAATTTTTTTTTAAAGGCCGACCAGAGGTTGGGGTTTGACCCCAAAACCTCCCCCACAACACATGCAACGCATACCGCCATGCCACACTGTGAGTTTTATTGTAGTTTTGATGCACAAGTGTACCAATCCACACTTTCTTAAGAGAAGTGGTTGCTGCCTCTTAAGCTTTGCTCACACATAGATAAACAAAAGAGTTAGAAAGTTAGTGAACATGCTCTAAAACATTAAACACACTAAAAAATTATATAATATGCATATGTAGAGAGAAACAAGACTAAAATAAACACAAAAACGAAATCTCATAAAGAGTTAGAAAAAAAAAAAATACTAACGGTGGCATCAATGTCCCCTCTTATTGTTTGCTACTAAGGAGAAAGATAATACATTTACACACTTGCCAAGGGGAACTTACAACTATGGAATTCTAGGACCTGATGCAAGGAAATTTTTACCTTCTAGCTTCTTGGTGCAAGGTATCTCTCTCTACTCCAAAGGATTGGAGTTGTTGGATGGCCAACAACTGAATCCCCTCTCTACTTCTGCTCTGCATTACACACTGTTGGATTTCTTCAAAGAAATTTTTGCCAGCATAGAAATGTGATCTCATTCTTTTCATCTCTTGGTGGCCTTTTATAGATGAATTCAAATTATCCTACCCTCTCTTGGTACATGTATGGATGGTGACCCAAGAGAGGGGGTTGATTCCATTGTCTGCCACTTGATTCCTTTGTGTGCTCCCTTGGGGTCCCAAGGAGCCTTAGGCGGCTACCCTTAAGCGGCCTGAAGTGTGGGATAATTTTCCTCGAGTGTACCTTGTGGTCCCAGAAAGTGACTTCCACCACTCTCAGGCATGCGTATTTTTTTGAGGGAAATTCATGCAAAGGTGCACCTACCGAAGAAAAATGTGCACAAAGGCGCATTTTGCCAGTGTATTGACTGTGCAATTTTATTTTTCCTCTGGACCTTAGATATTTAAAAAAAAAAAAATTCTCTAATGTGCCTTAGCCCTGTAAATCCTTATGCCTGACATTCAATAATGTCATCTTTTCTTGTTTGATTTTCCAGTGATAAAATTTTCCCCGTAATGTGTGAGGTCTAGGAAAAACAATATAGCTGAAATATATTATAGTTTCTTTTCTGTGTACTATGTGGAGAGAGAGAGAGAGAACTGCATGTAGAAAAGAGTTGGAAACACCTTACAACGGGTTGAAGAGTGACCACGTCTCGTGGGAACCCTGCAAGAAATAGTATGAAGCAATAAATACAATTTTTTTACGAGACGGGCATGTCGCATGCTTGTGATGTGTTGTCTAGCTAAACAAATGTATCTGATAGATACAAATTTTGTCTATGTCACTACTATGGTAGTGATCTTCTGGTTTGGTTGATGACGACGATTTTTGATGCCCTCAGGGGCATTTTTTCTTTGAAAATAGGTGGAATATGGTACGCACATGTGTAGACTTTCTATGGAATATATATTCTAATTGTATGCATGGGGGTATGACTAGGACCTTCCCGTGTAAGAATTGATGAAAGGGATGCTTATAATGGCACGGGTGTTTGACGAATTTGAGAAAAGTGCAATGGTTGTAAGGTACGATACCATATTGACATGAAAGCATGTGTTTTTGTCAAATGTCATGAGGATCAATGACATTTGTGGGAAATTATGACTCCCATAGTGCGACCTGAGGATGTCTCTATTGTGGTGAGGGGCAATCCAAGGTACCGCTTTATTTTTGGAAAATGAGAGTTGACGTCGAAAAAGAGGAAGCCTTAACCAAATGTGATAGTCACTAATTCAAGGGATCGGGATCTTGGATTTGATATGTTTAACATAGGCATGATGGCGAGGGGTGATTGAAAATTGATGATGGAGATTCAATGGACTAAGGTCGGAGTATAAAAAGTAGCTTGGTGGAAATCATAACTATTTCTGATGAGGAAACCCCTGGAGTCGGTAGGACATATAGAGTGGGTATATGTTGGTTGTGAATTTCATGGGGGCTTATGCATGAAAGGTGTGATACTCTAACCGAGGGTGACCAAAGACTGCTCCCATGGGAGAAAAATGGATGGATGAGTGGGGGACATTGTTAACCATTTGCGGTCTTTGTAAACTTACCAAAATAATGAAACAATGGGATTTGGATTGTACAAAACATAGAGACGGATGCCCCAAGACATGAAAGTGTTTTCTCACTGATGATGTGATAAGGGTGTTTCTATTGAGCGCGGGGGCCCCATTGGTTGGTTTCTTGTGTGGGGGTGATGAAACAGATGTAAAATATTGCAAATGTGCTATGATGATGGAGGTATGGTAGGCCAAATGTGAGGCACAGTGGTGCTCTTTCGATCTGCGTACAAAACCTCCTAGTCCAGGAAATGGGTTTTATTTTGATATGGAGAAACTTGAATTGATGCATGGTGGGTGAATGGGAATGAAGTGCTTCTTGGACTGAAGTGGTATGGCCATGGCATCATGATTATTCTGATGTATGGTCTACTTTGATTGAAGGGAGCCATGGAGTGGAGGCTCTACTGACGAACAAGGATGTTTATCATGTGGAAGGTGGGGAAATAATAAACATGGTTGGGTTCTTGGAACCTACAACTAATTTCTTGTGGAGAAATGATTTCGGAATATGCAGATTTTTTCTGGGACTCTATCGTGCTGAGGGTAAAATGATACCTACTATTGTACATTCAGTGGATGGAGTGATGGATGGTTTGCACGATACTTGCAACAAAATACCCCAAGTGAAATAATATTCTTCATTCAAATATTATTGAAATACATGGGCTAAATCTATAAATAGTAGTGTGTGATATTCTCTTGGTTAGAGAGATGTCTTTGCGGGACGTAAGATACTATGTGAAAAATATTTTTTAGGTGCTTCAGTTCTTTGCACTGATTGACCTAGTGGCCAATTATATCGCATAGCCCACCTGTTATCCTAGACTGAACCTGGATCATGCTTGGTTGGCGTGCCTTCCTAACTTGCCAAATATGATGAAATGGGTATGGAGCAGACTGTCTATGGTAAATCTTCCCTCCATAGTGGTTGTTGGGTTCTATATTGATGAGATCTCGATGTTTCATCTCTAATAGATGTATCATGCCAATTAAAGGGCGTACTTGCAGGATATAGGTACAGTGTTGCTCATGGTGATTACCCTGACACAATAGGAAAAACATCCTAACGTGGGGGTTCCCGTCCTGTCCATGTGATGACGTGATTGGGTACCAGTGACGTAGTGCTTCTAATTCAGGGAAAGTGGCGACCACATGATTGTTTGTGTTATATAACTCTCATGTTGGTCTTCTCCATGGAGGGTAATTGGGGTTGACTAAGGGTTCCCCGACTGGCCACTTTTCAGCTGACAGGAATAGGATGGATCTACTTGTCACATCCTCTTGAGTCGTCGAGCTATCTATGGATTCTGTGTCAGAGCCATCTTCTAGAGAGAGGTGAACTATGGCTAAGTGTAAGCTAGCTACTGCTAAGAAAAATCGAGGGATGTAATCGCACTATTCTGAAGTGTGGTTTCCAGCACATATCAGACATGTAAATTGCGTTGCTCACAAAACAACATAGTATACTCGTTCTAATAGATACCACCAATGGATGAGTTCTAGGGCTGCGCACTCGTCTATGAAGTGGTCACGTTCGTCACACAATACACAGTGTATGATAGGAGGAGGAATGGTGAACAAGAGCCTTTTAGGTGACTGTCATTCTTCCTACAGGTATAAAATGACGTGATGTTCATCTCCAGCTGACTGGATGGAGGGATCCTCTTGATAGGATTTCTCGATGGCTTGTAAGGCATCCCTATATCGCAGAATTTTTGGGAAATGATGGGTGCAGTGCCCATAATGGCAACATATACTGCATGCATGATTGGTACGCAATGCCTTGCCTTGATTTTTTATGGCTTATTCCCTTTTACAGGAATTTGTCATCGCGATATTTACCGCAGAGATAAGGAGCGGTTTTAACTCGTCCAGCTCTAAGCAGATGTGGGTACAACGGTCTACTATGTTGCATATAGTGCAAGGTTGTAATTCCTATTGCATGGTGGGATTCTCTACCTTATTCCCTTTTTTAATGGTGTTTTTGGTTGTAACCATCGGTTTTGTGATGGGAATTTCCTTGAAGGGACGTTTGCGACTGTGTCTCCTTTACAGATGGGGCTTCCTCAGGACTAAGGGGGATTAACCCTGTAGAGGTGATGTGCATGGCTCCTATTATGGTAGGTGGGATGAGGTACCACACTAGAATTACAAATGATAATTTTGGTAACAGCACAGTGGCCAATACTTTCTGTGACACAATACCAGTTGGGGGATAGAGGAAAGGATTTTGGGAGGAGGCATAGGCTAGAGAGGCTGTCGTGGCCAAGGACTTGGTGTCATTACTGCTTATTTCCATCTCTTGGCTAGCTTCAGTGCTTGATGTGGACATCATGTACAACAGAGCCTATGTGACATAATATAGTGATTCTGGTATAATAGGGGCATCTCCTAGGAATGACCCAAGGATGGACGATGGTTTGAATTGGCCAAGGCCATATTCTTGGTACCGTGTAGGCATCACGGCAGATGTGTCTACATAGGGTAGGACGACATCAATATTTTTTAGGGGCCTCTTGTCGTGGTATGTTAATTGGTCGACAATAATGATGTAATCCTCATGAGGGAACATCATAGTTTGGAAGACGAAGGAGGCTATAGCTAACATGGCATACATATAACTCCAACCAAGGAGTATATTGTAATCTAGTTGAGTGCATCCAAGACCTCAATGTCTATAAGGACCATATTTTCAGCTAAGCAGACTGGGAAATTTTGGTAGAGACCAACAGGAGCTGATGGGTGCCCATCGTATGATCTGAGTGTGATGTATGATGCCTTTATTTTGGTGACCCCAACTTCTACCAGAATGTTTTTTACATGATGCATTTTGATCCACCCTTGTCAATGATACATCAGTGAATGGTGATGATTTGAACTGACACCAGTATCGGGAAGGCGACCATCGAAGGAAGCCTAGGGGTGTCTTTATCTAGAAAAAAGTCATTAGGTGTGAATCGACATGGTTGATGGTGCCTAATGCAGAAAGTAGGCCTTTCATTTGCTTTGGGCATGATTGTAATACCTCCAAAGCTGACATGGAAGTGGGAGATTGGGCTAAATCATCAACAAGTCTATAGTTATGGGTCACTTTGGAATGGTTTCCTGCTCGCCTAGTTGGTCCCTTAACCATGTTTGGAAAAGGTGCAATAGGTATCTTTGATATGGTCAATGGTGCTATTCGTTCACTCATGCTAGCTCCTCATGAATTGGTGTCTAGAGAGGTATCTTAATTTTGGTTCAATTTATGAAAAAAAAATTATTCGCCAATCATGTAGATTTCACGGTTGTTTTTTCCGGAAATGTCGGGAGTTATTTTCTGTTGTTGGGTGCTAACTGTCGCTTGATGAGGGAAAGGATCCTACATGACTGTTGTATGATGTGAGGATCCCCCTTGTCCACGGTTACCTTAAAGCTTCTTTAGCTCAGGCAGATTGAGACAGTGGTGAGCGTAATGGTCGTACTCACCACAGATTGCACAAGAGTGGTTGGTCCGAAGATTCGTCCTCTTGTGCTGCCCTTGGGAGTTGTTTGGCTTCAGGTTTTGATTTCAGTTGGATTTTCCTCCAGCCTGAGATTTCAGAGGGCGTGATGGATTTTTTCCCCATTATCCAGAATTTACCTCTGGTTTTTTTTTTCTTTGTTCCTTGCCACGCTAGGAGGATAGCTAGGATTCTTCTGATTGAATCATTGGAGTGGTTGTGCTTGGGAAGGTTGCACAAATTTTACCTATGCATTATTCTTCATGGGTGGGTTTTGTGCTAGGGATTGGGCATATTGTGGTCCTTGTCCCTAGTTTGTAAATGGATGTTAGGGGGGGGCTCTTCCATCAACATTTATAGCTGCGTACTGGGTCTCCTGAACTAGAGGATATGGACCTCATTACTGATGGTGGTACGACTACGCCCTATTGGTCATGTTTTTCAGAGGTGCATGATGAATCTGGTAGCCGGGCTGCAAGATATTCTTGTTAGAATCATATGTGTAACCAGGGTGGTGAACACTACTACTTATGTTATTTTGGGTCAGTGACCCAATCAAACTATCTGCAGAGTTCGACGCGCTTGGCGATTCTTTGTAATTTTGCAGGCACGCGACGTTAGGTAATATGTTGTAAATATATTCGGACTGCGTATAAGTCAACTTGATTTGTTGCGCCTTACCGATGGCATCCTCTTTAGATGTAGGTTTCTGAGTTGCTACATCTTTTGAAATATCTACAGTCATTTTTCAGGAATAGGTCTAGCAGAACTTGATCATCAAGTTTGGCTCTTCACAAACTACGAATTCGCCGCCATTCGTGGAGATGGTCCAAGATATGGATGGATGGTGTCTACCTAAATTAGGTGAGTAATTCGATCCTAGAATCGTGGTGGATGGGTAACTAAGAATATGTAAGGAACGTATTAGGGAGGGCGCTAAAAGTTCCATGTGTAGCAAATGGTTTCCCACATAACATTTCACAGTTGGTCCGGTTAGGGTTCGCTAAAATAGTCTCAGTCGAATAGTATCGTCAATGATGTTGTCCGACGAACATAACAGGTAGAAAGTTATAATGTGATTTCATGGGTCCTCTGCTTGGTTCCCTTTGAACTTTGGAATGTCCAAAGGGATATTTGTGGGCATGGGGGCCATGTTGGGTTGTGTTCAATACGTTCATTCATTAACTTGGTTGGATCGGGTAAATTCAATGATGCTAATAATGGTTATTGTGAGTTTTGAGCCATTGCAAACTATGAAGACATAATGTTCTAGTTAGATATGGGGTTTTTCTGTGATGTACCCAGTTGTGTGTTCATATGGCTTCCTGAATGGGTAGCGCTCCTCTGTCCCCTGGGGGTTGTGGGAGGAGTGGTATGTGGTGACCCTGTGGGGGTTCCCACCATCGAGGGTTCCCAACTAGTGTGGCATTGGGCGACCGTCGAGGGTTCCCATCTAAATATTCCCCAATAAAGATGAATTGATAAGGGTGGCAGTGTTCCATCTTTGACGCCTAAATGGAAAAAGACCTGAAACTCCTCCTGGTAATGGGTAGAGGTCTAAAAGAAATCTAGATTGACAAGGCCCCATTAGGTATGTTATGGTATCGACTAAGTACAGTTTTGGAATAAATATTTAGTTTTATGAGAGGTGAAGTATCAAAGAAACAATGGTGACCAAATACATAAAACAAAGTGAAAATAAAATTTAATTTCCCTTTAAATTCTCTGTATGTGATCAAATAATCAAAAAAATGGTTTTGGTTGTTTTTTGCGTGTAATACTCAAAAAACTAGAGACCTATACGTCCTAACACTCTCAATAGAAATTGGGCCTTGTGAAGATATCTTCACATGGGTATTGGGGCTAGCATCCCATAAGAACTAGGGATGCCTTCCATCACTCGAAGAATTGACCAAGGTAATGGGTAGAGGATCTAGTGCTGCCTGCACCATCACCTATAGGGAAGGATGCCCTAGATTTTTCCACTAAGTACCATCGTCCATTGTGAGTGTTTGAGTCTTGATATTATTGGTAAATCAAATACAAGTACCGAGTATTAGACAGGTCAGGTAGCCCCAAATAATACCGCACACACTCGGCCTAAGCTTAACCCCCTCTCAATCGGGTCTCTGAGGCACTCGGTTTTTCTTTTCCATGGGTCGATAGATGGATTTTAAAGTTCCCTAAAACCTAAACTTCTATGTTTCAAGATGTAAACTAACCAAGGCAGCTTATTGGATGCTCACCTACTTGGTCCTAACCTAAACTATAATTTCTCTTATGGCCCTTGTGGGGAGATTTAATGAGTTTAGTTAGGTTATTTCTAAGGTGGCTTTAATTCACTTATGGTGTGAAAGTGTCTGAGCAAGAAGTGAACAATCACATAGTTTTAACATGCGGATATGCGGTGATGATTTACACATCCCCTATTAATCTATGTTTGGTTGTTACTTGCTATAAGAAAATCATGTGTGGATATGGGCCGCTTACAACATTGCCTAGTTAATCTAAGTGATCAACTAAAAGGATATGGAAAATTATCAGAAGAGAGCTTTCATATGCTTTCCTAGGGTCACCAAAAGGTGCAAAGGCAGTAGAGATTACTTTCTCTCTTAGAATAATTACTTCCTGGTCTTGACTCCTAGTGCCAAAATTTAAAAAATTAATGAATTTAAACTAGGAAAAAAGAAAACCTAGTTAAGCATGTGTGGATTAGGGGCACTTACTCCAGCTAATTACTTATGTTTTTTTTGTTTCTATGTTCAAAAAAATAAGTTGTTTTAGATTGCAAGTAAATTTCCCCCTACCTAAACTATGTGACTTTTTTGTGAAAATAAACTTTAAAATTTTAAAAATAACACCTAACACTACTAAAATGTAGCTAACAATGAGTTTTAAATAGTCATGGGACACTTGAAATAGTGCTAGAAGTTTTTCTATGCGCTTCCAATCACTTTAGAAATAGGAAATGAATGAAAATAGAAGAATTTTTTTGCATATGGTTTCTACACGCAAATGTCTCACGTAGGCGCAAACTCTATCGCATAGGTCAGTGTTGAACATGCACATTCGGGCACATCTTTCTGTGTGAAATGCACATGGATTTCTTGCAACAATTTTCCAGAACTTCTGAACCTCGGACTCTCACTGAGGGTGAACGAGCATATAAGGAGAGAAAAGGATTTGTCCAAGCCACATTCCATAGCAGAGAAAAGGTCCCTGCAATAGGCACAACCAAATTAAGTATAAAAGGTAAAATCAATGGACTTGCCAATCCTCTTATGGTGGTTTTGGTGCACAAGTGTACCAATCCACACTTGCTTAAGAGAAGTGGTCGCTGCCTCTTAAGCTTTGGTCATAGGTAGATAAACAAAAGATTTGGCAAGTTAGTGAACATGATATAAAACACTAAACATACTAAACAATGATATAGTATGCATATGTAGAGAGAAACAAGACTAAACTAAAAATAAATATGAAATATCATAAATATTTAGAAAAAAAAATTACTAACGGTGGCATCAATGTCCCCTCTTATTTTTTGCTATTAAGGATAAAGATAGTATGTTTACACACTTGCCAAGGGGCCCTTAGAACTATGGAGTAAAAATACTCGATGCAAGGAAATTTTTACCTTCTAGCTACTTTGTGCAAGGTCTCTCTCTCTACTCCAAAGGATTGGAGTTATTGGATGGCCAAAAACCAAATCCCCTCTCTACTTCTTCTCTGGATTACACAATGTTGGATTGCTTCAAAGAAATTTTGGCTAGCATAACAATGTGCTCTCATTTTGTTCATCTCTTGGTGGCCTTTTATAGATGAATTTGAATTCTCCTTCCCTCTCTTGCTACATTGATGGATGGCGACCCATAAAAGGGGGTTGATTCCATCGTGTGCTCCCTTGAGGTCCCAAGGAGGCTTAGGCAACATTGATTCCATTTTGTGCTCCCTTGATGTCCCAAGGAGGCTTAGGAGGTTGTCCTTTGATGGCCTCAAATGTGGGATCATTTTCCTGGACTATGCCTTGTGGTCCCGGAAAGTGACTTTCGCCACTCTCAGGTCCGTGTGAATTTTTGAGGGAAAGCCACTTAAAGGCGCGCCTATCAAAGAAAAATGTGCGCAAAGGCACATTCTGGTAGTGTCTTGAGTGTGCAATTTGATTTTTCCTCTGGACCTTCGAGATTTTTAAAATTTTTCAGATTCTATAATGTGCCTTAACCCTGTAAATCCTTATGTCTGAAATTTAATAATGTCATATTTTCTTGTCTGATTTTCGAGTGATAACAGTGCATATTAACCTATATGGCACAAGACTTGTATTCAAACTTTGCATTATAAAATTGCAGAGGGAAATGGTGGCCAACCCCAATGGACAGGACCATGTGACATTGACCACCGAAAGAGCCTCATTAATTGTGAAATTAAGACGGGTTTAGTTAAACCTTAAACCATCATTGGATTACCACTAATCCTTCATTAAACATGCTAATGTTATATTAAGGTTAAGTGCCGAGTTAGTGGATAAAAAAACTTAATTAGCACTTAAAATCTGACTTAAATTTAATTTCGGATTAACTTGGCAAGCCCCAGATTTGGCGCTAACTACAGTTTAGTTTCAATTTTCCAGATTTGGTGGAGTTTTCTAGATGAAACTGGAAGAAGTCATAACTAAGGTATTTTTGAACAAAATCAGTCTCAAATGGAGGCTAGATTACCATTTTTGGGTCTTCTGGAGTCAATGGAGTAGGTTACAGGAGAAGAGGAGCATTTTAGACATGTGAATTTGACAATTTGAACATAATATAGAGGCCCAAGCCATGGAAGCTAGACCAAGGAGATGTAGTCCAAGACGGGTGAACTCCTTCATCAAACACATATGTTAATGTTATGTATGGTGATGTTATGTAATTTATTTGCTTTTTTGAAGCTCTTTATTTTATATTGTATTTCTCACTAAATAGACATGAAAAACACGTATGAGACTTGATAATTTTCAAGAAAATTTGAACCTTTAAGCACATAAGAAACAATCATGTTTAAAATATAAAAGGAGAATTAGCTTAGCATTACTAACATCCTCCATTCAGATCATTTTTGGTATCAAAGCTCAAGTTCATTAGGTTTTTTTGTGCAATAAGGGATCTAATTGTTTTCATGTTTGTGTCATGCTTACAAGGTTAAAACTCAAAAGAGGAGAATGGAAGCTAGTTGAGAGCCCTGCAGTTGATTTAAGAGGAAGAAGGGAAAGGTTTCCAAAGTATTCAACACCAACACATACTCAAATTGATGTTGAGTTTTCAGTGAACATATCTCATGAAGTAGAACCTACCATGACAGAAGATGAGAGAAAATTCAGGAAGGCTCTCTTTGATATGGCTGAGATGGTTAAAGTCCTCTATGAGGAAAGGAATGTAAGGATGCAAGGAGAAAGTTATATACCTCCAAGAGGAGAGGGTTCTCCAGGAGGAGGAGGCCATGGTGATGGAAAGTGTAGAAATTTAATACAAAATATGTATTTCCTAGATTCTCTTGATCTAACAATAATATGATATTGTTAAATACATAATCGCTTCTACAAAATCTTTACAAAATTTGAAACACAATCGCCAATCACAATATCATGAAGAAAGATCAATCACACATAACATAGATAATTTACCAGGAAAGAATAAAGCTAAAAAACCCCACTATCTTCTAATATGTATTATATCATGGATCATGAAACAATTGCATACAAAGCTCTAACCCAAGAGCTATTTTTACATGAGCTAACTGTCTCACACTGTCATACAAAAAATGGCATGTTCCTTAGCCAGTTTACTATCTCTAGATAGTCTGCCTCCACTACGCAATCCTAGCTGATAGCAATCCATGAATGAATGGAATCATGCTTTCCTTCAGTGTGCAATACTCATTGGCACATCGAATGTGTGTGTGGTTGCTTTTGTGCAAATGATAATGTCGCAATTGATAGTCAACTGTCCCTTTCACCTACATCTCAACTGGGTTTCCACTAGATCGAACATGCATGTAGTTAATAGTAGTAAATATTCAGTTACATGTGAGAATTAATTAATAATTAATTCACTTCATCTCTTACTAGTGTATCTTCAGTTAAAACTAGCACAACTGAGTGTAACTCACTGAACTGAGTTAAACTACTCTACAACTTTCATAACTTCACCTCCAACTTTGTTAGGACTTCGAATCACTTAGTTATAACAAATACCACTTGCATGTCCCACCAACCAGCCTCTTAACTGATTTTCCACTTGAGTTAACTATTTACAAGTTCTCATTGAGAATGGATTATTGTTTATTGTCCAAATATTATTAAGGGATAATAATAGTCGACATGCACCTATAAGTAGACATGCAATATATAAATAGAACTTGCACATACATCTATAAATAGACCTAATCTATAAATAGAATTTGTTGATGCATCTATAAATAGACATCCACCTAAAACTAGCCTGAGGCTCCAGCCTAATGTAGGTGCTTAATTTTCACTAGGATCTTGTTGAATCTCAACACTCCCTCTCAACAGGAAAGTGATTATCCTTCACCCCGATCGTATCTCTATGGTATTCAAATTTTCTCTTGGTGAGCGCCTTTGTCAGAATGTTTGCATCCTGATCGTCTATAGGAATGCACTGAAGCAAAATGTTTCTCCTCTGCACACAATATCTAAGATGATGGTACCAAATATCTATATGCTTATATTGACCATGAAACACAGGATTAATTGAAATTTTAATGAAACTCTAACTATCACAATGAATCAATGTCGAATCTAAATGAGAATGAAACAAACCAACAAAGATATTTCTCATCAGATAGCCTCACATGCATTTTGGCTTGCTGCCATGTATTCTTCTTCTGCTGAATTGAGTGCCACAAATCTCTACTTCCTGTTGTACCAAGAAAAAACTATAGATCCAATGCTAAAGATCCCCCTTGATGTGCTCTTTCTGTCTGATGGGTTGTCTACCCAATCTGCTTCTATGAAGCCATCCAAATTCACCTCATCTTTTTTTTTATACCATAAGCCATAACCTGATGTGCCCCTCAGGTATCTTAGGACATGATTTCCTACCTTCCAAAAGAGCTTGGTAGGCTTAACCATAGCTTGACTCATCTGGTTAACCGCATAACAAATTTCCAGTCTTGTGTTCACTAGATACATTAGCGAACCAACTAACTGTTGATAGACAGTAGCATCCACTACCTCTTTAGAAGTAGCATCCTCTTTCCTCCAGTTTCCTAGAGGAGGGGTATCCATGGGTTTGCAGCCTTCCATGTGAAACTTACCTGGTATCTCCCTTGCATACTTCCCTCAAGACAAAAAAATTTCACCATCTCACTGTCAAATTTCCAATTAAAGGAAATAATGAAAGAGGCCCACATCCTTCATCTCGAAATCCTTTGCAATGTCCTCCTTGAATGAGTGTATCAACTGCTCATAACCAGTAAATATTAAATAATGAACATAAATAAAAAAGATTAAAATATTACCCTCCACCAATATTTGGTATAGGTTTTCATCTGCTTCACTTTTGTTGAATCCCATTTTGGTGAAATAGCTTTCTAGTATATGAGTGTACCAATAACGGCGTGCTTGCTTCAGCCCATACCATTCTATTGTGAGTCGCCACACACCTGAATCGATGTTGAAGATCTCAAATCCTTTAGGATACTCTATGTACACCTCTTTCTCAATGATCCCATTGAGAAACGTAGTCTTCACATCAATCTGATGAATGCGCCAGCGCATCTGTGCTGAGAGAGCAAGGGTGGTCCTTATGGAAGAATACCTTACGACAGGTGCAAAGGTTCCTTCATAATATATCCCCTTAATCTATGAGAAGCCCCAGGACACACATATGGTCTTGTATTTCTCAACACTCCCATCAGCATATTGCTTTACCTTGTAGATCCATCTTGAACCTACCACTGATTTATCAATCGGCCTTGGAAAATTTTCCCAAGCATTGTTTTTGACAATGGATTCATACTCCTCCACCATTACATCTACCCATGTGGGCTCCTGCACTGCTTCCTAAAATGAAGATGGTTCAGTCAGAATATATTTTCTCATGAGAGCCATGTATCCAGTAAATAAGGTAGGAGATTGTCTTTGTCTGCTCTGTGAAGTAAGGACTCCTACATTCTGTGAAACATCAAGTCTCAGCCTATCAGCTTCTGTGGTATTCCTTCTGCTAGTTCTAATGGTTTGATCTGCGTGAGTGGAATCCTCGACTCCATGAAACTCCTCCTATGGCTGATCCACATATAGAGACTCATATTTGGGAACCAACAATTCCTCCTTCACATGCAAGTCCAGCTCCCTCTCAAGCAACAACTGCATGGATTTCCCCTCATCAAATTTTATATCTCATTGCACTAGAGTCATTCGATTGTTTGGAAAATACACACGATAATTATGTGGTGTTTCTGTGTACCCCACAAAAATCTCAACTTTCGTAGTCAGCTCCAGCTTATTCCTGGCATCCTTGGTCACATGCACATAAATAGATGATACAAAAATATTAAAGTGTGAAACATTTAGTTTCCTAACATCAAGAGCTTCTTTAGGTGTACTCATGCCAAGTACTCTATGAGGCCAATGGTTTTTCACATAAACCATAGTGTTGCATGATTCCACCCACAATTGTATTGGTGGGCCCTAATCATGCAACATCGCTCTTGCTACACCCACCATCATTATATTCTTCCTCTTTGTGACCCCATTTTGCTGTGGGTTATGAGGCGCTATGAGTTCTTTTCGAATTCCTTATTTGCTGCAAAATTTTTCAACTTCATTAGAGATGTATTCTCCACCATTATCACTCCTCATAGCCTTCACTTGCCTCCCTAAATCTTTCTCCAGCAATGCCTTAAACACACAGAACTTTGAGAATGTTTGACCCTTCTTCTGCATGAAGAAGATCCAAAATTTATGAGAAAAGTCATCAACAAAAATAACATAGTAATTATGTTTTTTTGTTGAAGCAACCGAAAATGGTCCACTCACATCTGTGTAAATTATCTCAAGGATTCCCAAAGCACGATTATCCTTTTCATGAAAGGTGGACTTTACATACTTCCCCATGATGCAACCCTTGCACTAATCTAACTGAGAAAGTGTTCCCAATGGAATTCCAGTATATATTTGTTGCATGACTTTCAAGGCTCCATCATGAAGATGGCCCAATATCCTGTGCCATAGTTCGTCGTCATCCTGGCTCACCACTTTTTTCACCTTGCCAATCATGGTAGCACAGCCATCTACCTCTATCTTGTAGATATTATTAACTTGAATCCCTATCCTCTTGGCTTGAGCCATTGTTTTATGTCGCAGGAAAGCTTTTCCATCGTTGAAAACAACGTCATAGCCTCTGTCCTCCAACATTGCAACTAGGACCAAATTTTTCTTCAGACCTGGAACATGCATAACATCTTTCAATTGAAATGGTTTACCTGAATTTCTATGAAAGGTAATGATACCAATGATGGCTTCACTGTATCATCCAGTTTCACCCATATATATATGCATTTGGAGATCTTTCTCCTCCATGTCACGTTCCTTATCTCCCGTCATGTGAAAGGAAACACCTCTATCCAAATACCACAATGATCCCAATGAAATTGACACTATGCATGCGATCAAAGATATTTCAAGCTCAAATTGTGAGGCAAGGGTGTCACCAGTTGTAGCTCCAACAACCTTATTGTTCTTCTTCTTTTGCGGATAGTTAGTAGCAAGATGCCCATGTTCGTGACAGTGAAAACACTTCACCTTGGACATATCCAACTTCTTGCCTTAGACTCAGATTTAGAATGGAATTTATTCCCCTTCCCCTTCTTCACCTCAACTACCAAAGAAAAATCCTCTTCATCATCATGCTTTGATGAAGAGCCATCTCTGGTGTTCCGCCTAAACTCCTCCTGCGCTAGATCTGACCACAGTCGTTTCCAATCCGACAATTTTTCTCATCTGTTGAGAGAGTCTCCATAACTGTTCCAACTCTTAGGATATCCCAAGAGAGCTAAGCTCACCAAATAATCATCAAAAATAGTTATTCCAACACTCCTCAGCTCATCCCAACATGGGAGAAAAATTTTGGGATACCTTAGAATGATGTCGCACTTTTCCATCTTGATCTTTCTAAGTTTATTTTTGAGCGCCAATTTCCTATGGTCATTGCTGCTTTGGAATAGATCCGTAAAATAATTACACATAGCATATGGTGTGGCTTTCCCATGGAGGCTTGAGAAAATGTGGTCTTGTACTCTCCCCAATGTGATCCTCCTCGCCTTTGCCACTTTTTTTTGTTATGCATCTAGATTTGCAACATCTACAACATCTGGCTTAGGAACATCTTTTTTAATGAATTCCTTCAAGTCATTGTATTCGAGTACTACCTCCATCTTATCCTTCCAAGAAATATAGTTCGAGCTTCCCTTGAGTGCATACTCTAGCCTCAAGCCACTGAAAGCCATTTCGATCTTGAATTAGCTGTAGCACCAAGAAAGTTTTTCTGCAAATTGAAACTCTTTCCACCAACAAACTCAACTCTTGCTTCAAAATTGAAATTTCCTGTGCTTCGATACCATGTATAAATTTAATACAAAATATGTATTTCCTGGATTATCCTTATCTAACAATAATATGCTACTTAGTATGAGGGGTTTCTGCAGTGCATTATTTTAGATATCATTTTTGGGATTCAACTGCGTTAAGTAAGTCATTCATCTATGACCATTTCCATTAGAGGTAGTCATAACTGACTAATTTATCATTATTTTTTAATAGTCCACTTAGAACTCATTGCATTGGGTGATGATGACAGGGGTGAAGAAGTGGCATTGAAACTAGTCAAATGAATCACATAGCATCAATCATCACTTTCGGGGCTTGCACTCGGTAACCAGGACTTCCCGAGAGGTCACCTATCTAAGAACTCCTCTGGAAGTGATGATTGATACTATGTGATTGATTTCACTAGTTTCAATCCCACTTCACCCTGTGAGCATCACCTAATGCAATGTGTGCTAAGTGTAATATTAAAAAATAATGAGGTATTTTTCAGTTACGACTGCCTCTCATGGAAATGGTCATAGATGAATGACTTACTTAACCGAATTGAATCCCAAAAAATATATCCAATATAATGCTCTATGGAAAACCCTCATACTAAATACAAAGAGTAAAGGGGGATCTACTTATATGGTTCATCAGGCACAATACTTGGTAAGGTTTTGAAAATTGGGTAGAAAGCTAAGTGGGCTTGATTATGGGGAAAAAATCCACAGTTAAGCGCGCTTGGGTAAGAGGATTTCTCGGATGGGTGACCTCCCAGGAAGTCCTGGTTATCGGGTGCAAGCCCCAAAAGTGATAATTGACGCTATGTGATTCATTTCACTAGTTTTAATCCCACTTCTTCACCCCTGTGAGAATCACCCGATGCAACGAGTGCTAAGTGGACAATTCAACAATGATGAGAAATTAGTCAGTTATAACTACCTCTCATGGAAATTGTCATATATGAATGAATTAATTAACGTAGTTGAATCCAAAAAATGTTATCTAATATAATGCACTGTGGAAACCCCTCATAATAAATACAAAGAGTAAAGGGAGCTCTACTTGAATGGTTCATGAGGCACAATACTTGGTAATGTTTAGAAAATGGGGTAGCAAGCTAAGTATGATTGATTGTGGGGAAAAACTCCACAGTTAAGCGTGCTTGAGCTAAAGGAGTCCTTCGATCGGTGACCTCCTTGGATTTCCCAGTTACCAGGTGTAAGCCCCGGAAGTGATGATTTATGCTATGTGATTCATTTCACTAGTTTCAATCCCACTTCTTCACCCCTATGAGCATCACCCGATGCAATGAGTGCTAAGTGGAATATTCAAAAATTATAAGAAATTAGTCAGTTATGACTACCTCTTATGGAAATGGTCATAGATGAATGACTTACTTAACCATTTGAATCCCAAAAATGATATCTAATATGCTACTTTTAAATACAAAATCTCTTCTACAAAATATTTGCGGAATTTGAAACACAATTTCCAATCACAATATCATGAAGAGAGATCAATCACACATAACATAGTTAATTTACTAGGAAAGCATAAAGCCAAAAAACCCATTATCTTCTATTATGTATTATATCATGGATCATGAAACAATTACATAAAAATCTCTAATCCAAGAGCTCTGAATACATGAGCTAAATGTCTCACACTGCCATACAAAAATTGGCAAGTTCCTTAGCCAATTTACTGTCTCCAGATAACCTTCCTCCACTATTCATTCCCAGCTGATAGAAATCCCTGAATGAATGGAATCCTACTTGCACTGAATGTGCAATCCTCATTGGCACATTAAATGTGTGTGTGGTTGCATGTGTGCATCGATAATGTCACAACTGATAGTTAACTATCCATTTCACCTACATCTCAACTGGGTGTCCACTATATCTCACATGCATGTAGTTAATAGTAGTAAATATTCAGTTGCATGTGAGGGCATTGATTGTGAATTAATTCATAATTAATTCACTTGACCTCTCACTAGTGTATCTTCAGCTACAACTAGCACAACTGAGTTTAACTCACTTAACTACTTGTTAAACTACTTTACAACTTTCATAATTGCACTTCCAACTATATTACAACTTCGAATCACTCAGTTACAACTAATTCCATTTGCATGTCCCACCAACCAACTTTTTAACTCGAAATTCCTATAGATAACTGATCTTCCACTTTAGTTAACTATTTAGAAGTGCTCATTGAGAATAGATTATTGTTTATTGTCCAAATATTATTAAGGGATAATAATAGTCGACATTCAACTATAAATAGACATACAATATATAAATAGAAATTGAAGATACATCTATAAATATACCTCATCTATAAATATAATTTGCTCATGCATCTATAAATAGAAATCCACCTAAAAATAGCCTGAGGCTCCATCCTAGTGTAGGTGCTTAATTTTCACTAGGATATTATTGTTGAATCTCAATAGAAAGAAGCCGCCATCCACTCCACTATCATCCTCACCACCATATTCACCTTCCTCATCATCATCTTTCACTTCCTTAACCCTACAATATGTTCATCCATATACTTCAAAAGAAACTGGAAAATCACCCTTACTTAAACTTGATGTTAAATTTGAGCTACCGATGTATAATGGTGAAGTGAATACAGAGAATATGGATAATTGGATTCGCCAATTGGAGGTTTATTGAAGAATTCATAACCTTCAAGAAGATAACATAAATATTCAATTGGCTTCTTTGAGAATGGAGGGATGGTCACTTGTATGGTTGGAAGAAAATACATGAGAGGATATTAAGAAACATGGTAAGATATCAATGTCTTGGTTAAATTTTATTGCTATCATAAAAAGGAAATTTTATCCTCTATATTACATGCGAAGATCCATTATGGACTGGAAATATTTTAGACAATTGAAAGGGAAATGTGTGCAATATTATACTCATGAATTTAGGAGAAGAGCTCCTATTTTGGGTGTTAATCTGTATTCTCAAGAAAATTTTTTAAAGTATATTGGGGGTTTTCACAGTTATCTTGGACATAATATTCTCATGTTCAATCCCACAAACTTATATGAGTTTGCGTTCAAGTCGTACATCTAGAATCAGGAGGGAAACATAGTGCAGATGAGAAAAGTGATAGTTTCCTTGAGTATGAAGGTAAAGGAAAGGGAAAGTTTAATGGAAGAGGAAAGAAAAATAGTTCTATTGAAATAGAGAAAGAGAAACTCACATATAAACATTATCAGAATAATGGCCATGATAAAGACCATTGTTGGAAACTCCATCGAGAGTTGAAGCCAAAGAGAAAGGGAAAACGGTTGGAATCATTGAACATGACTTAGGTTCATATTCAGGAGATGAAACAAAGATTACAACAGTGGGTTTGAAAGGTAAGAAAATAGCAAGAACTATTTCTTCAAGTTGTTCCAATGTAATTGAAGATGAAGATACAATAATTGAACTCTTTCATATTAGAGTCTTTTCAAAGCATACTTAAATAGACACACTATTTGATAGTGGTTGTTAAGCTAATTTGATTTCTGAAGACTTAGTTAAGAATTTAAATCTTGAAATTATTAGACATCCATGACCCTATCCTTTAGGGTGGATATGCAGGAATGAAAATTTGTAGGTAACAAGGAAGTGCATCGTAAGGTTTGAAATCAATTCAAAATTCCTTGACGAAGTTGAACTTGATGTAGTGTTACTTGATATTTTAGGTATTTTTTTGGTAAGTTTTTATCTTTATTATAGGAAAGAAGTATTTCATTTCCATGAGAATAAGTATCACTTATTTAAGGATATAATTGAGTACATAGTTAGAGTGCATAAGAACAAGAGAATTTTGTCTCTTATACATGGAGGAGTAATGAAGAGAATAGTGAATGCAAGTCAAATTTTGAATTTGTTAATGTTAAAGCATATAGATGTTTTGACTGAGACCTTTCAAAAACATGCATCGAATTAAAAAGTTGATTTCATTAAAGTTTTTAATTCTTTTAAGAATGTGTTTCAGGACTCTAACATGTTGACTTTGAAAGGAGGTAAACAAGATGTGATAGATTTGCAACAATCAACATCAGTGTTGAGTAGTGTTGGAAACAAGATGTCGTTGCAAGAGAGTGAAAAGGTCAAAGAGAAAGCGCCAAATCAATTTTAAAAATAAGTAATAGGTTCCAAAAACACTTTTTTTTGGTTTCAAAATGGTACATGGCAATGGCGCAAGTACAAGGCAACAAAAACTAAAAATAGCCATGTCGACAATGTTCGAGGTGAGTCAATTTTAAAGTTTCCTTTGATTGACGAACAAGGTGGAAACAAGTTTGTTTATGTAGGGACATATTTTTTTTTTCGACAATTCAGGGAAATTGCTGCATGACAGTGTCTACAACAACAAGATAGGGTCTCTGGAGTAAAGGAAAAATACTAGTTTTTGTGAAAAGCTCAAATTGATGAAAATGGGAAAATTCTACTGGATTAGGACTTGAAGGGAGAGGGAATTGTACCTTGATCCACATGTTCAGTAATGAAATATATTTTGAAGTGGGGAAGAATGATCGGGTGCTCATTTTTATGCTCAAAAATCAAAGTTCTCAGATTGGATCACAACATGAATGACTGCGGAGTGCTCGTCATTCTGAATCCGTCACACTTCGTTTCACAAACAATGGTCATTGTATGCTCCCGGAAACACGATCTGTTCATTTGCACAAATAGGAAAATTTCCAAAAAAATGGTCAGATAGGGAGCCTAGTCAGCAGTATGTCCTTTTGATGTGGCAGCTGACTAGGCTGGTGAACTATTGGTCAATTTATTCTATGTTGAATTGTAGGTTGTCACTTGGCAGGATTTGGTTGGTCAGAAATGGTGGTTGGTTGGAAATTTATAATTGGGTTGGTGATGGTCAAATGGGAAGAGGACATGTGGCTCAGCTCAGGGCCGCCATGTGCCCCCCTCCAACAGTGGAGAAAAAAATTGTTTAAGGACAGGGAGGAGGTCAGGGTTGAACCCCGCGACCTCCCCCATAACACGCGAAACGCATACCGCCACGCCACCCCGTGAGTCTTAACCTATATGGCTCAATGCTTGTATTTAAAATTTACATTATTAAATGGAAGAGGGAAATGGGGGCCAGCCCCAATGCATAGGACCACACGGTAGTGACCACCGGCAGAGTCCTGTTAATCGCGGAGTTAAGACAAGTTTAGTTAAACCACAAAACATCATTAAATTACCACTAATTCTTCATTAAACATGCTAATATGATATTAAGGTTAAGCACCAGGTTAGAGAATAATTACGCTTAATTAGTGCTTAAAATCCCACTTAAATTTAATTTTGGATTAACTTGACGGACCTCCAGATTTGGCGCTAACTCCAGTTTAGTTGTAGTTTGCTAGATTTAGTGGAGTTTTTTTAGGTGAAACTAGTAGAAGTCATAGCTAAGGAATTTTTCGACCAAATCAGTCTAAAAAAGAGGTTAGATTTCCATTTTTTGGTATTCTGGACTCATTGGAGTAGGTTACAGGAGCAAGGGAGCATTGTAAATAGGTAAATTTGAAAATTTGAGCATAATACGAAGGCGCAAGCCATGGAAGCTAGACCAAGGAGATGTATCCCAGGAGGGGTGAACTCCTTCATTAAATACCTATGTTAATGTTATGTATGGTGATGTTTTGTACTTTATTTTTTGTTTTTCATCTCTTGTTTTTATGTTAAATTGCTCACTAAATTGACATGTAAAACACACATGAGACTTGATAATTTGCAAGAAACCTTGAACCCTTAAGCACATAATAAGAAATCATGTTTGAAATATAAAAGGGGAATCAGCTAAGAATTACTAACATCCTCCATTCAAATCAATTTGCAACTAGATTAGCCACATTTTCCTCCAAAAGGAAAAAATTATAATCCATACACTTGAGTATAATATCTATGTTCATTTTTGAAGAAGTAGAGTTAGAGCTATTCAATGGTCAATCCTTTCCAAATGTTTCCAAAGCATAGAACTATTTATATCTTTGTTGACAGGAATAAAATACGATTTTTCATCATTGATCAGGGATTTAAAGCTTTATTACTTTGAATTCCTTCCAAGGGTTAAGACCAAATTGTCTAATGTCTATTACCATGTGAAAAACTTCAACTCTATGGGAAAAGTCAAGGTTCATCATCCATCATCCCCTTCAGGAAATGAATTAAACATTCTATATGCCCCCGTGATCATGTTAAAATAAAAAACATGAATATACCTAGTCATTCATGTTTTCGGTTTGATCTAGATACTTCTAATAGCTTTGGAAAGGATGGATATCCTTTTCTCTCCTTAACATTCATGACTATTCTAGTCACCCACTCTATAAAAAATTCCATAGATCACCTCTGGGAACAAATAGTAATTTCACGCAGATGAGTGCAATGGTGTGTTATTATTGAGACTCGAGTGCCAATATTTAGGAAAATCACAACCTCCATAGGTTGATTATATTTCGGCAAAAAATGATTCTACTTCAGTCACAATTCCATGAATGACCAATATATTGGTTCCCCTAACCCCCTACAAGAAAGACCTAAAATTTAGTTGTCCCTCTTTATTAGGTTCACAAGCTCTACAAAGTATCCATAAACATATGTATACACACAATTTATAGATTGATAGGGTAGTACTTTTAATGCATTTATAAACATAACCTCAACCATAAATATAAGCAAGTCTCTCTCTCTCTCTCTCTCTCTCTCTCTCTATATATATATACAAATATATATATATATATATATATATATATATATATATATATATATATGTTATATAAGTATATAAGTAAATAAGATTTTCAGCTTGTAAATGTTTAAACAATTTTAATATTTATGTTTAATTATTCCATTTTGGAAATTAAAGAATCACCAAAGTAAAAATAAAGTTCTAGGAAAAATAAAATATTTATTGGATTTGACTATAATAAAAAACTTGAGGATATGATAATAAAAATATTGGATATTTCAATCCCAATAAAACCCTCAAATGAAGGGTTTGTGCATAGTAAAATATGAGAAAGTAAAATGAAATTATCTAATTAAATCGATGACTTTAATCACTTTCGAACTATGGATATTTTTGGAAGCTTGTCAATTTGCTGACATAGTTTGGTATATGTTTCCTATAGTGGTTTAGTAGCTCTAGCCTCTCTAGTTCTTTGCATTGTAGGTGGGACCTCATAAACATGAGGGAGAGAGGATGGTTATCTTGTTTTCTTAATAGATTTATGGGCTTCTTTGACATCAAGGGAGACATCAAGGGAGACTTGGAGAACAAGGATTTCATGTTCATACCATTAAAAATCCCATTAGTTATTTTAGGAAACAAATACCCATAAATTACCCACAAATCTGGATATATAGGTAGTCATTTTACAATTTTAACTTAGTAAAATTGTTTTAATGCAAGTATCATTAGTCTGTGATTTCACTTTCATTGTTCTATAATATTTAGTCTCTATTCTAGTTCCATAATCATGGGATAGGTAGAGTTGAATCAATAGGGAAAATGCACTTTCATTGTTCCATAATCTTTAGCCTTTATTCTAGTTACATAATCATGGGATAGGTAGAGCTGAATCAATAAGGAAAAGATGAATGCATAAAGAATGAAAAAAATAGAAATTACTAATCATAGAAAGTATATAGAAGACCATCTAAATTAACCGAAATAATAGACCACACCACCATGAGAGAAAATAAAAGCCCAATGACATGTTCTCGGGAGAGCCAAAATTAGTAGGAAGGCTAGAGAAAAGAATAGGGGAAGGTAAGGAAGTGCCTATTGGAATATTAATTCAAGCTATATAGGTTAAAAGAGAATTATTATTTCAAGTTTGATTGGGATCAAAATGGAGTTTAAAATAATATTTTTTTTGATAAAGTGATTTTTTTTTAATTGTGTAAATATTACATTAATATTAAATTTAAAACTTGTAGGTATGTAACTATTATTTATTTAAATCCATTTGGCTAAATCAAACTATGCATCATATCCAACCAATCTGGCAGTTATAATGTGTGCTAAACTAAATAGAATATTAGAGGTTCCTAGACATGATTGGGAAACTTTGTTTTCCCATATCAGCCTCGAATAAATTCGTCCCTCATTTCACTCCACAGGTAATGCGATGTATCGTATTAAATCCATACTTGATTTAAATTTAAGTTTTAAAGCAAAAAATACTAAAGCTGATATATGTTAAGAGGTTTATGATAATTGAAGAAATTCCGGATATATAACTTCTAAGACAAAACCTCAGATCCAGTCACAGTTTTCATAATTTAAGGATTTTGATGGAAGTGTATTAAATAAAGATTAAAAAAAAATTTGTGATCAAAACATAATTACATTTATGCATAAGTTATGAGAATGGACTCGGGGAAGGAGAGATTCCACATTTTTCCCTTACTAACACAATTATTATGAAATTAAGTAGTACTGAGTCATTCTTATTTATGTCCACAGTGGCGCCCATAACTACAGAGGTTTCACGTCGTCTATAATTTTTTTTAAAACCAAAAATAGCAAATTCTTTTTCATTGATAAAAAGAATGTACAATATCAATATTTCTGAATACAGAGAGTTTTGTTCAAGTGAAATACTCAACAAGGGTTGTTTCCACCTTGCTACCAACTTACAGTTCATTCATTCCTCGTGACAAAAATCTATTAAAAATAAATTACATATCATTCTAATCACAAGAAATCTGAAAACAAAAATAAAAAAGTGAGATGGGTCTTAAGAAGAAAGTATAAAATCTGAGGACGTGCACTTGTTCTGGTCAAAGGCAGTGTTGTGACTCATTTTAACATTTTATATGTTCTATGTATTTCAATATCTTTTGAAAAAAAAAATATAAAACATAGTGAATGCACAAAGAATATTTAAAAAAAAAGAGTTTGAATAAATGGCGCACTAAACATTTGTCGGAGTAGTTCGATGAATGCACAAAGTATATTTAAAAAAAATGAGTTTGAATAAATGGCGCACTAAAAATTTGTTGGAGTAGTTCGATGCAGACAAAGTGGGGCCCTCCTTTAAAGCGTAGATTTACAAAGTTAGAAAGTTACACCACTAGGCTCTTCGATACATCACTATTCCCATGATGCAGCAAATCCGACACCACAGGAAGCGCAGATGTTACGGCGAGGGTTTCTCTGCAAGGTTTTTGACATCCACCCGTTGACTCAAGATGAACGGTTCAGATTAAATGTGGGGGCAAAGCTTCTAAAACATTCTCGTACATTAGAGGACCCCGACAGTGATGACAACAAGTGTGCCTATGACATTAGCAAGCGACCCAACCTCGTCATTATTCCATGTCATTATCCTGCTTGTCATTCCGCCCATCTTGTCATCCATATTTTCACTCATTGCATCTCCACGCAATGTCCTTTCACGCTGTGTTTTTTCTTCCTTTGTAAAATGGTTTGTCCTCATTCTATTTCCACGTCCTCTCCCAAGCAGTCGAAGTTTCCAAGGTTTGTACCACCGTTTGAATCACCATTCACCTCATCAGAGAAAGGTGTTTCACATAATTGCACTTAAATGTTTTAAAAAAATAGCAAGGATAATTTTTTTGGGTGGGTCTTCCACTCGCATTCCACTTATGGATACCGAAAGTGAAATTTCAGACACAGTTTGTCGAGTTCACCATCCTCTGTTTTATCAACACGTCATACTCAACTAGTCCAAGTTTCCAGTCTATTCTATTATAGTTAAGTCAGGAGTGTTATCAACATTTTTTCCACAAACCTATCTCTTTCCAGAATTCATTCATTGGCTGGCTTAGACCATGTACCCTAATTTTTTTTTTTTGTAATGAACTAGTTGGAAGAAAATGTTTTCGAAGTATCTTCTCTCTTAATTCAACAATCTCTTTATTATTCCTCTATATATTCATATATGAGTTTATATATGATGAATTTATATCCTTATACTCTCAAGATTTTCCTGGACCTGAGTTTTCTCACGTCCTCTTTTATCTAATGCAAGAAAAAACACATTTTACCTAGACTCAAATAAATTTCATTTGAATCTTTTTGTGGAATATATGAGACCAATTCTGCATATTCTGGCTAAAATTCTAGTCAAAGAGGATGCTGTAATGGTAGATAAGAGAATTTTGGGAATGTCTGCCCTAATACGGAAGCCTGGAGTGGTTTTAGATATTCCTCCTTATCTGGAGAATTTTGTCAGTACTCAATTTATGAATTTGTCACATACATGGTGTTTTAGGTTTACATATTTTGTTAATTATTTGCTTCTATATAGTCATGTGGAAAATTTTACTTAATTGGGGCTAAATTTTATGCATATAAATGGAAACAAGAATTCAATGGTTTTATGGACAGATATAGTAAGGTAGGAAGTGGGAAATAAAGTCATGGTTGATTTCACCTCTTCCTTTCTTCCAATTGTATATTGAATTTTGAATGGATCACCTAGACCGCGTTTTTTTCCCAACACCCAGTAAATTTTACAATTGAGAAAATATGTGAAATTTGGGGATTGGTTTAATTTTCAGGGTCATGTAGAGATCATGTTATATGGAGCTGACATTGAGCCTTTCAAACTGCCTATTTTTGTAGCTATGAAATGTTTTCTTTAGTGTTTATAAGGCAGAGTCTTAATGTGGATCAAATTCAATTTGTACCTTTCAAAAGGGTCATTTGTTCAAGTTACCCAGGACTATGAGCCATTTATTGCAAATGTCTGACAAGCAAGTGAAGAAGATCATAAAATGTTGAATGTCATGAATTTGTTGTTAGAGGAGAAATGGTATTATCACCCACATCATGTAATCTCAACTCACAGATTGGAAAATGGATATGATCCTTTTGTTCATGAAGCCATATCAAAGGTGGAAAAGCTGGAAAATGGTGGAAAAACTTCTGCATATGTGAAAATGGAGGTAGAACCCCCACATACAACTGAAAAAATCCCCAAAAGGGGAAGAGAAGAAGTAATTGACTTGGAGGGAGATGCAGAGAAAGAAGCCAAGAAGACAAAGATAGTGGATGAAATTATTTCATCAATCATGCCAGGATATTTTTTGCAGTTGGGGCAAACTTCATGTACTCCCTCATCTCCTATTCCTTAGGACACATGCGATGATTTTGTTTCAAATATCAAGTAGGTATTTTCACATATTGAGGAAAGAAATAAAAAGATAAGGAAGAATATATAATCTCATTTAGAAGCCCAAATCTCTCCTGAGTAGACTATATTGTTGTTAGCAATGGAATTAGAGAAGGATCATCTAAGGAAAGATTTTTCTCATCCTTCAGCAATGAATGTCAGATATTTTGTTGCTTTCAAAACTGTTAATTTAAAAGTTGATGCAAAAAATATTCCCCTCCCAGATAACATTAATCCTCATATGTATATTGGTCATTTGGTCTTTAATGGTTTTAACAAGACTACATCAGCTGCTTCCAAAGTTGAAAACATGATGGGTAAGGTGATAAAGCAATTAAAATTGCTGAAAGAAAATTCAAGAGCTTACTCCACAAAAAATGAAGAATTAAAAAATATCATTATCAACATTGGAGTTGATCCTGAAGATAAATCAATAGTTCAGAAGTTGATGTAGAGTGCTGAATATGAGATTCAAGTCTTAAAGAATAATTTTAAGCTTCCCACTAGGAAAAACCCAATGGCTATAGAGGTAGCTCAAGTAGAAACAAATAAATACTAGTTGTTGCAGACTTTGTTTACAAAGGATGAGGAATTATCCAAATTGAAATAGATGAATAATATGTTGCAAAAGAAGATAGATTCTCATGTATGTACTATTTTTGTTTCATCAGATTCTATAGACCCTGCTGCCAAACTAACTCAAGTCATGACAGAGTTAAGAATGGTAGAAATTGATTTAGAAAAGACTCAAAGAGACCTGGAAACTTCTTGCAAGGTGATCAAAGTAATAGAGAAATAGGTACATATGACCAAAGAAAATTCAGAAAAGTAGAAATAAGATTATCAAATTTCTTGTCAAGAAATCAAGAAAGTGAAAGGGAATATGTCCCTCATTCAGGCCAGGGAAATAATATGGACTGACATTATTGAAATTTTCAAGAATGATTGGGATTTTCTTGAGTAGACTATATTGTTGTCAGCAATGGAATTAGAGAAGGATCATCTAAGGAAATATTTTTCTCATCCTTCAGCAATGAATGTCAGATCTTTTGTTGCTTTCAAAACTGTTAATTTAAAAGTTGATGCAAAAAATATTCCCCTCCCAGATAAGATTAATCCTCATATGTAGATTGGTCATTTGATCTTTAATGGTTTGAAAAAGACTACATCAGCTGCTTCCAAAGTTGAAAACATGTTGGGTAAGGTGATAAAGCAATTAAAATTGCTGAAAGAAAATTCAAGAGCTTACTCCACAAAAAATGAAGAATTAAAAAATATCATTATCAACATTGGAGTTGATCCTGAAGATAAATCAATAGTTCAGAAGTTGATGTAGAGTGTTGAATATCAGATTCAAGTCTTAAAGAAGAATTTTAAGCTTCCCACTAGGAAACACCCAATGGCTATAGAGGTAGCTCAAGTAGAAATAAAGAAATACTAGTTGTTGCAGACTTTGTTTACAAAGGATGAGGAATTATCCAAATTGAAATAGATGAATAGTATGTTGCAAAAGAAGATAGATTCTCATGTATGTACTATTGTTGTTTCATCAGATTCTGTAGACCCTGCTGCCAAACCAACTCAAGTCATGACAGAGTTAAGAATGGTAGAAATTGATTTAGAAAAGACTCAAAGAGACCTGGAAACTTCTTGCAAGATGATCAAAGTAATAGAGAAATAGGTACATATGACCAAAGAAAATTCAAAAAAGTAGAAATAATATTATCAAATTTCTTGTCAAGAAATCAAGAAAATGAAAGGGAATATGTCCCTCATTCAGGCCAGGGAAATAATATGGACTGACATTATTGAAATTTTCAAGAATGATTGGGATTTTCTTGTTATTATTGGTGAATAAAATAGTATTGTGAGAGACTTGGAAGGAGTTATTATGAAAAATAAACAAAAGTCACAAAACAGAGCTTTGTATGCTAAGAGGCCTATTGATTTTATAAACTTGAAGTCTACACTGGAATTGAAATATTTTATGATTGAATATAGGATCGTGTGCGTGCTAGAGCTCAAAAATATGATTGTGAAGAAATCATACAGGAAAGTTGGAAAAAAAAAGTTGAATGAAGTCAAAGAAGTAGTAACAAAGTTTAATATTTTGTTTCATAAGAGAACCATGGCTGGTCTACCAAACAGTTGTGATAAGCAGGGAAAATTAGTCCCTTAGGAAACATATGAGATATTACTTATGGAGGAAAAAAGTAAGATGGGGAATTACCATGAGAAGATTGTTGTTTTAAAGGGAGACATTATTGTTAATTACTTACATAAAGACTTTTAGCTGATATGGATGATGAATACTTTATTTGCAGAAATACCAACATATTCTAGGATTAGCAATTTCCGAATGGCACATGTAGAACTTATTAAGTGTTCTAGCTCAAATATGGACTTGTGGAGAAAATGAAAAGTGTGGATGTCTCCACAAGCAAAAGACACGGAAACATGAGCCTCCTCTATTCCAGGATCTCAAGCTTCTTAGTGACCAAAATTTTTAATTTAATATTTTCCTTAGTTTTCTAAAGATATTTTTTATTTTATATTTCCATGTATTGACCAAAAGAAAGTAGTTTAGGAAGTTGACAGTTTTATAACTATCCATTTCATAATGTTGTGTATAATAATTTTTCTGAAGATGAAAGAGGTTCCCGAGTTTTGGACCTCAGAGTATCACAAATTTTTGTACTTGATATTTATGAGAATGAATAAATATTTTAGAAGAATTTCTAGAAACTAATGAGTATGATTAGTTTTTCCTGTTACATCATGTGTTTATTTCTTCTCAAAATGAAGTAATGTAGCTGTTGGTATCTAATATTACATTGTGATTTAGAGTTAAATACCTTAATGAAGCGCTCCTTTATTATGAATGTCAGTTCCACTTAATTACATCTTCTTCTAAAATCAAAGATATCAGATTTTGTGTTAGTGGCATGTTATCAGGATGTTTTCCTCAAACATTTCTTTCTAATTCATGTTTATATATATTCATCATTGGAAGGCATTATGAGGGGTTTATTTTTGTTATGAATATTCAAGGGTTTATGTATTACATTATGTGGTTTTCAAAATGAAAGGGCAGCACATATTTTATTTCAAAGTTATGATAATTGTCTTGAGCATAGATCTAAACATAGCCTAATATTGTTTCTCAAGGGATAACAGACAATGAAGAAGAATTTTACTAGATCCACCTCTATTCCTCACTTGGAGAGAACTTCAACCACATCATTCTCCTCTCTATTGATGTGATCAAATATTATGCGTCTAAAAGAGGAGGCAAGGAAGCGAATGTGGTCCATCCAGTTGATCAAAATGGGTGGCCTGAATATGGTGTGGAATTTTTCCCAGTCAATAGTGATTTTGGCATCACCATAGATTGACATAGATTTCAATCCCAAGAATGAAGAAAAATATAGAGCTCCATAGAGAGAAACAACCTCTTCTATGATGTTATTCCCCCTGCCCCCTTGCCACCAAAAGTGGTAAAGGAGATCCAGATTCAAATTAACAACAACTCCACAGCCAAAAAACCTCTTTCAGCAATCCCCATCGAATGAGGCCCTTGGATAGATATCCCTGAAGTATCTAAAGAAAAATTTCATGTTCCTCGATGTACAGTGACACAACCTAGTCTTGTTGATGAAGGTAATTATATTTTTAGAATGCATTCATATCAATGGGACAATTTTTTTGAATAGCCAAGCATTCATAGTAATCCAAATCTCCCATAAGACAAAGAAGGGAAGGACAAGGAGATCCTTATAGTCTTTGATCCATCGGTAGATAAAACAAGATATACCAACCCTAAAGATAAGACAAGGAAAATTTAAAATCAATGCCACTTCCTTCTAGAATTCCTTAGCGAATGGAAAACCGATAAATAGGTGATAAAGATCCTCTTCCGATGAATAACAGAGAGTGCAAATACTGGGACCCTGAAAACCTTTTCTTTGAAGCATTTTCCATGTTAATATTCTTTTGTTGATAGAAAACCAAAAAAAACATGTAATTTTATTGGGCATATCATAGGCCCAAGTGGAATTAAACCATACACAGTCATGGAGGTTTGAGGTAGGTAGAGGGAGGGAATCATAGATTTCTTTAATCGATGCCAACCAGTTTTTCAGTTCATCCTCCCATTTCATAGAATCAACCCCATTTCCAATTGTGACTCCCTCCTATTGAAGATTAGAGATGTAAATTTCCAATTCAAGGGCCATTGCATTATATAGTCCCAAATAATGGGCCCTTCTCTAGTGTGGGCTAAGTTTAAAGGATGGAATAGAAGTAGCAATGTAGACAAAATAAATAATGCCTCTCCCCCTTAAGTAGTTGATGAGACCCTCGGAAAGGGAATGATTCCCATGGAACCCCTGTATTGCATCCATTCCTACCTCCACCAAAGCGCCATCACCAATATGCTATTTCAAAAACCGATATATCCACGAGCTATTTTTAAACATGCTACGCCAAATCATAAAGGAATTACCCTTATGTTGTGCTCCAATTTTTATCCAATCCATTAGACTAAGCCAATTCATATACTTGTACCTGAGGAAGCTACTCCATAAACCTCTAATAAAAATGGCCCTCCAATAGGTTTTGATAATAAGGGCATAATTGAACCATCTCAAATTTAGAATACCCCAACCACCCATTGTAGTCTTCTAGGAAATTTCCAACCAACCAACGGAGGAGGCTATGGCTGACATGGCATACATATGACTCTGAACAAGGAGTATATTATAATCTAGTTGAGCATCTATGACTTCAATGTCTATAAGGACCATCTTTCCAGCTAAGCAGGCCGGGATGTAGATGCCAACTGGAGCTGATGGGTGCCTATCATATGATCTGAGTGTGATGTATAATGGATTTATTTCGGGTGACCCTAACTTCTACCAGACATTCTTTGACATGATGCATGTGGATGCACCCTCATCAATGATACATCAGTGAATGGTGATGTTTTTAACTGACACAGGTATCGGGAAGGTGACCATCGAAGGAAGCCTAGGGGTGTCTTTATCTAAATATAAATCCATTAGGCGTGAATCGATAGTGTCGATGGTGCCTAATGTGGAAAGTAGGCCTTTCCTTTGATTTGGGCATGATTGTAATACCTCCAAAGCTGAAATGGCAGTGGGAGATTTGCCTAAATCATCCACAAGTCTATAGTTATGGGCCACTTTGGAATGGTTTCTTGCTCAGCTAGTTGGTCCCTTAACCATGCTTGGAAAATATTCAATAGGTATCTTTGATATGGTCAATGGTGCTATTCATGCACTCAAGCTATCCCTTGATGAATTAGTGTCTGCTAGGGTATCGCAATTTCAGTTTCATGTATGAAAAAACATTTCTTTTCCAATCATGTATATTTCATGGTTGTTTTTTCTAGAATCATCAAGATTTTTTTGCTGTTGTTGGGTGCTAACTGTCCCTTGATAGGGCAAAGGCTCCTGCATGACAGTTTTCTGCTATGAGGATCCCCCTTGTCCACGATTACCTTTAAGCTTCTTCAGCTCAGGAAGATTGGGACAGTGGTGAGCGTAATGGACGTACTCACCACATATTGCACAAGAGCGATTGGTCCGAAGATTCATCCTCTTGTGTTGCCATTGGGAGTTGTTTGGATTTTGGTTTTGATTTCAGTTGGAGTTGCATCTAGCCTAAGATCGCAGAGGGCGCTATGGATTGTTTCCCCACTATCCACAATTTCCCTTTCTTTTTTTCTCCTCTTTTCCTTGCCACACTAGCAGGATAGCTGGGATTCTTAAAATTGAATGATTGACACGATTGTGCTTGGGAATGTTGCACAAATTTTATCTGTGCATTATTCTGCATGGGTGGATTTTGTGCAGGGGATTGGCCATATTGTCGTCCTTTTCCCTGGTTTGTGAATGGATATTAGGGGGGAGCTCTTCCATCAACATTTATAGTTGTGTACTGGGTCCCCTGAGCCAAAGGATATGGACATCCTTGCTGATGGTGGTATGACTATGCCCTATTGGTCATGTTTTTCAAAGGTGCATGATGAATCTGGTAGCCGGGCTATAGGATTTTCTTGTTATAATCATATGCGTTACTGGGGTAGTGAAGACTGTTGCTTATGTTATTTTGGTTCAATGACCCAATCAAACCGTCTGTAGAGTTCGACGCACCTAGAAATTCTATATAGGTTTGCAGGCATGAGCCGTTAGGTAAGATATTGTAAATATATCTGGACTGCGTATAAATCAGCTCGAGCTGTTGGGACTTACTGATGGTGTCCTCTTTAGATGTAGGTTTCTGAGTTGCTATGTCTTTTGAAATATCTACAGTGATTTTTCAGGAACAGGTCCAGCAGAACTCGATCATCGAGTTTGGATTTGCACAAACTATGAATTTGCTGCCATTCATGGAGATGGTCCAAGATATGGATGGCTGGTGTCTGCCTAAATTGGGTGATTAATTCGATCCTGGAATCATGGTGGATGGGTAACTGAGAATAGGTAAGGAATGTGGTAGGGAGGGAACTAAAAGTTCCATGTGTAGCAAATGGCTGCTCCACATACCATTTCACAACTGGTCCAGATAGGGTGTGCTAAAATAGTCTCATTCGAATAATATCGTCAATGATGTTGTTCGACAAACACAAGAGGTAGAAATTCATAATGTGATTTCCTAGGTTTTCTACTTGGTTCCCTTGAACTTTGGAATGTCCGAAGGGAGCTTTGTGGGCATGGGGGGCCATGTTGGGTTGTGTGCAATAAGGTCATTCGTTAACTTGGTTGGATTGAGTAAATTCAATGATGCTAAGAACAGTGATTGTGAGTTGAGAGCCATAGCACACTGTGAAGACACATTGTTTTGGTAAGATATGGGTTTTTCTGAGATCTACCCAGCTGTGTGTTCACTTGGCTTACTAAATGGGTAGCATCTGTCGTCCCCCTGGGGGTTTTCAGAGGAGTGGTATGTGGTGACCCTGTGGGGGTTCCCACCATCGAGGGTTCCCAACTGGTCTGGCATTGGGCGACTGTCGAGGGTTCCCAACTAAATATGCCTCAGTTAAGGATGAACCAATAAGGGTGGCAGTTTTCTATCTTTGACGCCTAAATGGTGAAAGACCTGGAACTCCTCGCAGTAATGGGGGGAGGTCTAAAACACATCTAGGTCGACAAGGTCCTGTTGGGTCTATTATGGTGTCGACTAGGTATGGTTTTGGAATAAATCTTTAGTTATATGAGAGGTGAAGTATCAAAGAAAAAATGGTGACCAAATGCATAAAATAAAGTGAAAATAAAATTTAATTTCCCTTTAAATTATCTCTATGTGATCAAACAATCAAAAAAATGGTTTTGGTTATTTTTTGCGCGTGATACTCAAAATCCTAGAGACCTATACATCCTCACACTCTCAATAGTAACTGGGCCCTGCGAATATATCTTCTCATGAATATTAGGGCTAGCATACCCTAATAATTGGCGATGCCTTCCAGCAGCTGAAGAATCGACCAAGGTAATGGGTAGAGGATCTAGTGCTGCCTACACCGTCACCTATAGGGAAGGATGTCATGGATTTTTCCACTAAGTACCATCATCCCATGTGAGCATTCGAGTCTTGAGATCCTTGGTAAATCAGCTACAAGTACCGAGTATGACAAGGGTCAGGTAGCCCCAAATAATATCACACACACTCGGCCTAAGCTTAACCCCCTCTCAATCGGGTCTCTGAGGCGCTTGGGTTTTCTTTTCCATGGGCGGATAGACGGATTTTAAAGTTCCCTAAAAACTCAACTTATATTTTTCAAGACGTAAACTGACCAAGGTAGATTATTGAATGCTCACCCCCTTGTTCCTAACCTAAATTATAATCTCTCTTGTGGCCTTTGTGGGGAGATTTAATGAGTTTAATCAGGTTAGTTCTAAGGTGGCTTTAATTCACTTATGGTGTGAAAGTGTGAGAGCAAGAAATGAACAATCACATAGTTTTAAGATGCGGATATGTGGTGATTCTTTACACATCCCCTATTAATATATGTTTTGATTTTCCTTGCTATAAGAAAATCATGTGCAGATATGGGCCACTTACAACGTTGCCTAGTTAATCTATGTGATCAACTAAAGGGAGATGGAAATGATCATAAGAGAGCTTTCATATGCTTTCCTAGGGTCACCAAAAGGTGAAAATGTAGTAGATATTACTTGCTCTCTTAGGATAATTACATCCTGGTCCCGACTCATAGTGCCAGAATTTTAAAAATTAATAAATTTAAACTAGGAAAAATGAAAAACTAGTTCAGCATGTGTAGATTAGGGCCATTTACTCCAGCTAATTACTTATGTTTTTTTGGTTTCTATGTTTGAAAAAATAAGTTATTTAAGATTTCAAGTAAATTCCCCCCTACATAAACTATGTGACCTTTTTGTGAAAATAAACTTTGAAATTTTAAAACTAACACCTAGCACTACTCAAAATGCAGCCAACAATGAGTTTTAAACAGTCATGGGACACCTGACACAGTGCTGAAGGTTTTTCTATGGGCTTCAAGTCACTTTAAAAATAGGAAATGAATGAAAATAGCATAAAATTTCTGCCTATGGTTTCTGCACGCAAATGTCTCACACGGGCGTGAAATGTATTACACAATTCAGTGTTGAACGCACACAGTTGGGCGCGTCTGTCTGTGTGAAATGCGTGTGGATTTCTTGGAACAATTTTATAGAGCTTCTGAACCTTAGTATCTCACTGAGGGTGAACGAGCATAAAAGAAGAGAAGAGGATTTGTCCAAGCCACACTCCAGAGATGAGAAAAGGTCCCTGTAATAGGTGCACCAAATTAATTAGAAAAAGTAAAAGTAGTGGAGTCGCTAGTCCTGTTATGGTGGTTTCGGTGCACAAGTGTACCAATCCACACTTTCTTAAGAGAAGGGGTTGCTTCCTCTTAGGCTTTGGTCATAGGTAGATAAACAAAAGAGTTATCAAGTTAGTGAACATGATATAAAACACTAAACACACTAAACAATGATATAGTATGCATATGTAGAGAGAAAAAAGACTAAACTAAACATAAACATGAAATATCATAAAGAGTTAGACAAAAAAATTATACTAACGGTGGCATCAATGTCCCCTCTTATTGTTTGCTATTAACGAGAAAGCTAGTATGTTTACACACTTGCCAAGGGGCCCTTAGAACTATGGAGTTCTAAGACCCGATGCAAGGATGTTTTTACCTTCTAGCTGATTGGTGCAAGGTCTCTCTCTCTCTACTCCAAGGGATTGGAGTTTTTGGATAGCCAACAAATGAATCCCCTCTCTACTTCTGCTCTGGATTATACAATTTTGGATTGCTTCAAAGAAATTTTTTCCATCATAACAATGTGCTCTCATTTTATTCATCTCTTGGTGGCCTTTTATAGATGAATTCAAATTCTCCTTCCCTCTCTTGGTACATTGATGGATGGTGACCCAAGAAAGGGGGTTGATTCCATTGTGTGCTCCCTTGAGGTCCCAAATAGGCTTAGGCAGCTATCCTTGGGTGCCCTCTAGTGTGGGATAATTTTCCTGGACTGTGCATGTGGTCTCAGAAAGTGACTTCCGCCACTCTCAAGTCTGCACGGCATTTTGAGGGAAAACCGCTTTAAGGCATGCCTATCAAAGAAAATTGCATGAAAAGGTCATTCTGGTAGTGTCTTGAGTTCGCAATTTTATTTTTCCTCTGGACTTTGGAGATTTTTAAAAAATTTCAGATTCTCTAATGTGCCTCAACACTGTAAATCCTTCTGCCTGACTTTTAATAATGTCATTTTTTCTTGTCTGATTTTCCAGTGATAACATTGCGTCTTAACCTATATGGCTCAAGAATTGTATTTAAAATTGCAGAGGGAAATGGCGTCCAACCCTAATGGAGAGGACCACGTGACAGTGACCACCAGCGGAGCCTCGTTAATCATGGAATTAAGATGAGTTTAGTTAAAACTTAAACCATAATTGAATTACCACTAATCCTTCATTAAACACGCTAATATTAGATTAAGGTTAAGCATCGAGTTAGTGGATAACACAAATGAATTAGTGCTTAAATTCCCACTTAAATGTAATTTCATATTAACTTGGCGGACCTCCATATTTGGCGCTAACTCTAGTTTAGTTTCAGTTTGCTAGATTTAGTGGAGTTTTTCTAGGTGAAACTGGAAGAAGTCATAACTAAGGTTGTTTTCCACCAAATCAGTCTCAGAAAGAGGCTAGATTACCATTTTTGAGTCTTCTGGACTCAATGGAGTAGGTTATAGGAGCAAAGGATAATTTTAAAGATGTGAATTTGACAATTTGAACATAAAATAGAGGCCCAAGCCATGGAAGCTAGACCAAGGAGACGTAGTCCAGTAGGGGTGAACTCCTCCATCAAATACCTATGTTAGTGTTATGTATGGTGATGTTATGTAATTTATTTGATTTTTTTAATCTCTTGATTTTATTTTAAATTTCTCACTAAATTGAGAGTTGATAATTTGCAATAAACTTTGAACCCTTAAGAACATAAGAAGAAATCATGTTTAAAATATGAAAGGTGATTTAGCTGAGCATTCCTAATATCCTCCATTCAGATCATTTTTGGTATCAAAGCTCAAGTTCGTTAGGTTTTTTTGTGCAATAAGGGATATAATTGTTTTCAAGTTTGTGTGATTCTTACAAGGTTAAAACTTGAAAGAGGAGAAGGGAAGCTGGTTGAGAGCCATGCAGTTGAATAAAGTGGAAGAAGGGAAAGGTTTCCAAAGTCTTCAACACTAGCACATCCTCAAATTGATGTTGAGTCTTCAGTGAAAATATCTCATGAAGGAGAACCTACCATGAAAAAATATGAGAGAGAAATCAGAAAGGCTCTCTTTGATATGGATGAGATGGTTAAAGTCCTCTATGAGCAAAGGAATGTAAGGATGAAAGGATAAAGTTCTAGACGTCCAAGAGGAGAGGGTTCTCCAGGAGGAAGAGGCCATGGTGATGGAAAGTGTAGAAATATAATACAAATTATGTATTGCCAGGATTCTACTGATCTAAAAATAATATGCTATTGTTAAATACATAATCGCTTCTACAAAATATTTATAGAATTTTAAACAAAATCGCAAATCACAATATCATGAAGAAATATCAATCATACATAACAGAGATAAATTTCCAAGATATAATAAAGTTAAAAATCCCCACTATCTTGTATTATGTATTATATCATGGATTGTGAAATAATTGCATACAAAGCTCTAATCCAAGAGCTATCAGTACATGAGATAACTATCTCACACTGTCATAAAAAAATTGGCAAGTTCCTTAGCCAATTTACTGTCTCCAGACATCCTTCCTCCACTGCGCAATCCAAACTGATAGAAATCCCCGAATGAATGGAATCATGCTTGCCTTTACTGTGAAATCCTAATTGGCACATCCAATGTGTGTGTGGTTGCATGTGTGCAACTGATAATGTCACAACTGATAGTCAACTGTCCCTTTCACCTACATCTCAACTCGGTCTCCAATGGATCTGACATGCATGCAATTAATAGTAGTAAATCTTCAGTTGCATGTGGGGCCACTGATTGTGAATTAATTAATAATTAATTCACTTGATCTCTCACTAGTGTATCTTTAGCTACAACTAGCACAACTAAGTTGAACTCACTTAATTGAGTTAAACTACTTTACAACTTTCATAACTGCACTTCCAACTTTGTTACAACTTCGAGTCACTCAGTTACAACAAATTCCACTTTCATGTCCCACCAACCAACTTCTTAACTCGAAATTCCTATAGCTAACTAATTTGACACTTGAGTTAAATATCTACAAGTGATCATTGAGAATAGATTATTGTTTATTATCCAACTATTATTAAGGGATAATAATAGTCGACATGCATATATAAATAGACATGCAATCTATAATTCACATACATATATAAATGGACATAATCTATAAATATAATTTTCTCATGCATCTATAAATAGAAATCCACCTAAAAATAGCCTGACTCTCCATCCTAATGTAAGTGCTGAATTTTCACTAGGATCTTGTTGAATCTCAATACTCCCTCTCAACAAGAAAGGGATTATCCTTCACCCCGATCCTCTCTCTATGGTATTCAAATTTCTTCCTGGTGAGCACCTTCATTGGAATGTCTGCATCCTGATATTCTATAGGAATGTATTGAAGAAAAATTATTCTCCTCTGCATGCAATCTCTAAGATGATGGTACCAAATATCTATATGCTTAGATCAAGCATGAAACATAGGATTAATCGAGATTTTAATGAAACTCCGATTATCAAAATGAATCGATGTCAGATCTAAATGAGAACCAAACAAAACAACCAAGATCTTTCTCATCCAGATAGCCTCACATGCAATTTGAATCGCTACCATGTATTCTGCTTCTGCTGCATTGAGTGCCACATATCTCTGCTTCCTACTGTACCAAGGAAAAACTATATATCCAATGCTAAAGATCCCCCCCGATGTGCTCTTTCTGTCTGATGGGTTGTCTGCCCAATCTGCATCTGTGAAGCCATCCAAGTTCACCTCATCTGCCTCTCTATACCATAAGCCATAATATGATGTGCCCCTCAGGTATCTCAGGGCATGCTTGCTCGCCTTCCAAAAGAGCTTAGTATGCTTAACCATAGCTTGACTCTGCTGGTTAACCGCATAACAAATTTTTGGTATCATGTTCACTAGATACATTAGCGAACGAACTAATTGTTGATAAATAATAGCATCCACTACCTCTCTAGAAGTAGCATCCTCTTTCCTCCAATTTCCTAGACAAGGGGTATCCATGGGTTTGCAGCCCTCCATGTGAAACTTACCCAATATCTCCCTTGCATACTTGTCTCGAGACACAAAAATTTCATCATCTCACTTCCATATTTCCAATCCAACAAAATAATGAAAGAGGCCCATATACTTCATCTCGAACTCCTTTTCAAGGTCCTCCTTGCATGAGTGTATCAACTTCTCATCACCGGTAAATATTAAATCATCAACGTAAAGAAAAATGATGAAAATCTTATGCTCCACCACAATTTGGTATAGTTTTGCATCTACTTCACTTTTGGTGAATCCAATTTCAGCGAAATAGCCTTCTATCTGAGTGTACCAAGAACGGGGTGCTTTCTTCAGCCCATACAACACTCTTTTGAGTCGGCACACATGCGACTCGCTATTGAAGATCTCAAATCCTTTAGGCTGATATATGTACACCTCTTTCTCAATTATCCCATTGAGAAACGTAGTCTTCACATCAATCTGATGAATGTGCCAGTGCATCTGCACTGAGAGAGTAAGGGTGGTCCTTATGGAAGAATACCTTGCGACAAGTGTAAAGGTTTCTTAATAATCTATCCCCTCGATATATGATAAGCCCCAGGCCACAAATATGGCCTTGTATTTCTCAACACTCCCATCAGCATCTTGCTTTACCTTGTAGATCCATCTTCAACCTACAACTGATTTATCAACCGACCTTGGAACAATTTCCCAAGCACTATTTTTGAGAATGGAGTCATACTCCTCCACCATTACATCTACCCATGTGGGCTCCTTCACTGCTTCCTAAAAGGAAGATGGTTCAATGACAATATATTTTCTCATGAGATCCATGTATCCAGTAAATTAGTCAGGAGACTGTCTTTTTCTGCACTGTGAAGTAGGGACTCATACATTTTGTGCAACATCAAGTCTAAGCCTATCAGCTTCTTTGGTAAGCCTTCTGCTAGTTCTGATGGTTGGCTCTACATGAGTGGAATCCTCGACTCCATGAACCTCCTCCTGTGGCTGATCCACATCTAGAGACTCGTCTTTAGGAACCTACAATTTCTCCTTCGCATGCAAGTCCAACTCCCATCTCAAGCAATAACTGCATGGATTTCCCCTCATCAAATTTTATATCTCGTCACACTAGAGTCATTCGATTGTTTGGAAAATACACATGATAATTATGTGGTGTTTCTATGTACCCCAAAAAAATCCCAACTTTAGCAGTTATCTCCAGCTTCTTCCTAGCATCCTTGGTCACATGCACATAAATAAATGAGCCAAAAATCTCATAGTGTGAAACATCCGTTTTCTTACCAGTGAGAGCTTAGCTTCTTCAGATGTACTCATGCCGAGTACTGTATGAGGACAACAGTTTTTCTCATAAACCACAGTGTTGCATGCTTCCACCCACAAATGCATTGGTAGGCCCTAATCATGCAACATCGCTTTCGCTACACCCACCATCGTTCTATTCTTCCTCTCCGCAACCGCATTTTGCTGTCGGTTATGAGGTGCTATGATTTATTTTCAAATTCCTTCTTTGCTACAGAAGTTTTTGAGTTCATTAGAGATGTATTCTCCACCATTATCGCTTCTGGGAGCCTTCAATTGATTCCCTTAAACTTTCTCCACTAATGGCTTAAACTCACAAAACTTTGAGAATGTTTGACCCTTCTTCTGCATGAAGAAGACCCAAAATTTATGAGGAAAGTCATAAAAAAAATAACATAGTACTTGTGTTTTGATGTTGAAGCAACCGAGAACGGTCCACTCACGTCTGTGTGAATTATCTTAAGGATCCTTGAAGCATGGTTCTCCTTTTCATGAAAGGTGGAATTTACATACTTCCCCATGGTGCAACCCTTGCACTGATGTAAGTGAGCAAGTGTTCCCATTGGAAGTCTAGTAGATATTTGCAACATGAATTTCAAGGATCCATGATGAATATGGCCCAATATCCTGTGCCATAATTCCCCCTCATCCTGGCTCACCACTTTTTTCGCCTTGCCCATCATGACAGTGCAACATCTACCTCCAGCTTGCAGAGATTCTTACCTTGAATCCCTATCCTCTTGGATTGAACCATAATTTTATGTCGCAGGAAATATTTTCCATCACTGAACAGAACGTCATAGCCTTTGTCCTCCAACATTGGGACTGAGACCAAATTTATCTTCAGACCTGGAAGAGGCATAACATATTTTAATAGAAATGGTTTACCTGACTCCCTCTGTAAGGTAATGGTACCAATGACAGTTGCATTGTATATTCCATTGTCACACATATCTATATGCATTTGGAGATCTTTCTCCTCCAAGTCACGTTCCTTATCTCCCATCATGTGAAAGGAAGCGCCTTTATCCAAATACCACACCGATCCCAATTCAGTTGACACCATGCATACGATCAAAGAGAATTCTAGCTCAAATTGCAAGGAAAGGGCATCACCAGCTGCAGCTCCAGCAACCTTCTTTTTCTTCTTCTTTTGCGGATAGTTAGTAGCAATATGCCCATCTTCATGACAGTGAAAACACTTCACCTTGGACATATCTAGCTTCTTGCTTTTAGACTCATATTTATAATGGAATTTATTCCCCTTCCCCTTCATCGCCTTGGTAGCCAAAGCACAATCCTCTTCATCATCATGCTTTGATGAAGAGCAATCTTTGGTGTTCCACCTCAAATCCTCCTACACCAGATCTGACCACAGTCATTTCCAATCTGGAAATTTTTCTCGTCCATTGAGAGAGTCTTCATAATCGTGCCAACTCTTAAGATGTCCCAAGAAAGACAAGCTCACCAAATAATAATCAGCAACATTTATTCCCACACTCCCCAGTTCATCCCGACATTGGACAAACTTTGTGAGATACTTTGGAATGATGTCACCCTTTTCCATCTTGATCTTTTTGAGCTTATCTTTGAGTGCCAATTTCCTATGGTTGCTACTTCTTTGGAATAGATTAGTCAAAACCTTACACATAGCATATGGTGTGGCTTTCCCATGGAGGCTTGAGAGAATGTGGTCTTGTACTCCCTCGAACGGGATCCTCCTCACCTTTGCCACTTTCTTTTGCCATGCATCAGGATTTGTAGCATCTGCAACATCTAGCTTAGGAACATATTTTTTAATGAATTCCTTCATGCCATTGTCTTCTAGTACTGCCTCCATCCTTTCCTTCCAAGAAATGTAGTTGAAGCTTCCCTCGAGTGCATACTCTAGCCTCAAGCCATTGAAAGCCATTTCGATCTTCAATCAGTTGTAGCGCCAAGAATTTATTTTTGCAAATTCTAATTCTTTCCACCAACAAACTCAACTCCTTCTTCAAAATTGAAATTTTTTGTGCTCTGATACCATGTAGAAATTTAATAAAAAATATGTATTTCTTGGGTTCTCCTGATCTAATAATAATATGCTACTTAGTATGAGGGGTTTCCACAATGCATTATATTAGATATCATTTTTGGGATTCAACTATGTTAAGTAAGTCATTCATCTATTACCATTTCCATGAGAGGTATTCGTAACTGACTAATTTCTCATGATTTTTGAATATTCCACTTAGCACTCATTGCGTCGGGTGATGCTCACAAGGGTGAAGAAGTGGGATTGAAACTAGTGAAATGAATCAAATTGTGTCAATCATCATTTTTGGGGCTTGCACCCAGTAACCAGGAATTCCCAGGAGGTCACCCATCTGAGAACTCCTTTGGAAGTGATAATTGACGCTTTGTGATTCATTTCACTAGTTTCAATCCCACTTCTTCACCCCTGTGAGAATCACTCGATGAAATGTGTGCTAAGTGGAATATTCAAAAATCATGATAAATTTTTCAGTTATGACTACCTCTCATGGAAATGGTCATATATGAATGACTTACTTCACTCATTTGAATCCCCAAAATTGTTGATCAACAGTTGTCATTGATGTCAACCCAAGCAGCACCAGGGGCTAACCTAATATTGCATGGGAATTTTGACTTACCAATTAATATATTCTGGGTCAATAATGGTTTTTATGGTTTCAACTTGTCAATATGTTTCCATTGATATATGGAATTCCATGTAAATCTTCACGGTTTGAGAGATATTCATGTTTGAAATTTGTACCCCTAGTTAGTGGGCTAAAACACCATGGGGTTGGGGAATGGGTCATTGAAAAGTCATAATTAATAATTTTTTTAAGCTCCTAAAATCCCTCCCACGTTCACTTGTTGAAGCCCCTCTCAACTTAAGCATTTATATAAATTGTGATCTTCATTTCCTCCTTAGGCAAGGGATTTCGCTATCTGAAACAGGTCATATTTGCATTTTTGCTCTAAGTTTGTCTCTAATAAGGTTCAGAAGCTAAAAATTTTATGAGGTGAAGCCGAAATCCCATGGAAGGTGGAGTAAAAATTTCAGATCAAGGTGCACAATATTTTTGGAGATATGATCTGTGGAAGTCAGGCTTTTTTGCAGGCTCCTGAAATTCATCTCAAAGAAGTGACCTTGGTAAAATCGTCATAAATCTCTCTATGAGTATCAGATTGTAATTCCATAAAAATTGGAAGATATCATACATTATTTAGTTTTTTCTATATCAATTTCAGAGCGAAATGAAGAAACAATGACACGTGGCATGTTGTACAAGTGCACTCTTCGGAAACAGTCCATAATTAGGGCATTGTGAGAGAGTGGGTATAAATCTCTCTTGAAGAATCCAAATTGGGTCAGACCTGTGGCATTGGAAATATGACTTGGAGGACTACTATAGGACCATAAATCAGATATTTAGGATCTGAAATAACAGAGATACACAAGATTCAATATCGAGCCCCTCGAAGGCAAGAAAAAGTTAGATCATGTGTTGTCAAGGATTGTAAAGGACCATAATTTCTATGGCAGAAAAGAAAAGAAAGGTGTAGCAGAGGGTAGCATGAGAAGAGAAGAAACCAAGGTGCATAACAGCAATAAGAAGTTCATCATATGAAGTCTTCAAGTGGGCAACACTGCATACAATCATTGTAAAGGTATCATTGTACTTAGCCATTGTAAATACATTATTGTAAAAATTGTACTAGTATCTATCTCCCAAGGGTTGAAGAGGTAGTATTGGGAGGTCTAAGATCATCATTAGGTGGTTGTGTCAAAGTTGGGGTTCTGGTCTAGTATATCTTCTTCTTCTACATCATTCTATATCATTATAAAAGTGGACTATTTTCCCTGGTATGGGACTCCATTCTTCTTTTATTCTTCTATAGGGTGGTAGGGTGGTGCTACAGTGAGTTGAAGCTCATTAGGTGTTGGAGCATCCATTCATTTGACTACTCAAGAATCTTGGGCATTGGAGCATCTATCAAGTGGGAGCTAGAGAAGAATGATTTTCTAGATTCTAGGAAGTTGGAGCTTTATTTTCAATTGGAGTTGAATATTAAAGATTTATTAGAAAAGCATTAGGTAGTTTTTGTCCTGGAGTGGGTTTCCACCTTAAAAAATGTGTGCATTTGTGTTCCTCTTATTTGCTGCTATCATTGTACAAACACTGATAATAATTGAAGATTAACTAATTCTCTAATTGAAAGGAATACTGATTCACCACCCCCCCCCCTCAGTATTTCCAACAATTGATATCAAAGCCAGGTTCCTTCAATAGCAGTTTAACAACTGGAAGGAGGTCATGGAGCATACCAAGAATGGTGTACTTCTATTCAATGAAAATAATTATGCACTTTGGAAAGGAAGAATGGAGGTCTATCTCTTGGTGCAAGGTTACGAAGTATGGGACACTGTTCAAAATGGATTTACATCAACTGCGGATGAACAAGGTAAGAAGAATTTGGTAAATGTTGCAAAAGCAAAGAATATTATTATCAGTGGACTTATTGAATCTACTTATCATAAGGTGTTAGGTTGTAAAACTGCCAAAAATGTATGGGACAAGATTTAGAATATATATGCAGGTGACTTAAATGTCAAAGAAGCAAAGCTTCAAATCTATAGAGAAAAATTTGAGCAACTCAGAATTAAAGAATATTGCAAAATTGCTGCATACTTTCAATACGTTGATGAAATAACCAATACTTTGGAAGGATTGGGAGAGCCAGTTGACGAGAAGACTATTATATGGAATATTCTTAGAACGTTACCAGGGAGATTCAACCCAAAGGTATCGGTCTTAGAATACAGTGCAAATCTGGACAAACTCAGCAAGGAATAATTACATGGAGTTCTCATAGCATATGAAATGAGACTTGATGAAGAAAAGGGTACTTCAAATCTAGAAACTGCATTCGTTGCATCTAAGCAAACCAATAAGGACAAACAACCTTCAATTGAAATGACATGCACCTGCAAGTGTGAAGAAAAGGGAGATGATGGAGAAGGTCTTTCAGATGAAGAATATGCTTACTTTATGAGAAAACTAAAACCTAGTAAGGGAAAATTCAAAGGTAAACTTCCATTGATATGTTTCGGTTGTGGTGAGGTTGGGCATTTCGTAGAAAAATGTCCAAACAAAAGTGATGGCAACTCAAAAGGAAAGAAAGGCTTTAATAGATTCAACAAGCAAGGAAAAAATAAAGGATCCAAAAGGAACTTTCTCTCTAAAGAAGATAGCTCCTCATCTGATGAAGAAAGTGACAGCAAAGAAGAAGCCAATGAGAAAGTATTGTTTATGGCCAAACACAATAAACAAGAAGTATCAAAAAATGAAGAAGAAGGGTTGACCATAGAATAATTTTATGAGGAGGCAATCAAGCTTATAAAAGAGCTCAATGCTGAGAAGATCCATTCCAACACTCTTGAAGAACAAGTTCAAGGTCTAAAATTTGAGGTTGAAGAACACAAATGTATTGAAGAGTCACTTCAAAATAAGTTGGAAGAAAGCAACCAAGAAAGGGAAGCATTAGAAGTCGAAGTAGTCTCGATGCGTAAGGATGTGAAGAAGGGAAAAAATATCCAAAACTATGCCAACAAATCAAGGGCATTGGAAGAACTCATCAACAATCAACGATCTTACAATGACAAAACTAGCCTCGGTTACAATGAAGAAGAAGCAGGACCTTCTACAACAAAATACAATGAACCTATGAGATCTGACATACATGTAAACTTCGTTGGACAAGATTTGCAAGCACATCCTTGGAATATTATTCCTCGATGAAGATTTTCATCCAGGTACCAACATATTTTTCATGGCTATTGTTATTCATGTGGAAAATTTGGTCATAAAGCTGTAGAATGTCTCACGTACCCTATGAACTAATACAATTCCAAGAGATTCTTCAAATATGAACCTCCCAGGGCTGAACGAAACATCAATAGATTTGAAAATTTAAGAAATAATATGGAATGTTACAAATGTCAGAACTTTGGACACATAGCCAAAGACTTCAGACTTGAAAATCCTCGAGAAGGATCTTCGAAGTCACAGAATGAACGAACATAGAAGAATAAGAAGACTGATAATTTTGCTCTCACTATCAAGGCTCAAAAAAAGAAGGATGTGTGGTATGTTAACAGTGGTTGCTCAAAGCATATGACTGGAGATAGAAGGAAATTTGTATCTCTGAAAGTGAAAAAGGATGGAACCATATCCTTTGGAAATGATGGATCTTCAAATGTTATAGGATTAGGTACCGTCACTCTCGGAAGCAAAGATATTATAGCCAAGAATGTTGTATTAGTCGACAACATGAATTACAATCTGCTCAGTGTTGGACAAATGTGTGATCAAGGACACACAATGCTATTCAACTCCACAAAATGTGAAATCAGGAAAGGAAGGTATGGTAAAATTGTGGCTATAGCAAGTCGAGCTCCAAACGACATATATGTTCTAGATGAAGCAACTAAACCATGTCTACTAGCTAAAGAAGATGAAAGCCGATTATGGCACAAATGAATGGGTCACATAAACTTTGAAAATCTTGTCAGGATAATAAGAAAGGAAGCAGTATGAGAAATGCCGAAAATCTCAAAACCTTCCAACACACTATGTGAGGCATGTCAGCATGGCAAGCAGACAAAATTCCAATTTAAAAAAAAAGAACACTTTTCATCACATCCATTGGAGTTGATACATACTGATCTATGTGGTCCTGTTAGAACAAAAGGCTTAGACGAAGAATTATATTTCATGTTAATGATAGATGACTATACCAGGATGACAGCCGTCAGTTTCCTAAAGAAAAAATCTGAAGCATTTGAGTGCTTTAAGATCTACAAGGAGTTGGTCGAAAATGAAACTGATTTGAAAATAAAGTGTTTAAGATCAGATAATGGTGGAGAATTCACTTCCAAATTATTTCAGCAATACTGTGACGAAAATGGAATAAAAAGGAAATTTTCAATAGCATGAACACCTCAGCAAAATGGAGTTGCTGAAAGAAAGAATAGGACCATACAGGAAATGGGTAGAACAATGTTGAAGGACTCAAAATTGGATGAAAATTTATGGGTTCAAGCAATTGATACGGCAGTCTTCATTATCAACCGAAGTCTTCTCAGAAATAATTGCAATGAGACTCCATATGAATTATGGAAAGGAAAAATAGCTAATGTAAAATATTTCAGAATCTTTGGAAGAAAATTTTATATCAAAAGAGAAGATCAAAATTTGGGTAAGTTTGAATCACGTGTTGATGAAGGTATCTTTGTTGGTTACTCATGCAAAATAAAGGCCTATAAATGCTATAATATAAGATGAAAAAAGATAATGGAGAGCATAAATGTTACATTTTACTAAGATGGTGTTATAGCGAGTAATGATGAGGATCTAGAATATTTGAAACTTGAGACAGAGGGTGAAAAAGACAGATAAAATTGAAGAACAAGAAGCAACTATCAACGAGGAAGAAGTAAACAATGATTATCAAGATATACCAAAACAACAACAAGAAGCTCCTCCAAGGAGAACAAAAGAGTGGATTCAAAAGAACCATCCATCAAATAAAATCATTCGTGACGTAAATGAAGTTCGGCAACTTCATTCATCACAACAAGCTCACGTTGCTTTTCTAGCAACCTTTGAGCCTAGTAATTTTGAGGAAGCTAGCCATAATGAACATTGGGTAGCGGCTATGAATGAAGAATTGGATCAAATTGAGAAGAATAACACCTGCGAATTAGTTCCACGACCAAAAGATAAAAATGTCATTGGGACTAAATGGGTGTTCAGGAACAAATTGAATGAAGATGGGCAGGTTACCAGAAACAAAGCAAGATTGGTTTGCAAAGGCTATGAACAAGTGGAAGGAATTGATTTCGATGAAACATTTGCACTAGTTGCCAGAATGGAAGCCATCCGAATGTTTCTCGCCTATGCATGTTCAAGAAAAATCAAATTCTACCAAATGGATGTTAAGTCAACATTTCTGAATGGAGAATTATAAGAAGAAGTTTACATCGAACAACCTAAAGGTTTTCTACTATCAAAAAAAGAAGACTATGTCTGCAAGTTAAAGAAGGCTCTATATGGTCTCAAGCAGGCTCCCAGAGAATGGTATGCTCGTCTTGATGGATATCTACGTCAACAAGGGTTCAAGAAAGGTACTGTTGATATAAATATTTATGTACAAATAGATAAAGATAATTTAACAATCGTTGAGGTATATGTGGATGATATAATATTTGGTAGAAATGATGATCGAATAGCTAAGAAGTTTTCTACAAATATACAAAGTGAGTTTGAGATGTATTTTCTTGGTGAGCTGACATACTTAGGGCTTCAAATATCTCAGCAAGAGAAAGGAATATTTATATGTCAAGCCAAGTACATCAAGGAAATTCTCAAGAAATTCAAAATGGAAGATTACAAACCCGTCCTTACTCCGATGGTAACAGGTTGCAAATTGAGCATAGACGAATCATCTAAGGATATGTATTAGAGGTTGCACATATCTATGATTGGTAGTATTCTATATGTAATAGCCTCGTGGCCGAATGTTATGCAAGCAGTTGGACAAGTAGCAAGATTCCAAGCAGCACCAAAAGAATCACATATTATTGCCGTCAAAATAATTCTTCGATATCTAAAGGGAACAAAAGAATATGGCTTGTGGTATCCCCAGGGTAACAATCTCATTATTCAAGCCTTTACAGATGCATATTGGGTAGGAAGCGTTGATGATCGTAAGAGTACTAGTGGAGCAGAATTCTATCTAGGTGGTTGTCTCATATCATGGTTGAGCAAAAAGCAAACTTCAATCTCGTTATCTATAGTAGAAGCAGAATACATTGCAGCAGCATCATGTTGTATTCAAGCCCTTTGGATGAAACAAACTTTGCAATATCTTCAAGTACAATTCAATGAGCCTATTCCCATATTCTATGACAACACTAGTGCCATCAGCATCTCCAAGAATCCTATCATGCATTCAAAACAAAACAGATTCTGATCAAATATCATTTTGTTAGAGAACAAATTGCTGAAAAGAATATCAAACTTGATTATGTTTGTACAAAAGAAAAAATTGCCGATATCTTCACTAAACCTTTATCTCATGAATAATTTGAATATCTTCGTCAAAAGCTTGGGATTCTCCCAAGTTCTCAGTAGATTACAGGTCTGCAGGACGGTTGTGTGTCAGGGGGAGTGGAAGTGTGTACAGGTCCACAAGATGGTTTTGTTTCAGGGGGAGTTACCCTTTTCCATTGATCTCAAAGGGGGAGAGAATGTTGTATGAAGATGTGTCATGATCACAGGGGTAGTACTTGTGTTTCCATCAATGCCAAAGGGATAGATTGTTGATCAGCAGTTGTCATTGATGTCAACCCAAGAAACACCAGGGGCTAACCCAATAATTGTTGAGATGTTTCCGTTGATATATGGCATGCCATGTAACTCTTCACGGTTTGAGAGATATTCATGTTTGAAGTTTGTACCCCCAGTTAGTGGGCTAAAACCCCATGGAGTTGGGGCATAGGTCATTGAAAAGTCATAATTAATATTTTTTTTAAGCTCCTAAAAACCCTCCAACGTTCACTTGTTGAAGCCCCTATCAACTTAAGCATTTCTATAAATTGTGATCTTCATTTCCTCCTTAGGAAAGGGATTTCGCTATCTGAAATAGGCCATCCTCGAATTTCCGCTCTAACTTTGTTTCTATGAAGGTTCAGAAGCTGAAATTTTTATGAGGCGAAGCCTAAATCACAAGGAATATACAGTAAAAAATTTAGATGAAGGTGCACAATATTTTTGGAGATATGATTTGTGGAAGTTAGGGTTTTTGGAGGCTCCTAAAATTCATCTCAAAGAAGTGACCTTGGTAAAATCGTCATAAATATCTCTCTGAGTATCAGATTGGAATTATGTAGAACGTGGTAGATAGTGCACAGTATATATTGTTTTATCTATCAATTTTAGAGCCAAATGAAGAAACACTGACATGTGGCATGCTGTACAATTTCACTCTTCTAGAATAGTCCATAATTATGGCATTGTGAGAGATTGGGTATCACTCTCTCTTGAAGAATCCAAATTGGGTCAGACCTGTGGCATTGGAAATATGACTCAGAGGACTACTATAGGACCAAAAATCGGATTTTAGGATCTGAAATAACAGAGATACACCAGATTCAATATCAAGCTCCTAGAAGGCAAGAAAAAGCTAGATCATGTGTTGTCAAGGATTGCAAAGGACCAGGATTTCTATGGTAGAAAAGCAAAGAAAGGTGCAGCAGAGGGTAGCATGACAAGAGAAGAAACCAAGGTGCATAACAGTAGCAAGAAGTTCATCATATGTAGTCTTCAAGTGAACAACACTACATACAATCATTGTAAAGGTATCATTGTACTTAGTCATTGTAAATACATTATTGTACAGATTGTACTAGTATCTATCTGGCAAGGGTTGAAGAGGCAGTGTTGGAAGGTCTAGGATCATCATTAGGTGGTTGTGTCAAAGTTGGGGTTTTGGTCTAGTATATCTTCTTCTTCTACATCATTCTATATCATTGTAAAAGTGGACTATTTTCCCTGGTACGGGAGTCCATTCTTATTTTATTCTTCTATAGGGTGGTAGGGTGGTGGTAGGGTGAGTTGTAGTTCATTAGGTGTTGGAGCATCCATTCACTTAACTACTGAAGAATCTCAGGCGTTGGAGAGTCCATCTAGTGGGAGCTGGAGAAGAATTATTTTCTAGATTCTAGGAAGTTGGAGCTTTATTTTCAATTGGAGTTGATTATTAAAGAATTATTAGAAAAGCATTAGGTGGTTTTTTTCCCTGAGTGGGTTTCCACCTTAAAAACTGTGTGCATTTGTGTTCCTCTTTTTTGCTGCTATCATTGTACAAACACTGATAATAATTGAAGATTAACTAATGCTTTAATTGAAAGGAATACTGATTGACCCCCCCCCCCCTTCCCCCTCTCAGTATTTCCAACAAAAATGATATCTAATATAATGCACTGCGGAAACCCCTCATACTAAATAAAAACAGTAAAGGGAGCTCTACTTGAATGGTTCATGAGGTAGAATACTTGTTAATGTTTTGCAAATTGGGTAGCAATATTAGCGGGCTTGATTGTGGGGAAAAATTCCATAGTTAAGCGTGCTTGACCTGGAGGAGTTCTAGGATAGCTGACCTCCCGAGAAATCCTGGTTACTGGGTGCAAGCCGCAGAAGTGATAATTGACGCTATGTGATTCATTTCACTAGTTTCAATCCCACTTCTTCACCCCTGTGAGCATCACCCGATGCAATGAATGCTAAGTGGACTATTCAAAAATTATGAGAAATTAGTTATTTATGACTGCCTCTCATGGAAATGGTCATATATGAATGAATTAATTAACATGGTTGAATCCTGAAAATGATATCTAATATAATGCACTGCGGAAACCCCTCATACTAAATACAAAGTGTAAAGGGAGGTCTACTTGAACGGTTCATGAGGCACAATACTTAGTAAGGTTTTTCAAATGGGTTAGCAAGCTAAGTGGGCTTTATTGTGGTGAAAAAATCCAGAGCTAAGCATGCTTGAGCCAGAGGAGTTCTCGGATGGGTGACCTCCCTGGATGTCCTGGTTACCAAGCGCAAGCCCTGGAAGTGACGATTGACGCTATGTGATTCATTTCACTAGTTTCAATCACACTTCTTCACCCTTATGAGTATCACCCTATGCAATGAGGGCTAAGTGGACTATTCAAAATTCATGAGAAATTAGTTAGTTACGACTACCTTTCATGTAAATGGTCTTAGATGAATGACTTACTTAACGCAGTTGAATCCCAAAAATGATATCTAATATAATGCACTGCGAAAATCCCTCATATTAAATACAAAGAGTAGAGCGTGCTCTACTTGAATGGTTCATGAGGAACAATACTTGCTAAGGTTTTGAAAATGGGGTAGCAAGATAAGTGGGCTTGATTGTGGGGAAAAACTCTGCAGTTAAGCATGCTTGAGCCAGAGGATTTCTCAGAGGGATGACCTCTCGGGAAGTCCGAGTTGACGGGTGCAAGCCCCGAAAGTGATGATTGATACTATGTGATTCATTTCACTATTTTAAATCCCACTTCTTCACCCCTATGAGCATCACCCGATGAAATGAGTGTTAAAAGGACTATTAAAAAATGATGAGAAATTAAATAAAAAATTGCTTCTTCAAAATATTTGCGGAATTTGAAACACAATCGCCAATCACAATATCATGAAGAAAGATCAATCACACATAACACAGTTAATTTACCAAGAAATCATAAAGCTAAAAAACCCATTATCTTCTATTATGTATTGTATCATGGATCATGAAATTTTTTTATACAAAGCTCTAATCAAAGAGCTCTGAGTGCGTGAGATAAATGTCTCACATTGTCATACAAAAATTGGCAAGTTCCTTAGCCAATTTACTATCTCCAGACAACCTTCCTCCACTTTGAAATCCAAGCTGATAGCAATCCTTGAATGAATGGAATTCGTCTTGCCTTCACTGGGAAATCCTTATTGTCACACCCAATGTGTGTGTGGTTGCATGTGTGCAACCGATAATGTCACAACTGACAGTTAACTATCCCTTTCACCTACATCCCAACTGGGTCTCCACTATATCTCACATGCATGCAGTTAATAGTAGTAAATCTTCATTTTCATGTGAGGCCATTGATTTTGAATTAATTAATAATTAATTCACTTGATATCTCACTAGTGTATCTTCAGTTACAACTAGCACAACTGAGTTTAACTCACTTAACTTCTCATTAAACTACTTTACAACTTTCATAATTTCACTTCCAACTCTGTTACAAATTTGAATCACTCGATTACAACTAAGTCCACTTGCATGTCCCACCAACCAATTTCTTAACTCGAAATTCCTATATCTAACTGATTTTCCACTTGAGTTAATTATTTCCAAGTGCTCATTGAGAATAGATTATTGTTTATTGTCCAAATATTATTAAGGGATAATAATAGTCGACATTCATCTATAAATAGACATGAAATCTATAAATAGAAATTTCACATACATCTATAAATAGATCTCATCTGTAAATATAATTTTCTCATGCATCTATAAATAGACATCCACCTAAAAATAGCTTGAGGCTCCATCCTAGTGCAGGTGCTTAATTTTCAATAGGATCTTCTTGTTGAATTTGAAGAGAAAGATGCCACCATCCCCTCCACCTTCATCGTCACCACCATCTTCACCTTCCTCATCATTATCTTCCGGTACTTCAACCCTACAATCTGTTCATCCACATACCTCAAAACGAATTGGTAAATCACCCTTAAACTTGATGTTAAATTTGAGCTAATGATGTATAATGGTGAAGTGAATACAGAGAATCTGGATAATTGGATTCTCCAATTGGAGGTTTATTGTAGAATTCATAACCTTCAAGAAGATGACATAAATATTCTATTGGCTTCTTTGAGGATGGAGGGATCATCGCTTGTATGGTGGGAAGAAAATACATGGGAGGAGATTAAGAGACACAGTAAGATATCAATGTCTTGGTAAAATTTTATTGCTACCATAGAAAGGAAATTTTATCCTCTAGACTACATGCAAAAAGGCATTATGGTCTACCAAAATTTTAGACAATTGAAAGGGAAAAGTGTGCAAGATTATACTCATGAATTTAGGAGAAGAGCTCTTATTTTGCGTGTTAATCTGTATTCTCAAGAAAGTTTGTTAAAGTATATTGCGGGTTTGCACAGTTATCTTAGACATAATATTCTCATGTTCAATCCCAAAAACTTAGATGAGTTTGCGTTTAAGCCATACATCTAAAATCAATAGGGAAACATAGTGCATATAAGAAAAGTGATAGTTTCCTTGAGTATGAGGGTAAAGGAAAGGGAAAGTTTAATGGGAGAGGAAAGAAAAGTATTTCTATTGAAATAGAGGAAGAGAAACTCACATATAAAAATTGTTCGAATAATGGCCATGATGAAGACCATTATTGGAAACACCATCCAGAGTTGAAGGCGAACAAAATTAAAGCCAAAGTGAAAGGGAAAACTATTGTAATCATCGAACATGACTTAGGTTCAGATTCAAGAGATGGAACCAAGATTACAACAATGGGTTTGAAAGGTAATAAAGAAAGCAAGCACTAGTTCTTCAAGTTGTTCCAATGTAACTCAAGATGAAGATACAATAATTAAACTCTTTCATTTTAGAGTCGTTTAAAAGCATACCAAAATAGACACACTATTTGATAGTGGTTCTCAGCTTAATTTTATTTCTGAAGACTTAGTTAAGAATTTAAATCTTGAAATTATTACAAATCCATGACCTTATCCTTTATGGTCGATATGCAAGAATGAAAATTTTAAGGTAAAAAGGAAGTACATCGTAAGGTTTGAAATCAATTCAAACTTCCTTGATGAAGTTGAACTTGATGTAGTGTCACTTGATATTTCAGGTATTTTTTTGGGAAGCCCTTATCTTTATGATAGGAAAACAGTATTTCATCACCATGAAAATAAGTATCACTTGTTTAAGGACGGAATTGAGTACATAGTTAGAGTGCATAATAAAAGAGAAGTTTGTCTCTTATACATGGAGGAGAAATGAAGAGAATAGTGAATGCAAGTCAAAATTTCAATTTGTTAATGATCAAGCGTAGAGATGCTTTGACTGAGACCTTTCAAATATATGAATCAAATGAAAAATTTTATTTCATTTAAGTTGATAATTCTTGTAAGAAGGTGTTTTAGGACTCTAACATGCTGCCTTTGAAAGGAGGTAAACAATATGTGAAAGATTTGCAACAATCAACATCAATGTTGAGTAGTGTTGGAAACAAGATTCCAGTGTAAGAGAGTGCAAAGGTCAAAGAGAAAGTGAAAAATCAATTTGAAAAAGAAGGAATAGGTTCCACAAGAACTTGTTTTTGGTTTCAAAAGGGTACATAGAAATGGCACAAGTACAGGGCAAGAAAAGCTAAAAATAGACATGTCGACAGTGTTCAAGGTGAGACAATTTTCAAGTTTCCTTTGATTGAAAAACAAGGTGGAAAAAAGTTTGTTTATGTAAGGAAAAATTTTTGTTTCGACAATTCAGGGAAATTGCAACATTACAGTGTCTATGACAATAAGACAGGGTCTCCAGAGTCAAGGAAAAATACTAGTTTTTGTGAAAAGCTCAAATTGATGAAAATGGGAAAATTCCACTAGATTGAGACTCGAAGGGTGAGGGAAATGTACCCTCATCCACATGTTTAGTAATGATATATATTTTGGAGTCCAAAAGGCTTCCAGTGGGGAGGAATTATCAGGTGATCAGTTTTATGCTAAAAAATCAAAGTTCTCAGATTGGCTCACAACATGAACGACCGCGTAGTTCTCATCGTTCTGAATCCGTCACACTTTGTTTCAAGAACAATGGCCATTGTATGATTTGGGAAACACGATTTTTTCATTTGCACAAACAAATGAATTTGTAAAAAAGAGGTCAAACAAGGAGCCAGTCAGCAGTATATCCTTTTGACATGGTAGTTGACTAGGCTGCTCAACGATTGGTCAATTTCTTCTCTGTCGAATTGTAGGCTGCCACTTCGAAAAATTTGGTTGGTCGGAAATTGTGGTTGGTTGGAAATTTATGATTGGGTTGGTGATGGTCCAATGGGAAGAGGCACATGGCTCAGTTTGGGGTTGCCACGTGCCCCCTCCAATAGTGGAGATTTTTTTTTTTTAAGGACCAGGCGGAGGTCAGGGTTCAACCCCATGACCTCGCCCACAACAAACGTAACACATACCGCCATGTCACACCATGAGTTTTAAACTATACGGCTGAAGGCTTGTATTTAAAATTTTAATTATTAAATGGCAGAGGGAAATGGAGGCTAGCACCAACGAATAGGGCCACGCGGCGGTGACCACCGGCAGAGCCCCATTAATCACGAATTTAAGAAGAGTTTAGTTAAGCCAAAAACCATCATTAAATTACCAGTAATCCTTTATTAAGCGTGCTAATATGAAATTAAGGTTAAGCATCGGGTTAGTGGATAATTGCGCTTAATTAGTGCTTAAAATCACACTTAAATTTAACTTTAGATTAACTTGACGGACCTCCCGATTTTGCAGTAACTCTAGTTTAGTTGTAGTTTGCTAGATTTAGTGTAGTGTTTTAGGTGAAACTAACATAAGTCATAGCTAAGGTAGTTTTCTACCAAATCAGTGTTAGAAAGAGGCTACATTTCCATTTTTTTTGTATTCAGAACTCATTGGAGCAGGTTATAGGAGCAAATGAGCATTGTAAATAGGTAAATTTGAAAATTTGAGAAGAATATAGAGGCACAAGCCATGGATGATGGACCAAGGAATTTTAGCCTAGGAGGGGTGAACTCCTTCATCAACTACGTATGGTGATTTTTTGGTACTTTATTTTCTGTTTTTCAGCTCTTGTTTTTATGTTAAATTGCTCACTAAATTGACATGAAAAACACACATGAGACTTGATAATTTTCAAGAAACCTTGAACCCTTAAGAACATAAGAAGAAATGATGTTTAAAATATGAAAGGGGAATTAGCTAAGAATTACTAACATCCTCCATTCAAATCAAGTTGCAACTGGAGTAGCCACATTGTCCTCCAAAAGAAAAAAATCATAATCCATACACCTGAGTATAATATCTATGTTCATTTTAGAAGAAGTAGAGTTAGACATATTCAATGGCCAATCCTTTACAGAAGTTTCCAAATCATAGAACTATTTATATCTTTGTTGATAGGAATAAAATATGATTATTCATCATTAATCAGGGATTTAAAGCTTTATTACTTTCAATTCCTTCCAAGGGTTAAGATAAAATTGTCTAATGTCTATTACCATGGGAAAAATTTCAATTCTATGGGAACAAGTAATGTTGATCATCCATCATCCCCTTCAGGCAATGAATTCAATATGCTATATGCTCTCGTGATCATGTTAAAAGAAAAAACATGAATATACCTAGTCATTCATGTTTTTGGTTTGATCCAGATACTTCTAATAACTTTGCAAAGAATGGCTATCCTTCTCTCTCCTTGGCATTCATTACTATTCTACTCACCCACTCTATAAAAAATTCCATAGATCACCTTTGGGAACAAATAGTAATTTCATGCAGATGAGTGCTATAGTGTGTTATTAATGAGACTCTAGCCCCAATATTTAGGAAAATCAAAACCCCCATAGGTTGATTATATTTTGGCAAACAATGATTCTACTTCAGTCACAATTCCATGAATGACCAATATATTGGTCCGCCTAACCCCCTGCAAGAAAGACCTAAAATTTAGTTATCCCTCTTGATTAAGTTCACAAGTTCTACAAAATATCCATAAACATATGTATACACACAATTTCTACATGTGGTAGGGTAGTAATTTTAATACATTCATAAACAGAACCTCAACCATAAATGTATGCAAGTATGTCTCTCTCTCTCTCTCTCTCTCTCTCTCTCTCTATATATATATATATATATATATATATATATATATATATATATATATATAGCACATATTTTCTTGTAGCCTAGAAATTTTTAAACAAGTTTAATATTTATGTTTAATTATTTCATTTTCGAAATTAAAGAATCACCAAAATAAAAATAAAACTTTAGGAAAAATAAAATATTTATTGGATTTGACTATAATAAAACCCTTGAGGATATGATACGAAAAATGTTGGATATTTTAATCCCAATAAAACCCTCAAATCAAGGCTTTGTTCACAATCAAATATGACAAAGTAAAATGAAATTATCTAATTAAATTGATGACTATAATCACTTTGCAACTATGGATATTTTTGGAATATTTTCAATTTGCTGATGTATTTTGGTATATGTTCCCTATAGTATTTTAATAGCTCTACCCTCTCTATTTATTTGCATTGTAATTGGGACCTCATAAACATGAGGGAGAGAGAATGGTTATCTTGTTTTGTTAACAAATTTATGGGTTTCTTTGACATCAAGGGAGACATCAAGGGAGACTTGGAGAACCAGGATTTCATCTTCGTACAATTAAAAATACCATTAGTTGTTTTAGGCAACAAATACCCATAAATTACCCACAAATCTGGATATATAGATAAATCATTTTACAATTTTAACTTAGTAAAATTGTTTTAATGCAAGTATCATTAAACTGTGATTTCACTTTCATTGTTCCATAATATTTGGTCTCTATTCTATTTCCATAATCACTAGATAGGTAGAGTTGAATCAATAGGGAAAATGCACTTTCATTGTTCCATAATCTTTAGCCTTTATTCTAGTTACATAATCATGGGACAGGTAGAGCTGAATCAATAAGGAAAAGATGAATGCATAAGGAATGAACAAAATAGAAATTATAAAATCATATAAAGTATATAAAAGACCATTTAAATTAACTCAAATAATAGACCACACCACCAAATAAAGGCCCAATGACATGTTCTCGAGAGACCGAGAATTAGTAGGAAGGCTAGAGAAAAGAATAGGGTAAGGTCAGGAAGTATCTATTGGAATATTAATTCAAGTTAGATAGGTTAAAAGAGAATTATTATTTCAAGTTTTATTGGGTTCAAAATGGAGTTTGCAATAATATTTTTTTTTGGATCAAGTGATTTTTTTAATTATTTAAATATTACATTAATATTAAATTCAAACCTGGTAGGTATGTATAACTATGGTTTATTCAAATCCATTCGGATGAATAACACTATGTGTCATAGCCAACCAATCTGGCGGTTATAATGTGTGCTAAAATGAATAGCATATTAGGGTTCTTGGACATGATTCGGAAATTTTTTTCTCCCATATCAGTCGAATAAATTCATGCCTCATTTCACTCCACAGGCAATGCGATGTATCATATTAAATCGATACTTGATTTAAATTTAAGTATTAAATAAAAAAAAAAATATCATATATATTAAGAGGTTTAAGATAATTGAAGAAATTCTGGCTATATAACTTCTGAGACAAAACCCGAGATCCAATCAAAGTTTTCATAATTTGAGGATTTCGCTAGAAGTGTATTAAATAGATATTATAAAAAAAAATTGTGATCAAAAAATAATTATATTTATGAAGGAGAGATTCCACATTTTTCCCTTATTAGCATAGTTATTATGAAATTAAGTAGTACTGAGTCATTCTTATTTATGTCCATAGTGGTGCCCATAACTACAGAGGTTTCACGTCGTTTGTAATTTTTTTTAAACCAAAAAAAACATATTCTTTTTCATTAATAAAAACAAAGTAAAATATTAGTATTTCTTAATACAGAGAGTTTTGTTCAAGTGAAATACTCAACAAGGGTTGTTTCCACCTTGATACCAACTTACAGTTCATTTATTCCTCATGAAACAATTATATTAAAAACAAAGTACATATCATTCTGATCATGAGCAATCCGAAAAATAAAATAAAAAAGGTAGATGGGTCATAAGAAGAAAATATAAAATCTCAGGCAGTGTTGTGACTCGTTTTAAAATTTATATGTCCTATGTATTTCAATCTCGTTTGAAAAAAAATATATAAAACATAGTGAATGCAAAAAGTATATTTAAAAAAAATGAGTTTGAATAAAAGGCGCGCTAAACATCTGTCGGAGGCAAAGTGGGACCCTCCTCTAAAGCATAGATTTACAGAGTTAGAAAGTTACACCATTCGGCTCTTCGATACATCACCATTTCCATGATGTAGCAAACCTCACACCACAAGAAGCATGGATGTTAGGGTGAGGGGTGCCTCTGAAAGGTTTCTGACCTCCACTTGTTGACTCAAGATGAACGGTTCAGATTAAATGGGGGGCCAAAGCTTATAAAACCTTATCGTACATCGGAGGACCCCGTAGTAACGACAACAAGTGTTCCCATGACATCATCAAGCGAGCCAACATCGTCATTATTCCATGTCATTATCCCGCTTATCATTCTTCTCGTCTTGTCATCCATATTTTCAGTCATTTCATCTCCACGCAATGTCCTTTCACGCCATGTTTTTTCTTCCTCTGTAAAAGGGTTTGTCCTCATTCTATTTCCACATCCTCTCCCGAGCAGTCGAAGTTCACCATTCACCATTCACCATTCACCTCATCAAAGAAAGGTGTTTGACATAATTGCACTAAAACTTTCTAAAAAAATAGCAAGGAGAATTGTTTTGGCTGGGTCTTCCACTCAGATTCCACTTATGGATACTGAAAGTGACATTTTAGAGATAATTTGTCAAGTTTACCATCCTCTGTTTTATCAACACTTCATACTGAACGAGTCCAAGTTTCCAGTCTATTCTACTCTAGTTAAGTTAGGAGTCCTATCAGCATTTGTTCCACAAACCTATCTCTTTCCAGAATTCATTCATTGGCTAGTTTTGACCACGTAACCTAAAAAATGTTTTGTAATGAACTAGTTGGAAGAAATTTTTTTCCAAGTATCTGGTCTCTTAATTCGACAATCTCTCTATTATCCCTCTGTAGATTCATATATGAGTTTATATGATGAATTTATATCCGTATACTATCAATATTTTCTTGGACCTGAGTTTGCTCACATCCTCTTTTATCTAATGTACGAAAAAAAACAATTTCCCCTAGACTCACATAAATTTCATTTGAATCTTTTTGTTGAATATATGAGATAAATTCTGCATATTCTTGCTAAAATTATGGGAAAAGAGGATGCTATAATGGTAGATAAGATAATTTTTGGAATGTTCGCCTTAATGCTGAAGCCTGGAATGGTTTTAGATATTCCTTCTTATCTAGAGAATTCTGTCAGTACTCAATTTATGAATCTGTCACATACATGGTGTTTTAGGTTTCCATCCCTTGTTAATTATTTGTTTCAATACAGTCATGTGGGAAATTTTACTTAATTGGGGTTAATTTTATGCATATAAATGGAAACAAGAAGTCATTGGTTTTATGGACAGATATAGTAAGGTAGGAAGTGGAAAATAAAGTCATGGTTGATTTCACATCTTCCTTTCTCCCAATTGTATATTAAATTTTGAATGGATCAACTAGACCACGTTTTTTCCCAAGGCCCAGTCAATTTTACAATTAAGAAAAGATGTGAAATTTGGGGATTGGTTTAATTTTTAGGATCATGCAGAGATCATGTTATATGGAGCTGGCATTGAACCTTTCAAACTGCCTATTTTTGTTCATATGAGATGTTTGCTTTAGATTTTATAAGGCAGAGTCTTAATGTGGGTCAAATGCAATTTGTGCCTTTGAAAAGGGTCATATATTCAAGTTAACCAGGACTCTGAGCCATTTATTTTTAATATTGGACAAGAAATTGAAGAAGATCATAAAATTTTGGATGTCATGCATTTGTTGTTAGAGGATAAATGGGATTATCACCCACACCATGTAATCTCAACTCACAGATTGGAAAATGGATATGATCCTTTTGTTCATGAAGCCATAGCAGAAGTGGAAAAGCTAGAAAATGGTGGAAAAAATTCCACATATGTGAAAATGGAGGTATAAACCCCACATCCAACTGAAAAAATACTCAAAAGGGGAAGAGAAGAAGTAGTTGACTTGGAGGGTGATGTAGAGAAATAAGCCAAGAAAACAAGGACAGTGGATGAAATTATTTCATCAATCATGCCAGAATATTCTTTGCAGTTGGGGGAAACTTCATGTACTCCCCAATCTCCTATTCCTTAGGACGCATGCCATGATTTTAATTCAAATATCAAGTAGGTATTCTCACAGATTGAGGAAATAAATAAAAAGATAAGGGAGAATATATAATCTGAGTCAGAAGCCCAAATATCTCCTGAGTAGACTAGATTGTTTTCAGCAATGGACTTAGAGAAGGATCATCTAAGGATAGCTTTTTCTCATCCTTCAACCATGAATGTTACATCATCTGGTGCTTTCAAAACTATTAATTTAGCAATTGATGCAAAAAAGATTCCCCTCTACTATAAGACTAATATTCATATGTAGATTGGTCATTTGATATTTAATGTTCTGAAAAAGACTACATCATCTGCTGCCAAAGTTGAAAAAATGTTGGGTAAGGTGATAAAGAAATTAAAATTAGAGAAATAAAATTCAAGAGCTTACTCCACAAAAAATGAAGAATGAAAAATGATCAATATAAATATTGGTGCAGACCCTGAAGATAAATCAATAGTTCAGAAGTTGATGTAGAGTGTTGAATATGAGATTCAAGTCTTGAAGAAGAAGTTTAATCTTCCCACTAGGAAACACCCAATGGCTACAGAGGTAGCTAAAGTAGAAACAAAAAAGACTAGTTGTTGAAGACTTTGTTGACAAAGGATGAGGAACTATCCAAATTGAAATAGATGAATGATATGTTGCAAAAGAAGATAGATTCTAATGTATGTACTATTGTTGTTTCATCAAATTTTGGAGACCCTGCAACCAAACTAAATCAAGTCATGACTGAGTTAAGAATGGTAGAAATTGATTTAGAAAAGACTCAAGGATGCATGGAAAGTTCTTGCAAGGTCATCAAAGTAATAGAGAAATAGGTACATATGACTAAGAAAAATGCAGAAAAGTACAAACAAGATTATAAAATTTCTTCTCAAGAAATCAAGAAACTAAAAGAGAAAGAGAAAGGGAATATGTCCCTCATTTAGGCCAGGGAAATAATATGGACTGAAATTATTAAAGTTTTCAAGAATGTGTGGGATTTTCTTATTATTATTGGTGAATAAAAGAGTATTGTGAGAGACTTGGAAGGAGTTATTGTCAAAAATAAACAAAAGTCACAAAACAGAGTTGTGTATGATAAGAGGCTTATTGATTTTATAAACTTGGAGTCTACACAGGAATTGAAATATTTTCTGGTTGAGGATAGGACCCAGTGCATACTAGAGCTCAAAAAGATGATTGTGAATAATTCATACAGGAAAGTTGGAAAAAAAAAGTTGAATGAAGTCAAAGAAGTAGTAAAAAAGTTTAATATTTTATTTCATAAGAGAACTAGGGCTATTCTACCATGTTTTTGCGATCAACAAGGAAACTTCCTCCCTTAGGAAACATATGAGACATTACTTGTGGAGGAAAAAAGTAAGATTGGGAATTCCCATGAGAAGATTGTTGTTTTAAAGGGAGCCATTATTGTTAATTAGTTACATAAAGACTTTCAGATGATATGGATGATGAATACTTTATTTTCCGAAAGACCAACATATTCCAGGATTACCAATTTCTGAATGGCACATGTAGAACTTGTTAAGTGTTCTAGCTCAAATCTAGACTTGTGGAGAAAATGAAAGGTGTGGATGTATCCTCAAGAAAAAGACACGAAAATAGGAGCCTCCTCTATTCCAGGATCTCAAGTTGCTTAGTGACCAAATGTTTTATTTAATCTTTTACTTAGTTTTCTAAAGATATTTTATATTCTATGTTTCAATGTAATGACCAAAAGAAAGTAGTCTTGGAAGTTGACAGTTTTATAACTGTCCATTTTGTAATGTTGTATATAATAATTTTTCTGAAGGTGAAAGAGGTTCCAGAGTTTTGGACCTTAGAGTATCACAAATTTTTGTACTTGATATTTATGAGAATGAATGAATATTTTAGAATAATTTCCAAAAACTGATGAGTATGATTAGTTTTTCCTATTACATCATGTGTTTTATTTCTTCTCAGAATGAAGTAATGTAGCTGCTGGTCTCTAATATTAAATTGTGATTTAGAGTTAAATAGCTTAATGAATCGATCCTTTATTATGAATGTCAGTTCAACTTAATTACATCTTCTTCTAAAACCAAAGATAGCAGATTTTTTGTTAGCGGCATGTTATTAGAAAAACATTGTTACCGATGAAATAGGTAACCGCACTGTTACCTACTTTTTTTTGGTAGCATAAAAAGCACCCGATTTTGAAAAGTGGTGATGCAGAATCACCTTTTTTTTTTAGCACATTTTTTGCACTCTAATATTTTTATTTATGAAGTATGAATATTGGTTTTAAAATGTTAGTGATTTTCATGCTAATTTTGAAACGTATTGATGCAGCATCAACTTTTTTTTTAGAGCGGTGATTTTCATGCTAATTTTGAAATGTATTGATGCAGCATCAACCTTTTTTTTTAGAGTGGTGATTTTCATGTTGGTAATAAAACACAAAACTTAGATAAAAAACCATATATAAAAACAATAAAAAAACCAATAAAAATGTAAAAAAAATAAAAATTAACTCGTAAAAAAAAAAATGAAACAAAATAAAATTAAAAAAAAAAAATATTCAAAAATTATATCAAAACAAATGACAAAATTTGAAAAGGAAACACATAATTTAAAGAAAAAAAACAAAAATTAACCCAAAAAAAAAAAAAACATCAAAAACATTTTTTTCTAAGTTATTAAAAAAATCCGTATAATTAAAAAGGAAAAATTTGAATAGAAAATTTAAAAAAAAATTAAATTACAAATTTAAAATTTAGATAAAAAAATTAAAATACAAAAAAGAAAAAAATAAATTTAAAAATTTAAATTAAAAAAATTATAATAATCAAAAAACAAAAATACAAATTTAAAAATTAACAAAAAAAAAAAAAGCAAAATTTAAAATTGAAAAAGAAAATTAAAATAGAAGAATTATAATAAAAAAACTATCATTAAAAAAACAAAAAAAATGAAAAAAACACGTGCAAATAATTAAAAAACAAATATCCATAAATTTACTGGTTTTTTTTTTTTAAATGAAACAATTTATAAATTTTAAAAATGAAAAACCAAATAAACTAAAAGATTAAAAAGACAAATTAAATTAAATTAAAATTTAATAAATTTAATGAATAAATTTTAAATTTTAAAAAATAATTAATCTAAAATATTAAATTTAAAAACAAAACAAAAAAAAATCAAAACAAATTAAATTTAAAATAAAAAAATTGAATTAAGAAAAATTAATTTTAAATTTTTTGAATTAAAAAAAAATGAAATTAAAAAAATAAAAATAAAAAAGAATTTTTTGATCGTGGTGGCATTGCCAATCGGCCTCTTGCCCAGGTGGCAGCGGATGTCGGCCACTGGGCAGCGGGGAGGCTGCATGAAGCCCCCGGCATGCACAGTGGCCGGCCTCCGCCACCACCTGGGCAGGAGGCCGATTCCGAGAATCGCCCTCCCGCCGCGAGAGGCTGATTTTGGAAATCATCCTGAGGTCGATTCCGAGAATTGCCCTCCCGCAGCGGGAAGCCGATTCCGGGAATCACCCTCCCGCGTCATGGGAGAGCGATTCCCAGAATCGGCCTCTCTCCGTGGGAGGCCTCCTGCCGCGGGAGGGCGATTCCCGGAATCGGCATCTTGCCGCAGGAGGGTGCTTCCGGGAATCACTCTCCCGCCGCGGGAGAGCGATTCTCAGAATCGGCCTCTAGCCTAGCAGCTGGCCTCCGCCGTCACCTAGGCAAGAAGCCGATTGGCGGCGCCACCATGATCAAAAAATTCTTTTATTTTTTTATTTTTTTTATTTTTAACATTTTTTTAATTCAAAAAATTTAAAATTATTATTTTTTAATTTAATTTTTATATTTGAAATTTAATTTGTTTTTTTTTTTCTTTTAATTTTTTTTATTTTATTTTATTCATTTTTTCTGTTTTTAATTTTTTTTTCTAAATTTTGTTAATAATTTTTATTAAATTTTGTATTTTTTTTTTTAATTGATTTTTCTTTTCATATTTTTTTTATTATTATTAAATTTTATGCTTAGTTTTTTCTTTTAATTTTTTAAAATTTAGTAAATTTTATATTTTTTTAAAAATTTATTTCAATTTAATACTTTTTTAAATTTTTTATTTTATTCTTATTATTTTTTTAATTACATAAAATTGTTATATATATTTTTTATTTCAATTAAAATTGTGTATTTAAAATTATATTTTTTTTAAGTTAAACTTAATATTTTCAAATTAATTTGTTTTTTATCTAATTTTTTATTTAATTTATTTATTTAATTTATTTTTTTCAATTTTTCAATTTTAATTGATTTTTAAAGTTTTTTTAACTTTTTATTTTAACAATCTCTTCTTCTTTTTTTTCTTTATATTTAAAATTTATTTTTTATTTCAAAATTTATTTGTTTATTCATTTATTTATTATTATTATTATTATTTTTATTTATTTATTTTGTTATTTTAATATTAACATATTTTTTAAAAAATTTAATAAAATCTAATATATATATTTTTAATTTAAATATATATATATATATATATATATATATATATATATATATATATATATATATATATATATATATATATATATATATATATATATAATTTTTTATAATATAAATTTAATTTATTTTTTAAAATCTATTTGTTTTTTTAATATATATTTTTTTAAATTTAATATTTTTATTGTATTTTATTTTTCCTTTTTTATTTTTAATTAATTTTTCATTCTTTTTTACTTTTAATTTCAATAACGTTTTTTTTTTTTTTAAATTTATTAAAATTTAATATATTTCTTTAAATTTATTTTTTTATTTTAAAATTTAATTTTTTTTTAATTTAACAAACATTTTCTTTTTCTTTTTTAAATTTAATTTCTATATTTTATTTTTTATAATTTCTTTCTTTTTTTAACTTATTTTTCTTTTTAATATATATATATATATATATATATATATATATATATATATATTTAAATTTTTTATTTATTTCTATATATTTTGAAGTTTTAATCTTTAATTTTATTTTTTTTCCTTAAATTTTAGGTTTTTTTAATGTTTGAATTAAAATTTGTATTTTGTTTTTATTTTTATTTTTTAATTCCTATATATTTTTAAATTTTAAGCTTTAATATGTTTTTATTTTTTAAATTTATTTTTTTCCTTAAATTTTAGGTTTTTTTAATGTTTGAATTTAAAAAAAATAAAAAACGTTATTTCTATTTTTAAAAGTGTAAAAAATATGACAATATTTTTATTTTTTTGTTATTCTAGCGTCAACTGGTTTTGTTTTGAGGGTGTTTTTTCAATCCTTTTTTGAAGAAACAATTTTGTTTTTAGCATAATTTTATAAAATGTTGAAATTTGACCTTAAAAAAAAACCAAGTGCGTTCTGGAATACACTTTTTTTTTTGTTTTTGGGGTTTTTTTTCATGTTTTTTGAGTCTTCTTGGGCTAGAGTTCCCATTTTGAGGTCAGGGTACCTATTTCATTGGTAACAGTGTTGAAAGTTTTCCACCAACATTTCTTTCTAATTCATGGTTATATCTATTCATCATTTGAAGGCATTATGAGGGGTTTATTTTTGTTATAAATATTGAAGGGTTTTCTTTATTACATTATGGGGTTTTCAAAAAGAAAGGGAAACAAATATTTTATTTCAAAGTTATGATAGATTTCTTGGGCACATATCTCAACATAGCTTTAGATTGATTCTCAAGGGACAACAAACAATGAAGAAGAATTTTCCTGGATCCCCCTGTATTCCTCACTTAGAGAGCACTTCAACCACATCATTCTCCTCTGTATTGATGTGATCAAAGCTTATGGGTATGAAAGAGGAGGCAAGGAAGCCAATGTGATCCATACAGTTGATCAAAACGGGTGGCTTGAATATAGAGTAGAATTTTTCCCTGTCAATAGTGATTTTGGCATCGCCATAGATTGATATAGATTTCAGTCCCAAGCATGAATTGAAAGACAGAGCTTCATAGAGAGAAATAACCTCTGCTCTAATGTTAGCCCCCCTGCCCCCTTGCCACCAGAAGTGGTAAAGGAGATCCAAATTCAAATTAAAAACAATTCCACAGCCAGAAGACCTCTTTTAGCAATCCCCATCGAATGAGGCCCTTGGATAGACATCCCCGAAGTCTCTAAAGAACAATTTCATGTTCCTCGGAGTAGAGTGACACAACCCAGTCTCGTTGAGGAATGTAATGATATTTTTAGAATCCCTTCATATCGACGGGACAATGTTTTCGAACAGCTGAGCATTCCTAGTAATCCTAATCTGCCATAAGAAAAAGAAGGGAAGGACAAGGAGATCCTTATAATCGTTGATCCATTGCTAGATAAAATAAGATAGAACATCCCTCAAGATAGGACAAGAAAAATTTAAAAGTAATGCCACTTCCTTCTAGAATTCCTTAGCGAATGGAAAACTGATAAATAGATGATCAAGATCGTCTTGCAACGAAAAACAGAGATTGTGAATATCGGGACCCTGAAAACCTTTTCTTTGAAGAATTTTCCATGTTAATATTCTTTTGTTGATAGAAAAAAAAGAAAAACATGTAACTTTATTGGGCATACTGTAGGCCCAAGTGGAATTAAACCATGCATAATAATGGAGATTTGAGGCAGGTAGACAGAGGGAAGCATAGATTTCTTTAACCAATGCCAACCCGTTTTTTAGTTCATCCTCCCATTTCAGAGAATCAACCCCAATTCCAATCGTGGCTCTCGCCTATTGAAGATTAGAAATATAAATTTCCAATTCAAGGGCCATTGCATTGTATAGTCCCAAATCATGGGCCCTTCTATAGTGTGGGCTAAGGTTATAGGATGGAATAGAAGTAGCATTCTAAACAAAATAAATAATGTCTCCCCCCCTTAAGTAGTTGATGAGACCCTCGGAAAGGGAATGATTCCCATGGAACCCCTGTATCGCGTCCAGTCCTACCTCCACCAAAGTGCCATCATCAATCTGCCATTTTAGAGCCCGATATATCCACAGGCTATTTTTAAACATGTTGTGCCAAATAATGGAGGAATTACCCTTATGTTGTGCTTCAATTTTTATCCAATCCATTAGACTAAGCCAATTCATATACTTGTCCCTAAGGACGCTAATCCATAAACCTTTTATAAAAATGGCCCTCCAATAGATTTTGATAGTAAGGGCGTAATTGAATAATCTAAAATTTGGAATACCCCAACCACCCATTGTAGTCTTCTAGTAAATTTCCAACCAACGGGATAAGTGGATTTTTCCCTTTGGATAGGATCTCGTCCATATGAATCTCACCATAATTCGCTCAATTCTATGACATACCTTTGCTGGAATGAGAAAGAGCTGCATCCAGAACACTGCAAGCCTTCGTAGAACTGACCAGAAGAGGATAAGTCTCTCTCTCTATGATAGCCATTTATTATCCCAGCAATTGATTTTCATGTGGAATGAGTTGTTCAACCAATCCAAATCATCAATCCCATAATTGCTAGCTTTGAGGAAAAAATCGAGATAATGGAAGTCATCCGAAAATGAAGTCTAATGAATGAAAAATAGATCACCAGTAGCCCTCTTCTGAACCGCCTCCTTTGGATATTAAGAGTGATTTGGTACATATCATGAGAAAACACGAAGACCGACCAAATAGAGAAAGGATACTGTGGAAGTGTTTCCAATCCACATTCCAAACCACGCCCCCAAAAAGAAGGTCATCAACAAAAATCAAATGCATCACTCTGACGGTGTTGGAAACCTTAATACCTTTAATCACTACACGATTATTTGATGCATTGATTGAGAAACTCAAACAATCCATAGCAATGATAAACAATAAGGGGGGATAAGGCACAAAATTTCCTAAGTCCCTGGTAGGCTTTAGAAAATCCTGTGGGATAACCATTTATGAGCACATAAAAGCTAGAAGAAGTGATGTATGACATAATCCAATGAATATTTCCTTCATTGAGACCAATCTAGTGCAGAATAATACGAAGAAATCCCCATTCAAGACAGTCGAATTCTTTAGCCAAATAAACCTTCATCAAGCTAGCCTCACTCCTTTTGACCTTCAGTGAGTGAAGGAACTCCTGTGCCACAACGATAGCATCATGTATCTGCCTTCCCTCTAAGAAAGAAAATTGTTCTGATGAAATAAACTACGAGATGAGGCCTATGATCATCGTAGCAATCGGTTTTAAGAACATTTTATATAGTACATTGCATAAAGAAATTTGTCTATAATACCTGAAGGTAAGTGGATACTCCTTCTTGGATATTAGAGCTAGTAAATTAGAACTCAGTCCTCCTTCAATGAATTTATGGATTTGGGACTCCTCCACCACCAAAAGTATGTTGGGTGACATTAGATCAAAGAAGTGAGTAGAAAATTCAATCCCCCAACCATCACGCCCAGGGATTTTCTACTTTCTATCCTATTTTATAATCTCCCATAATTCATTTATGGTGATCAATATTCTGAGCCTCATGTTATATTCATCATTAGACATTTTGGGCAGAGATTTTTCCATATCCCTTTGTGCCTCCAAATCTGGCGGGTTCGCCCTGAAATGTGTCTCAAACTAGTAGAATGTCACTTGTTTAATGTCTCGTCAATATTTATGGGGCTTTCCCTCTGAATCAGTAATCGACTCGATAGATTTCCTCTAATTATGGGCATTAGAAAAATAATGGAAGAATTTGGATTTTTTGTCTCCATCCTTTAGCCAGTTCGCGCGAATCTACGATATCCTTTCATTCTTCCTGCCATGAAGAATATTTTTCATCTCCCCCCTTGAGCTAAAAAATGTAGAGTTTATATGCCTCTGAGAAATACAGAGGGATGCTTGGATCCAAGAAATAACTCAACATTGTGTTAATCTTATTAAGAGCAAGTTGTTCCTTTAGTTTCTTCTCGGCCAACCATCCTTTCTTAATAATTTTGAGTGCCTACAGTTTCTCCATGATATTGGCCATCACCCCAACACTATGTGTGGCATTGACGCTCGTCCAAGATTTAGTCACCAGTGAATTGAAATAAATATCTTTGATTAATTTGGAATCTAATTTGAAAGGAAATCCCCCCATCCTTCCCAATCCATTCCATGTGAGGAAAATCGACATATGGTATGAGATAAATAAATGAAGGGTGTCTGAGGCAAGTCCATGAAGGTTGCCCATCAAGGATGAATGTAATAAAAACCTATCTAATATTTTGGAGATGGCCTCAAACCCAGAACGATTGTTTCTCCAGGTAGGAACTAGCTCTGACGATGTGACATCCGTGAGATCTAATGATGCAAAAATATCGACAAAAAACCCCATAAGCGGATCCTTAATAGATTTTTGTCCCCATATCTCCTAGCCATACATCATAAGTTTGAGGTAGCTTGCAATAATGGTGTTGGATAGACATAAAATCATGGTCCCTTCCTAATATTCTAAAAACACGCGTCTGCCCTAGCAAGGTGCATAAACATTGTGAAGATGGAGCTTCCCTTCCATCCCTTGAAAGTGACATGTAAGAAGAATTTAGACGTGAGTTCTGTATGCTAGATATTCGAAAATATATGGATCCCACATGGCCCCCATTCCACCAGAGTGACCAACACCCCCTTTGGAACAAACAAACCATGTAGGAAAGGTTGAGAGTGTGAATGACCAGGCCAACTCTTCATAAAGGAAAAATTCCTGAAAGAAGATGATAAAAGTGTTCATAGAATGACTAGTTCCCTAAGTGCTCTAGCACTGTGACATGCACCCCTTCCCGTGATGTTGAGAGAGAGAAAAATCACGGGGGAATGTTAGTAGCGTATTTATCCCCTCTAAGGATCTGTTCAAAGTGTCTGACTCACACAGAAGATGGAGTAACATAAACCACCATGACAACATCAAAGGATTCCCCCTCTCATGCCAAGGTGGAGATATTTTTAAACTTGGGGGGACTCTATTTTTTTTTTATGGTGTGTCAGTACCACAGTTTCCTCCATCCCCAGAGACAGGCTGAAATAAATACCTTCAGATGTCCAATGGATCCAAGATGACTGAAGAGTCTGACAGTAACTCATTGAGATCCCAGTCTGGAGAGAGAAGGGGTGACTGAAAAGGAAAGGAAGGTATTATAGAAGGGGGAGGAGAGAAAGGTTGAGCCCCCATGAGAACATCAAAGTCCTTAAGCCTATGTACAGTCGACCCCCCCTGTAGACCAAAGGGGTGGATAGGACCAACCAATGTACATGGTAAAGTAACTATTGGAGGGGAATGAAAAGGGGTAGATGCCACAGTAAGTCGATAACCACACCTGCCCCCCCCCACATAAGAACCCTAGACGCCACCCCAATCTAGAACCCTCTTCAGAAGAGATTAGAGTGAATTCATTAAAGGGAGGAAGAGGGGAATTGCAATAACTTGTATGGGGACGAGCCGATGGCTGAGAAGCACCACCAGTTGAGTCCTTCATAGGCGTCAACACATGCGATCCACCCATAGTGAATCGATGAGGGCAATACCTATGAAGAAGACCCATCACATGACAAAGAAGAAAGTGGAAGGGAACCATCCAATAGTCAATGCAGAGATGAATATTTGAATGTCCCTAGTAGATATCAATTTCTTCAATGAAATCCTTCCCGAAATCCATATCAATCAGGATCCAAGCCATACATTTATCCAACTCACTGAGGCTGCCATCATCCCAGAGGTAAAAATATCCCATATGATTAGCAATATTATGGATAGCCACCTTGTTCCAAAGTTCAAGAGGCAAACCCGAAAATTTAGCTGAGACCGGAGTATGATGCACTCGCTCAGTGAAAGTGTTGGAGACAAAGTTCCATATCCTCAATACCAAAAACCCTCTTCCTTTGACACAGGATTCCCCCAAAATCCGCTCAGAGTCAATATCAGAGAGGAAATGGAAACAGATCTAGCCCTTTAAAAGCATGTTCATCTTCGGGCGGTAAGTAAGTTTCGGGAGCCACCAATGATCCACCGAAGTTTTTAACTATTCACCATACATTCGTAGATGCTGCCAATTACCCACCAATGCTTTTAACCAGATCCTCTCAAGGATTTCCCTCTAGGATTCAATCCCCAACAGAAGTGGAGCTTCCTTAGAGAAAGCATTGATAGCCCTGTAAACCTCGATAGGTCTCCTAGCCCTATCCATCTTTGTGTTAAGAGAACCAATGTACAACTAATAGGCAGTTGAGGTAGATACAGTAGGAAAGGTCATAGAGAGTGCAAGTTGCATAATATTTGGGTTCACATTTGAAATGGCCTTAGACTCAATCTAGTTGGCAAGTTCGAGTAATTCCTCCGTGCAGATGGAGGAATTAAAATGCATGGCCTCCATCTGTCACCCCATTGGAGAGCCAGGTCAGCGCCAGATAGAGCTGAATGCTGAACCTAGAGAGAAGTACCCACTCAAGGCCCCTGCCTACCAACTTCCACATACTATCTAGCAACCCCAGCCACCCTGTGATGTAATCTGATCGGAAATATAACACCGGGATAGCAACCAGAAAATTCAAAAATGGTTCTGCCCCTCTACATACTACGATGCAATGTGGAAAAATATCTAGAAAACCATGAACCAATCTCTCCACTGATTAATGTAGGTCACTCTAGTAGAGCCCACTCCAACATGTAAATGCAATCATTTAAGAGAGGCCCTCAGTGCACTAGTGAATGCATTAATAAATAACAAAGTGAGAACCAAAGCATAAGTGATGAACTTAGGAAGATCCTAATATTGAGTCTTTGGTTATAGTTCATAGGAGATAGCTTTCCCCCTATTAAAACCACCCAAAGGAATCTCAGTCAAGCATTAATAATATGCATATCACTTGAAACAAACCCTGTCAATGACGCACCCAAGCTCGCTCTAGAAAATCTAGAAAATCATGGTCAACATACAAGTGGAATCACTACATTATTCCCATAAAAAAATTTGCTTCGATGTGACAACAATCAACCTAGGAATCTCAAACCATTCCACCATTGGAAAAGGTTTACAACCTCAATTACCAAAGGCTTAGGGTGCTCAAATGCATGTGTTCTTCTTAAAATCAGCAAGTCCTTAAGTAGGAATGGCGCCTTCGCCATTATCCTTCACTCCTACATTCCTTTGCTCGCTTGGTAGAAAGCCCATTTTCACCTTCATCTATACCTATCTACTTCAATCGATTGGTATCTTCATAGAACAATTCTCACCAAAAACAAAAATCATACCTCACTGTCTCCCTTTACCAATTCTTTAATCCATTATCAAATCCATGAATTGTCCATTATTGAAAAGCCATATCTTCTCCATGTATGCAATCATTCCCCTCTGTGTAAAGTATAAATTTCATATGTAGTGATTCAAACTCTATCGCATCCATAAGCAAGCCAAATCTCTGCATTATTTCTTCTTTGGAAAAATCAAATTGATGTGTTCTTCAAACTGAGATGCACCATCACCTTTATTGTTTGGTCAAGCAATCAAGAGGTCTATTTAATTACATATTCATGGATTTTAGGTTGTATAATTCCCTCGTGACCATAAAATGTATGTTTGCACAATGTTCTTGGAAATACTCCCAACTGCGATCATGAATAAAGTCTGGCAGCAAGCCACACTTCATTGAATTTTTGTGCACGAAAGGAAAAATCCCAGATTTTCAAATATGAAGGTGTTTCACGCAAAATAAAAAATATAGTAACCAATACCATTCTCTACGTTATTTCTTACCCATCGCCATTGACTTAGCTCTTGCCTGCAGATCAAAGTCCGCAACATTTAACCTTTAACTCTTAAGCACTTCGCCAAACTTAACATTTTGCCGATGCGATTTGGTGGGACCCGCAACCTCCTTTATGCATTACTGAACCGAATGCAAACCTTTTTTTCCTTATTCCTTACCTTTTTCCCTTATCTCACTTCCTATTTCTTTACCGCCTGCATATTTCACTTCACAAAATTTAACATTTACCTTTTACTACCTGCACCAAAACCTTGTGATGTTGCGATGCGACATTGTCATCGCACATCGCGAATCATAAATTTTGCACTTCGCATGATTTTCCATTTAACTTTTAAGCATGCCCACACTTCCCACTTTTTATCATTTATCCTTTTTGAATACCTGCATTTTCACACTTCCCATATTTTAAGATTTACCTTTTAGCCGCTCGCAAGTTATTTTATGTGAGTTTTGATGCGATCGCAATCGCACGTGGAAATATTACGATTATAGCGCACATAAGAACCCGCAAGCTTAGGATGATAGCGCTCGCAAAGTAAATGATTTAAGTTGCAATGTGATAAGTGACATCACACATCTCAATTGCAAGAACTTAAGGTTTTCTTGTATTGCGTAATGTTAAAAGTTAAAATCATCGATATGTGATTTGCGATGGAGGACATGGATGCGATGTGGTTTTGCAGCCGAAACCTATAATATTTCAAGTCCAGGTTTATGTGTTTTTATACATTGTGTCATGTATAAATAGCAGATCAGAGCCGAAGGATATTTGGTTGTTATACGTCCATTCCTATATTGAATTACATTAAATCTTCAGGCTTGGCCATTTTGTATTAAAATGAATTTAATTTATTTTCTTTAGAGAGATGAATGAATAGAAAAGAGTTGAATAAATGAAATATAATTCCTCTCCTATGTTATTGCTCTGTGTCTGTGTAACTGCTATTTCTACATATAATTGAACTCTTTGTGTTGTGGGGGAAATCCATCCCTCTGTTGTTTATTTTATTTCAAATTTTCAACATGGTATTAGAGGAGGTATAGGCTCTCAGTGAAATAATGAGCTTTCTCTTTAATGAAGAAGCTGAAATGTTGTTTTGAGAAGATGATTCCCTTGCAGTGAGAAAGTTTTGTTTACATAGTGAATATGGAAGAAGTAAGCACAAGCTTGAAAAATCCCCAACTACCAAAGTTCAATGGGAAGAATTATGATTATTTGGCCATTACAATGAAGGTCCTATTTTCTTTACAAGATATTTGGGAGCTAGTGGAAAATATTTTCCAAGAACCAGAAAATGCAACAACATATAATGTTTTGACAAAAGTAGAAAGAGGTTTTTTGAGGGGAAATAAGAAGAAGGAATTCAAAGCCCTCTTCCATATTTTCCAAGAAATATGTGAGAGTATTTTCCCAAGGCTTTCAGAAACAACAAGGTCCAAGGAGGCATGGGATACCCTCAAGATATCCTATCAATTCATGGCAAAGGTAAAGACATCAAAACTTAAAATGCTGAGAAGAGATTTTGAAACTCTTTGTATGAAAGAGTCTGATAATATAGACTCATTCTTTACACATGTGATTGGGTTGGTTACCCAAATCATGTCTCATATAGAGACACTTGAAGAAAGGAGAAGAACAGAGAAATTATTAAAAAGTATACCATCAGGGTTTGATGCCATAGTTGTGGCCATAAAAGAGACAAGGGATCTCTCACAGCTTTCAGTGGATGAGCCTCATGCATCCCTGATGTCTCATGAGCACAGACTGAATAAATAAACAAAATCCTCATTGGAGTTTGTATTTAAGACATAAATGTCTTTTGGTCGAGGTATAGGTCGAGGAATATCAAACTACCATGGAAGAGGAAGAAGTCCACACAAAGGTGGAAGAAGCAGCCCTGCAAGAACAAGTGGAATGGGAAGCAATCAGAATCTAAGCCAAGGCTCAAGCCAAAATAAAGAACAAGGATAGAGGTATGATAAATATGATGTCCAATGTCATTATTGCAAAAATTGTGGTAATTATGAAAATTAATGTAGAAAGAAGCCAAATGACATGCGTAGTAAACCTAGTGTAAATTTCACAAAACAAAATCACAACCATGGTAACATGCTTTTAGCTTGTAATGTAGCACAAGAAAAACAAGAATATGTATGGTTCTTATATTCAGGGTGTACTGACCATATGATAGGAAACATAACAATGTTTTCCTATCTATATGCGAGTGTAAAATCTGAAGTGACAACATGGATTGATAGCAAGGTCTCTGTCATTGGGAAAGCAAGAGTAACATACTGAAAAATAAGGGAGAGAAGAAGTTTTTTCTAGATGTATATTATGTCCCTGGTTTGAAATATAACCTTCTAAGCATTGGACGACTCGTGCAAAAGGGCTACAATGTTTTTTTTTTAAAATTATGCGTGCACAATCATGGATAAACCTCCAAGTAGACAACTCATTGCAAAATTTCATATGACAAGCAATAGAATTTTTCCTCTCAAGATCATATCAGACTTGAAGGAAGGAGCTGTTGTAGTAGTTGTCACACAAGAAATCTTTCATGAAGAAGTGAAAGATGAGAACTAGTTATGGAATTTGGGATTTTGACATCTCAATTTTGGAGGTTTGAACTCTTTGAGTAGAAAAGGCATGGTAAAAGGATTACCACTCATAGAGAAACTAGGAAGGCTATGTGAAGGCTACATCTTGGGAAAACAATGCAGAGAATCATTTCCAGCAGGAAAGAGTATACGGGCAAGGCACCTTTGGAGATTGTCCACTCAGTTTTATGTGGACCAATGAAAACTCCATCATTAGGTGGAAATCACTATATGTTGACATTTATAGATGATTACACAGGGAAGACATGGGTCTATTTTCTAAAACATAAAAGTGAAGTGTTTGAATAGTTCTACCACTACAAAGCTCTTGTTTAGAAGAAAAGTGGACACTACATAAAAGTGTTGAGAATTGATAGAGGTGGAGATTATATCTCTGAAGACTTCTTACATTTATCCAGGGAGCATGGAATACAAAAGTAGTTTACCAGAAGGTATACACCTCAGCAAAATGGTGTTGTAGAATGAAAGAATAAGACCATCATGGACATGGTAAGAAGTATGTTGAAGGAAAAGCATTTTCCAAATGAGTATTGGGCAGAAGTTGACCCTTGTGTAGCTTATATTATTAATAGATGTCCAACCAAAAGTTTCATGAATAGAGTTCCAGAACAACCCTGGAGTGGAACAAAGAAAATTTTCACTCACATGAGAGTGTTTGGATGTGGGGCATATGCACATGTCCCAGATCGGTTATGGAAGAAGCTGGACAACAAGGGAGAGAAATGTATATTTCTTGGATATAGTGATGAATGCAAGGCTTACAAACTCTATAATCCCTCAACCAAGAAAGTAATAATCAACATAGATGTTCAGCTTATAGAAGAAAAATCTTGGGATGGAAGTTTAGAGAAGATAGTAAATGTGAAGACATGTATGTATCATGAAGAGAAAGAGGAATGGACTGTAGCAAGCAACTCCTCAACACTGGCTCCTCCTCCACCTACACAAGATCAATAGAGCACACCAAAATCAAACAATAGAACAACATTGAGAAATCAAGGAATTTCTTCTGTAATCACACCACAGGGATCAACAACTCCCTCGATTTCAAGTGCAACTCCAAGCACATATTTAGAAAATACAAGAAGGCAAAAATTCATAAAGCTAAGTGAAATTTATGAGCAAGAAGAAGTTGATAATAGTGTTTGTCTGAATCCTTTATTTTCATTATTTTTTCATGTAGATGAGCCAATCAATTTTAAAGATGCAGTCAAAGAAGAGAAGTGGATTGAAGCAATGAATGAAGAGATAGGAGAAATATAAAGGAATGATACAAGGGAGTTAGTGAACCTCCCACAAGGAAAATAAGTTATTGGAGTGAAATGGGTCTATAAAAACAAAGAAAACATTGAAGGCAAGATATAAATGCATAAATCAAGTCTAGTTGTGAAAGGCTACAAGCAACTGCAAGGAAGAGACTATGAGGAAACCTTTGCACCAGTTGCAAGGATGGAGATAGTGCTGACAGTGTTGTCCATAACAACACAAAAAAAGTGGAAATTTTATCAAATGGATGTGAAGTCAACATTCTTGAATGGAGTGATGAAAGAGGAGGTTTATGTTGAAAAACCTCTTGGCTATGAGATAGAAGGCCAAGAACACAAGGTGTGTAAGTTGTGGAAAGCTCTTTATGGACTAAGGCAAGCACCATGAGCATGGTACAACATGATTGATGCTTACCTAATGGACAATGCGTTTGACAAGTGTGATGGTGAACCCACATTCTACATCAAATAAAATGACGGTAAAGTTCTTATTGTTGTTTTGTATGTAGATTATTTTATTTTTACAGGAAATGATGTTTCTCTCATTACTGATTTCAAATAAGTCATGAAAAGTGAGTTTGAAATTAATGACTTGGGTTTGCTAAGATATTTTTTGGGCACAAAAGTAAAGAAAATGGAAAATGGGATTTCTATCTCCCAAACAATGTATGTTGTAGAAGTTTTAAAAAGGTTAATTATGCAGAATAGCAAGCCATCATCAACTCCAACTATCATGAGGTTGAAGTTGAGCAAGGAAGATTACAACAATAAGTTCAATCTAACATTGTACAAAAGAATGGTTGGCAGTCTAATGTATTTGACTGCAACTAGGCTTGATATAATGTATGAAGTAAGTTTGATATCCAAATTCATGGAGACACCCAAGGAGACACATTAGAAAGCAGCCAAGAGAATATTGAGGTATTTAAATGGAAGAAAGGAATATGGTGTTCTATACTCTAAAAATTATGATTTTAATCTAATTGGTTACACTAACAGTGATTGGGATGAAAGTGTTGATGAAAAAAAGAACACATCAAGGTATGTATTTCATTTGGGATTGGGAGCCATTTCATGGGATTCCAAGAAGCAATCAATAGTTTCATTATCAATAGAAGAAGCTGAATAAGTAGCAACAATAGTAGGAGCATGCCAAGCAGTTTGGATGAGAAGGATGCTAAGTTATTTATTTCATGAACAAGACAACGGAACTGTTAGCACTCAAAATTAACCTTAAGGCTGAGAAGAGGCAACTCTGAGGTAACCACAAACCAAGATTTCGATCTGGCATCTAGCCTTGCTAGACCAGAGAGGGCTTTCTCTTTTCCAACAAAACATGGCTACAATAACTAAATCTTAGGCTGGATATCAATAATAAGGATTTGGTTGAAAATTGTGGGTTGAAAACAACAAGAGAAGGGACTATTAGGCTATGAATTTGGGGCTAGTTTCTGCCGACAAACTGGGGGCAAATTTAGCACAATGTTTAGCCAGATTAAATATGTAATGAGAGAATAAAAGAGGGAGAATACTTATTCCCTATAGGCATCAATCATGGGATGGATCTACAGTGACAAATTTAGAAGAAAGAGAAGCATAGGGTTACTCAACAGAGCATCTAACAGAGGATGGATTCTGAAAATATAACCACTACATCAAACAGCATAATCATTGTGAAAGGACCATCGTGCATGGATGGATTCCTAACACTTCCATTAGAGAATGTTGTAACTAAATTAGAAGAAAAAACAAAGCATGGAAATGAATTTAGAAGAAAAACATGCTACACATTAAACACCGTGATGAACCCCAAATTTAAAGAGCAGAAAAAGCTTTATTAAAATAATATTCAATGAAATATTTACACAGTCCAATAGAAACCTCCCTTTGCCTCAAAAATCCCCCCTTACACTCTGAAATTTATAAAATATATACAATTTTCTCATCCCTGTATTAAGGGAATTGAGCTCAACCATCTTCTTCAAAATAGAAACAATTACATTAAATTTGGACCGAATTTCTGAAATTAGGTGTCAAATATGAACTCGTATCTCTTGAATCATAGCACCTGTTACAAATATGAAAGGGATTTTTGTAGATAAGGTCATTTTGGAGAAATTCCTCTTTCAAATTTTGGAAATTCGTTTCTAGTGGCTCAGAATTTGTGCCACAAAATCATCTCTAAAACAGAAAATCATTAAAAATTTAAATCTGTAAAAATGAGTTGTAAAGATCTAGTCAAATATTCCAATTCAAAACACTTGTGAATAAAATGAAAGAGGTTTTTGTTATATGGCTCATTTTTAACAAAAACCTCTTTGAGTTTCTCAAAATTACTTTCCATAGATTGTAACATGGCACCGCACTAAAATGACTAAAACAGTAAAATAACCGCAAAATTTGTTTTGTTTTAATGTAGGCTCCAAATATCACTGCATATCTCCCACATAGTAACATTTGTGCATAAAATGAAGGAGGTTTTTTTTTTATTTGGAATGTTATGGAAAAAAACCCTTTTCACTTTTGTAAAATTCCTCTCGAAACTGATTTTGTAGTAAACAACAAGAGAAGGGACTATTGGGCTATGAATTTGGGGCTAGTTTCTTTCGGAAAACTTGGGGAAAAGTGAGCACAATGTACAGCAATATTAGAGATGTAATGAGAGAAGAAAAGAGAGAAAATACCAATACCCTATAGGCATCTATCAGGGGATGGATCTATAGTGACAACTTTAGAATAAAGAGAAGCACATGGTTACTAAACAGAGCATCTAATAGAGGATGGATTTTGAAAAGATAACCACTACATCAAACAACATAATCATTGTGAAAGGAGAATCATGCATGGATGGATTCCTAACACTTCCATTATATAATTTTGTAACCAAATTAGCATAAAATACAAAGCATGGAAATTAATTTAGAAGAAAAACATGCTACACATTAAACACCGCGATGAATCCCAAATTTTAAAAGGAGAAAAAGATTTATTAAAATAATATTCTAGGAAAGATTTACATAGTCCAATAGCAACCTCCCTCTGCTTCAAAAACCCCCCCTTAAAATTTGAAATTCATAAAATATATATAATTTTATCATCCCTGTATTAAGGGAATTGAGCTCAACCATCTTCTTCAAAATAGAATCAGTTACATTAAATTTGGACTGAATTTCTGAAATTAGGTGTCAAAGATGAACTCATATCTCTTGAACCATAACACCTGTTACAAAAATGAAAGACATTTTTGTAGATAATTTCATTTTCAAGAAACACCTCTCTCAAATTTTGGAAATTCGTTTCCATTTTCTCGGAATTTGTGCCAAAAAATCATCTCTAAAACAGAAAATCATTAAAAATTTAAATATGTAAAAATGAGCTGTAAATATCTAGTCAAATATTCCAATTCATGACACCAGTGAATAAAATAAAAGAGGCTTTTGTTATATGGCTCGTGGTTAAAAACAACCTCTTTGGGTTTATCAAAATTGCTTTCCATATATTGTAACATGGCACCGCACTAAAATGACTAAAACAGTAAAATAACCACAAATTTCGTTTTGTTTTAATGTAGGATTAAAATATCAGTGCATATCTCGCACATAGTAACATTTGTGCATAAAATTAAGGAGGTTTTTGTTATTTGGTACGTTATGGACAAAAACCTCTTTCACTTTTATAAAATTCCTGTCCAAAATTATTTTGTAGTAAACTTTTCCCTGTGTGCAGCAATTGACCTCAAAACATGCATAACCAAGAACCAATCATTCATTTCAATCATATATTTTGATCCAGAAACCGGTTAAGGGAGTGTGATATACCATTGGAAAGATTTTTCCGAGCTCCTTATGATGGAAAGATTGGCTACATGTTTCTCACTGAATATCATGTGAAAAAAATCTAACAAAACCAAACATAGTAAGAGCCCATTTTGATCCCTGGTGATAGGCTGCGAAGACTGGAACTAACAGGAACCACAACCTTTTGTAATTATAGTTCAATAATTGCATTGCCAAATAATTTTGTTTTCCACAAGAGAAAAAACAATATTTATGCCAAATACCATTTCATAAGAGAATCAGTTAACAATGGTGAAATTTTGTTGTAGCATTGCATTTTATACGAACATTTAGCAGATATCCTCAAAAAGCCATTGGGGCATAAAAGTTTTGTTTATCTTAGACAATGTCTGGGAATGGTCGATGGAGATAGTTTTGATTAAGGGGGAGTGGTGGAAGTACTCCTAACCACTGCCATGAATAAATTCTGGAAGCAGCTCACACTTCATTGAATTTTTGTGTAGGGAAGGACAAAGCCCGGGTTTTCAAATTTGAAGGCGTTTCACGCAAAATAAAAAAAGAGTACCCAAGCCCATTATTTGTGTTATTTCTTACCCACCTCCATTGACTTACCTCTTTCTAATATATCGTAGCCCGCAACATTTAACCTTTAAATCTTAAGCACTTATCCAAACTTAAGTTTTTTCCAATGCAATTTGGTGGGACACACAACCTCCTTTATGCATTACTGAACCGCATGCAAACCTTTGTTTCACCTTATTCCTTACGTTTTCGCCTTATTGCACTTCCCACTACTTTACCACCTACATACCACACTTTGAAAAATTTAATATTTACCTTTTAGCACACGCACCGAAACCTTGCAATGTTGTGATGCGACATCGTCATTGCACATCGAAAATTATAAATTTCGCACTTCGCATGATTTTCTATTTACCTTTTAAGTGCACTTGCACTACGCACTTTGCACTTTTTATCATTTATCTTTTTTGACTACCCATAGTTTTGCACTTCGCATATTTTTAGACTTTCCTTTTATCCGCCCACAAGTTATGTCATTTGAGTTGCGATGCGATCACAATCGCACATGGTAAGCTCAGGAGGATATTGCAGGTAAGTGCCCGCAAGCTCAGAAGGATAGCACCCACAAAGTAAACGATTTAATTTGTGACGCGATAAGTGCCATCGCACATCGAAATCACAAGAACTTAAGGTTTTCTCGTATCACACAATGTTAAAAGATAAAATGGCCGGTATGCTATTTGTGACGGAGGACATGGATGCGATGTGGTTTCGCAGTTGAAACCTATAATATTTCAAGTATGGGTTTATGTGGTTTTTTACTGTGTCCTGTTTAAAGATAAGATTAGAGCCGAAGGAAATTTGGTTGTTATATGCCCATTCCTATATTGAATTACATTAAATCTTCAGGCTCGGCCATTTTGTATTAAAAGGAATGTAATTTTTTTTTTTTAGAGAGATGAATGAATAGAGAAGATTTGAATAAATGAAATAGAATTCCTTTCCTGTGCTCTTTCTCTTTTTGTGTGTAACCATTATTTCCGCATATAATTTCATTCTCTGTGTTGTGGGGGAAACACATCCATTTGTTGTTTGGTTTATTTTCAATTTTCAACAACTGCGGAAATGGTGAAAAAAAATATGGGAGTAATCCACGTCGTCTATAACAAGCACGTCCATATCGACGTTTTCACTCTCTTCAAGTGACAAGATATAGAAATTGGGCTCTGAAAGATGAGGACATGCATGGATGATGGTTAACATATTTCCATGTTGCTGAGTGGTGCAGGATACTTCTTCTTTTGTGAAAGGAAATTGTGATTTCAGTTCTAACACATTATTGTGGAGATCATTGATTACTCCTAAACAACCATGGACAAGATCTCAAACTCTTTCCCTTCCTTCCTACACCATGCTTTTTAATGCTTCATCTCTCTTACAAATGTGAGATATTTTAATGATAAGTACAAACAAATCAAGCCATACGTAAAGGAGGTTAGTTATTACATTCGAAAACACATCTTAAGCATAGGATTTTAATTATTACGCTTCAAACACATGTTGATGAAGCTGGATGTACATAGGTGTCTAGTCCTTGAATTTCATTCTGGTTTACATGACAGGTTTACAAAACTTGTACTAGGAGCACGATCATTATTTATTCTATGCAATGTTGCAGGCAAGATATTTGTATCACAAATTTAATACAGACTTGAAAGTTGAAAATATTTTCGATAAGAAATTGGAATTTAAGAAACAATATTATTATAAGTTCTATTTTTTTTTTAGAAAAAATGAATATAATATTTTATTCTATATATTTATATTTCAATTATATATATATATATATATATAGATAGATATATATATGAATAAGAGGGGATGTATATATAAAAGGAGGAGTTACTTATGATAGAAAACCAAAATTTTAATATTTAACCTAACATTTGTAAAAGGATTTGCATAGTTAGTGTATAAAATGAATATAAAATTTAGAAATAAAAAAAATATATCATAAAATGAAATGATAATAAAAAAGTTGGAATTGAAATATTATTGAAAATTTAATGTTTTATTAATTAAAAGCATAATCCAATTGTATTATTTCATAAATTAAATGAGTGCCATGTTGGAAGGTAATTCTTCCATACTTAGATTAGAATTAGTTTCAAATTTGTAGGTGGATGTTGAGAGAATATCTCAACCTTCATATTCATATTTAGAAGTGGTTGGATCTCACCAACACCGTAAATATTGTGATGTATTCGTGTGATTGAATATTGCATAATGCAAATTATTTTTTTTGTGTGTGCACACCTCTATTTTTATCATGGTATCATAGCCTCTATGGACTTGAATCCTTTCAGGGAGACCTGATCAGGATGGGAAAACTACGAAGATTAAATTAATTATGTACATATGTAGAGTGTAGCACCATTTTTGTTTTTTGTTGTATATGAATGAGTGTTGGTTTTTCCTAGTACCACTGTGTGTATATGATCACAGGAATTATGTGCATTTGTCCCGTTAGAAATGTTTGGCTACATAGAGTATTCTATTGATATTTAACTACAATCTTGACTCACTTGAACTAGAGAGAGAGGCTGTGGCCATGGAGGGCCCGATCTAATTCGTAATAGTGTTATATCCTTAAACCTGAATTCTATAAATTACTTGCATTTTTCCTAACGAAGTAGTAAGACTGGCTATTGCTCGATTGGAGAGTCATAACCTAGTGTGGCAGAGTCTGAACACTCTCTCTCTGAATTTTACAAGCAGCCCATGCAGGTGTGGAGGACGTTTGTGCCGCGGAGCAAGTGAAATAGCTTATCTTCATAGCGAAAGAAATCCTTTCTAAGAGCACATCTTTATCATGGTTTTTTATAAAAATACATATATTACGATTCCTTCCCCACAATATTGTTTACCATTATGTCAAAGGAATTAGCGAGAACAAAATAATTTTAACACTGGAGTTGAATCATATGAGGAATCATTTATTTATAACCCAATGGTCGGAGGATCAATACACAAAAGACGACCAATATTCATAAAAAATTGTAGTTAATGACAAATAATAGATCGGTAGCAGAGGTGCTATCATTGGATTCATGTGGTGAGTTGTGTGGACTTCGGGTAACCTAATCTGGAAAGACTCCATGTTTAGATGTGGGAGTAGTGAAACACTTTAAAGTTTTGCATTTTCATTAGAGGAAATTTCAGCCTAAAAGTGACCATGAAATTTTCATGTAATTTCCATTTCTTAATAATGGAAATCCTTTCATTTTAAAAAGAGGTACATGTAAATATTTTCGAGGGAAAAGAATAATAAATACTTTTTTAATTGTATTTTTGACTAATCTCCTTATAGGTTCACTCAAATTTTAAGTGTAGACACTCGTTGGATATGGAATTAAATCTCGCATCCAGCTGGTACCCATTATGCATACTTTTGAGAAGACCCACATTATGAAAAATGAAGATACATTAAAGAAACTTCTCCAACACAGTTTTTAATGTATCTTCAATTTTTAGCAATGTGGGTCTTCTCAAAAATATATATAATGGGGACTCGTTGGATGTGGAATTTAATTCTACATCCAACGAGTGTCTGCACTTGAAATTTGATTGAACCTATAAGGAGATATGCCCAAAATACAATTAAAAAAATAGATTTTTCTTTTCCCTCCAAAATTCATAACTCTTATTTTATTATTTTTCCTTAGAGACCACTTTTAGGCTAGAATTTCCTCTAATGTCATTTATTTCTTTTTCTGTGATGTAACTTGTGAGGTAATGTATGCTATAGTGAAATTGTGGACTAATTTAAAAGAGTTAAATTAATATAATTTTACATTATTACAATATATGGTTTATTTGCAGTTCATAATGTTAGTTATAGTGGATAATATATTAAAATTTAAAATGGGATATTGTTTAGTTTTCTTTGAAATTATTTTAATGTATAAAATGAAAAAGCTTTACTTTTTGATAATATGTATATATATATATAACATAGAGAAGGAAAATATGGCTTTGTGTAGCGGCGTTTTTCTCTTTGAACAAGGATTCCAGAGTTTTGATGCCGCCGTCTGGTTCGAGGAGGCATTGGGGGAGAGTTCTCAGCCTTCACCAGCCATCAATGGATGAAAAGCACTGCTAAGGATGGTTGATGACCCATTGCAGGGCGAAGATCGGGAGTCTTGTGTGGTGGAGGTAGGGGCAGAGGCACCGCTTAACTCTGCTCTCAGCATCTGCTCATCTATACAGTCATTTCCTGGTTTGGAATATTCCTCGGTGAATGACTGTGGAGAATGCTTTAGGGAGGCTCTTTGGGATGTAAACAAACCCCTTTCGCTCCAGTTTTTAAAGCGGAAAAGTTATTGCCTTATGCCCCCTGTTTGGGGCAGAGTAAGGCCCTGTGGCTGGGCTTTACCCCATGCGGAGTGGCTGCATTCGGACGAGTTACCTCAGATTCCACAATGGCAGCACCTAGCCGCTGATGCCATCATGGCTTTCGCTTCGACCCTGTTCAGCAAAGCTGTCGTTGCAGGCTACTTGGAAAGTCCTGAATACTATGCGATTTGCATCGTCGTAGTTCCTTGCGGTCTCTCTCTATCATCTCCATTTTGGCTGCAGGTCTCTCCCCTCTAGGATGCCGCCACCTCTGCTCAGGAGAACTGGCTTGTGATCCCTTCGGCCTCGTGCTATCTTGTGATGGAACATGTGAATCACACCATTGATGGTCTTCGGCAAGGTGCCAAAGCTGAAGCAAACTCAATGGAGGCCTCGTCTTTTCAACCCTTCAGAAATCGGGCAGTTCCAGAGCAAACACTTCACCCTATTTCTTTCCAGCTCCAAATTTTGCTACTCTCTGACAAAACCTTATTGCAATGGGTCTGTCCTTCAGATCTGGTGCAGAATCTAAAGCTTACTCTAGAACGACGGACTGGGATACCCTCAGGCCTCCAGAGACTTATTTACCAAGGTAAACAACTTGAAGACCTTCTTTCCCTCTCTACTTACAATATTTCCAGAAACATCTCTTTGGTGTTAACCCTTCGTTTGAGAGGTGGTGTAGCGGGACAGTCTTCCTCTGATCCTTTCTCCTACAAAGATGCTATACACTCTGAGAACCCTATACCCCCAGAAAACCCTTAAACCTAAGACTTTTTTGGTTGAAAAGATAGAGGAAGTTCCCTCTATTGAAATCACCCATGAAGGTCTTGTAATCCAACTTCAAGATTTTGCAGAAAGAGCAATCATTTGCATATTTAATGGACTGTTGCCACGATCGCAGGATCTCTATGCATGGATCCATGCAAACTGGACTCATCATTGTAAGATCAGTTTCTTTTCAAAAGGATATTTCATTGTTCTATTTGATGACAGTAAGCATTATGAAAAGGCTTTAGAAGAAGGCCCTTGGTTCATGGGAACGATGGGGCTCTTCTTGACTCCTTTGTTCCTAGATTTTGATCCAGCAACTACAGTCATTACCAAAACACCTATATGGATCATGCTTCCAAAATTACCTGCCCACTTATGACATACTGCAGTCTATAAAGCTATAGGCAACACCTTAGGCAATTTCATTATGGCATATTACTGGCAGGAAAATAAAGGTCTCTTCACATATGCTAGAATATGTGCGGAGTTAGATTTAAGCAAAGGACTTCCAGACCAAATCAATCTCAATATAAACAAATTTTTCTGTACCCAGACAATGGATTACAAAAATACTGCATTCTGTTGCCGCCATTGCCACCAATCAGCGCATCTGCAGAACATTTTCCCATCTCTCTCCGGCAAAAAAGAAAAAGGATAACCTCTCCAAGTCCAAGTCCAAACGATGGGCTCCATGCTCTACACCTCCAGTCATCGATTATGATTCCTCTACCTCTGAAGATGAAGGTAGCGATGCAGAATTGGATCAAGCTCCTCATTCCCTGGTCCCTTCCACAGAAGGTCTGGCGGTTTCCTCCGATACATTCGTCGCCCAGAAACGCGTCCATATGACCTCTTCCTCTGATTCAGATAAGGAGGGTCCCCCTGTGTAGAACCCCAATCTTCAAGTTATTATTGCTCAGTCGCCCCAAGATGGTTGGGTCGAGGTCAAAAAAAGGAAAGGGAAAAAACTTCGTGTTGAGGCTTCTACCCACTCTGGGTAGAAGTCATTCTTTTTGCTTCTAGCCATATGTTGTAGCTTTTTTCTTGTTTCACTCCTTCTCCGGAACCGAGGTTGATATTCCTATCATTTCCGGTTGTCGGTTTTTTGTCACTCTTGTTTGTATCATTTTGTACCATATTTCAGATTAATAGAATTAGTCCAATTCAGGAAAAAAAATAAAAAAAATAAAAATAAAATAAAATAAATAAATAAATAAATAAATAAATAAATAAATAAAAGAAAAGAAAAAGAAAAAGATAATATATATATATATATATAATTATTAAAGTTTCAATACAACATTACCCTTTGTAGATATTAATCATCATCCTATATATATATATATATATATATATATATATATAGGATGATGATTAATATCTACTAAGGGTAATGTTGTATTGAAACTTTAATATTTTATTTCTATGATAAAATAGAAGGGAAATAATACTAAAATTTTGTTGAGTTAACAAGTGAAGATGGTTGGTAATGTAGTAAATGTTATGAAAATGAGAGTGGATGTGAGTGAGAGTACAATCCAATAGAAAGTGTTTTTCATCTCCAACCCTCTTAGTATGGAAAAGGTGACAAAGTCTTTCATCCCAAGGTGTTTTAGGTATGGACCAACACGTAGTTTCACTTTGAAGCTCACAATAATTAGTCCATATATTTGGAATTTTAGTTTTCCTTTTAGAAGTTTTCAAGATAAAATGATAATTAGATTTAAAAAGAGTGGGGTTGGTCACTCCCTTGTAATTTCTTATCTTCCTTTTCCCCTCTAGTTCCTTATCATCCCAAAACTTATTCATAATTTTTGAAGTAACGATATTTTTAATATTATTCTTCATTTCCAAGATGATCTCCTTATCTCCCTAATGTTCGAGCCAATAATGGGAATCATTGTGTCATACCACCTTCAGCCTGAGGTGGGGGTTTTGACTAGATTTAAAGAAATCTTGGCTAGATTTAATGCAACATTGGAGAACCTCTTGGGTTCCATGTTTCAAGGCTTATTCCTCTGCATTAGGTTCCTAAACATAACCATACTCTCAAAAAAGTATCTTGGCAAACATGTAGTGTGTGGCATTTTGGATGTATTTCTTTTTTGGTGCTTGGCAAGGTGGAAGAGGTGGCGTCGGTATCTATTGTTGCAATCAACTAGGAGGAATACCAGTGGATGGTCACTTCCATGAGATCATCTTCTATGACAAGGTAAGACAGGTCATACCACACCTTGGATATATACTCCTTTCCACCGATGTGTATGTTGTGAAATGAGACCTTGAAGTCTGCAATGCGCTTTTATTGGTCATACAGTGTTGGTGAGAGGCGTAACTTCAACATAATAGCCTGATGAAGCTCTTTCTCAAATAAAACCCAAAATATTTTACTTTATGTTAGCTGTGATGGATTCTTCGTCGCACACAATGATGCATAGCGTGATGCTTTGTACAAATTAGGGTTAATGGTGGGGAGTTGTTATTGTAATGAAAACTTCCATCCAATGAGTGCGATGAGCAACAATAGACACGCATAATGGAACAAATTCCCTTCTTCCTGTGCCTCTCAGACATTCTCCAAAAACTCTTGGCACAAATGCTTTGCCAAGTTGTACTGGAAGCCTTTGACGCACTGCACAGAAGCTAACACAATGACTAGTGTCGAAACCTATTTGGAGCGACACTTCCTCATCAGTTTGCACATCAAGATATGTGTAGAAAATATAAATGTGGGGTCGTTAATGGTGCTAACAATGAATCCCCTTGTATTTATGACCACTCCATATTGTTTCTTCATGTTTTCCGTGACTTTCTTCTCTTGGCCCTTCTCTCTGAAGTCTTTTGCAGGATCTTCTCCTTGGTACGGAAAGCCTGTAATATGATGCATGAGCATATCATCAATGGGAATCAAAATTCTTAGCTAGAGGTAATTATTGTGCACTAGAGTCAGCAACTCGTGCAGACATACATCATTGATGGTGTAGGAACCAAAGTGGAGAAAATGTAACAAGCTGAGGAGCCCCACCTTTTGCAGTCCCAAATCCCATTACATTGGATCTACAATGATTACCCAAGTTTCTTCATACAAGACTTTCTCCAAATAATGTGAAGACAAAAGTTCTGGAAACTTTTCATGATCTGCTAAATCCCAATCCTCCAACTTCAAAGAGGGTACCCATCCTAATCGGTCACCCTCGACTGGAACATTTTCAGGCAATATGGGTGGATCGATGGATGCCTTGACCTTATTAGGATGCATGGGAACATCTACCAATAGATTTTGTGAGGCCATGGACAGAGGAAGCTACGATATTGCCTATACTTCCTCTAAAAATCCTTCCTCCAAATTAGTTACCTCAAGTTCTTCTTCCATCGATTGCTTTTGTCTATCACTCAGATGAACTAGTTTTGTCTTCGAGGTCAGCTTGTGTGGAGACTTCCTTCTACCTAATGTATGACCTTTCTTCTACTTCTGTGTACCAGTGGCATTAGGTGCTTGCAGCGCAGAAGGGGTAGGCTTATTTGCAGTCATGGCTTTTAGAATAAAATGGCTTAAGACATGTTAGCACAATGTCTCTTCAAGTGGTTCCCACTCTGCAAACATAAGAATCGACAAAGGGAGCGAGATCATAAGGAACAATTCGCTCAGATGACTCAGAAAAAAGGGGAACTTATGTCGACCTCTATTCAATATTTAAAGAAATGCGTGGCTTAAAAAACCTTATGTCCATTGATGTAGCTTCATTAATGCTGAATCAGCACAAAATCTGGCATAATATCCACATTAAATGTTGGTTACTCGCTCCTCCAAATGGTAATATATTTTTCCTCTCTAGATTTACTGTTGCAAATGCTAACTTTTAGCTTGTCTGGGACTGTAACATCCTCCCGAGGCTTCTGCGCTAGCTACGAAAATAACTGTGCTCCCTCAAACTTAGTCACACGAAATCTTGGCAATAATTTTGATAACCTCTTGCATACTTCTTTAAAGTACTGCGCCCTCTCGCAACTGTCCGAAGCAGTAAGACATTCTTCTGGCCATACATTCATTTATCGCACAGGGATGGGGTCATCCCTCTAAGGTTTTAGGCGACTACTATTAATATATCGAGGAAATAATTCACTAGTTAACTTAGTCCATCACACTGCACCTCCCTCTATAATTTCCTTGATCATAAAGGGTCTGAGTGATTACACCTTGAACTGCCCTGGAATGTTCGAAAACTTACTATCATAGAGCAACATATAATCATCATTGTTGAAAATTTTCTTTCTGATATGTCGATCATGTTAAGCCTTATCACACACCATCTGCACCTGTTGGTGAAAACCAATAATGAATCTATATTCAACCTGTGCGACAACCTGCAACATATGCTCTTCCATAATTTCATGGTCAGCCATGTTGGTTATGGCTACAATGCACAGACTAGGGATAATGTATTCCATAGGCATAATGATCTCTTGTCTGTAAACCATCCTAAAAGGTGTTTTTCCCATTATATTCTTACACTTTGTCCTATATGCCCATAGAATAGTAGATGAACACACATCCCAGTCACTACCATTATCATTGCACATATTTGTGAGTGCGTTCTCCAGAATCTTGTTGAAATATTATATGGTTCCATTCGCTTGGGGATGATAGGGCATAATTTTCTAGTTGTGTAATCTGAATTCTTTCGTCAATGCCTAAATGGTTTCATTTGGGAAATGCGTACCCTGGTCACTCATTATGACTTTGAGGGATCCAAACGCGTAAGAATATTATCAAAAATAATATCCAAAGCCATGTTTGCACTACAATCTTTCACAGGTTGAGGCTTCGCCCACTTAGTCAAGTAATATGTGGCAGTGATGATGTATCGAACACCAGTATTCTTTCTTGGGGGGTTAATTGGCTTGAAAAAATCAATTGCCCATTTTTCAAAGGCCTAAAAATTTACTTGAGGTTGTAGTGGAATCTCGTCTCTGTGTGAGGGTCTTCAAGTCCTTTGACATACAGGACAAGCACGAAAATATTCCTTGGTATCATTGTGAAAAATAGGTCACCATAACCTAGCCCTTAAGATATTCTACGCGGTCGTTTTACGAACGTAGTAACCGCCTGCAATGCCTCCATGTGCTTTTGCGAATATGCTCAATCTCTTGAACTTAGGAACATATCTCCTCAAAAATTCATTAGCTCCCATTTTGTATCATTCACCTACGATCAAAGTAAAATCTTGTAGGTGCAATATCAATTATTTCTTCTTCTTGATCGTATATTCTGTAGACATACTCCTGGTGGTTAAAAAATTTATGATATTGGAAAAATGATCATCAACTATTTTAATAGAAAAATATTGTGCATCTAGTAACCCGTCATCCAAATTAGTTAGTTATTCACGATATTCAATGCGAAATAAGTGCTATAGTCCTACATTAAAACTTGTAGTCTTCACAATCACCTCAAAATCGTATTCCTGGAAGAAAAGTAGCCACCTACAAATATTCCCCCCAACACAAGCTTTTTCACTAGGTATTTAAAAGTGGAATGATTTGTGAACATATTGAAATGACCTCCAAGTAGGTAATGGTGGAAATTTTATAGCTCACGCACCATGTCTAGCCCTTCTCTTTCTGTGGTTGAATAATTGCACTCTACATTTGACAACTTATGACTTGAAAATGAAATCGGATGATCAATATCTCCAATACCTCACTACGCTAATACACCTACTAATGCGATACATGAAGCATCAACATGTACATGGAGTTTATATGACCAATATGGGAATACCAAGATGGGCATAGTCACCATATTTTACTTAAGTCTATCCAGACTCTTCTGATAGTCTTCGTCCTAAGAAAAAGTGGTTTCCTTCTTCAACAATTTCTCCGTCGACGCAGTGATATGTCCATAAGCTTGAATAAACTTCCGATAATATCGAGTATGTACCAATGTTGAGTCCATGTGCTTCACACTCTGAGGAGATTCCAGATTAATAATGATAGAAATTTTAACTAGATCTACCATCAGTTCCTTCTTACAAACGAGATGTCCCAAAAAAATACCAAAAGGGACACAAAATACACACTTCTTCAAATTCATAGAAATTTGATACTTCCAACAAGTATCAAGCATTAACAGTAGGCTGCACACATGTTTCTTCAATAGTCCAAAAATATTCCAATCATCAAAGTACACTTCTAAGAGCTTATGGATATAATATTTGAAAGCAACAATTATGACACGCAAAAGTATGCCAGGTGCATTCTTCAAACCAAATGGCATCAAAATATATTGGAACGAATCCCATCCTGTCTCAAAGGTATTCTTGCTCTGGTCTTCTAGTGCGATCCTAATATGGTGATATCTCGAAAATCCATTAGTAAACGAATAGGCTTCCTTCCCTCCTACGTTTTCAAAAACTTGATCTGATAATGGGGTCGGAAAAGGATCATGTACACACATGCATCATTCAATTTACACAACTCAAAGCATATCCTAATTACACCTTTTGTCTTTTTTCCTTGGGATACTAGGGGACTTACCCAATCGGATTCCTCTACTCCCTCAATAATTCCTGCAACAATCATATTTTCCAACTCTTTAATGACCTTTTTCTTATACTTCGGATTCAATCTATAAGGGTGCTTCTTAATGGGCCTAACATCTAGTTTTAAAGTGATCCTCATCACACCAAGATCTCCAATAATCCCCTTTAGGTTAGAAAATTTAGTGGGGAAAAGCTCCTAGTATTTAGTGAGGAGTTTTTCAATCATTCAGATGGTGAATTCATCCCAGTAATCTCCTATATTAGCAAACTTGGGTTACTCTTCTATACCAATATTGACTTTTCTAGTCTTAACAGGTTCAGTAACATCTGGCAATTCTATCTAAGGTCCAACGATTGTGCATTGTCCTTCAGACACAGGGGTGTTAATGTGTCTAGGATCCTCATCATTTTATTCAACTATAACATTTAGACACTCAAATTCATCCTTCATCTGCACATTCTTGTCTAGTAGGCCCCGTACTACTGGCTCTCTTGTTATTTCAAAAATAACGTCTCTAATCTATTTTAATGCCTCATCAATGTAGTTGAATCCATTCTCAAATCTCAAAGTCAAAATAAAGATTTATATCAGTGCAATCTAGTAAGAAGAAGCATGTCACTACTCAATCTCCAGGTACTAGTTCACCGGTCTCATCTCCAATCTAGGAATGAATATATGAACCCTTTCCAACTGCAACTCTTCTCCCCAAAAAACAGTGCAATGGGACTTCCAGGACTTCCAAAGCGCAATCTTAGCATTCAATCACATTCCCTCCAATTAGCGATATTTTCTTTGTGGGTTCCCCACCAACGCGCTGTGGTTGAGCACAAAGCTAGATCAAGTGTGTGGACCCATTTTTCTTTTGGAACATCCTTTTCAAATATATCTAAAAACATGTTGACATATCATATACCATCATAGTTGGGAAATTCATGTACATCAGAGCATATAGAACGTAGAGATATGGTTACCCGATTACAACGCATTGTGGATAATTCATGTAAATGGTTTTTTCAGTGTTCCAATTCGTCATCTCATTCTAATAAGCATGAACTATATTTTTCCCACCTAAATCATACATCTTCCATGGGATTGATCCAATATTCATCCTTAGTGGTTAACCTAAATACATGGTCAATATCGTCCTCTACATACTCATAGCACACTGGCTCTGTATACCTTGCTCCTTCGGTAGGGTCTAAGGGGACCATAACCCTTGTCCCATTGTTCTAAAACACTACGCTCCTATGCTTTAGGTTATTTAGCACCCATGTCAAAAGGCTACTATATAACTAACAGTGCAGGATACATATTCACATCATTAAAAATTTCAATGACTTCAAATTTAGCAAAAACCTTGACTCCATCAATTTCACCTACTACCCTAGAGAGCTTTCCCATGGGGATAATCTTCTACTAGTTAGTCCTGCATAGTTGAATTGAATACCATTGCATATTAGGTTCTCCCATTATCTTCCATGTCTTCTTAGGTAAGAAATTTGCATCAGATCCTATATCCAAGATAATTTGATCCATCTCAAAGTCTCCTATCCGAGGGCTTAAATGCATCTCTTATCGATTTATTCTTTTATTCTTGTTGATTTTGTTGATAGCCCTTTGTTCAACTTGAGGTTGATCTTTCTAGGTGCAGTTACCAATTAATGTTTGAAGGTTTTCAACCACCTTATTATTATGCAAAATCTTGATACAAGCCTACAGGAACACTTTCAATGCAGCTGGATTAGTTTCATCTATGATATTCACAACACACCTAGCTGGTGCTTTTGATGTCGACGCACCTAGGTCCATAGAATTATTCTTAGGTTTAGTAAAAGTATCCTTCTCACACTGTAAGTTAAATCCTTCCTTCTTCTCAGGGGATTTTTGAACCGATACATCTACAACAGGTTGTTTTCCTTCAGCTTGATCTCCACCAGTTGTTACGCCACTTATAGTCATAATGTTAACACTAGGTTCCTTGTTGTGAGACTGTTCTCTAATCATATGAACGTTTTGTGTAGGGGTTTGAGTCTTCTTTTCCTGCATTTTTGCAACAAAAAAAATAAGGAAATATTCAATTGCATGGTCTAACATCCGATAATACCTATAAGATGAGTGTGTCGGGTTCTAGCAGTCACGTGAAAAGTGGCCAACTTCTCAACAATTATAACATATAATTTGGCCTCTTCCATGACTAGATCCTCCTCATCTTCCACGACGTCGACCCTAAAATCCCCCTCACCCAGAGGGCAACACAGAAGAATTTGGACCTCTACCTTCTTTCTGTATTATATAAGAAGCAGCTTATTCAATCATTAGGTAAACAATGTGACAGTTATTATCATCATGTCCTATAGACTGAAAAATTGTGCATTATAACTACTTGGGAGACTGATTATATTTCTCCAGCCTAGGACAATAGTCTATAGCGAACACCATATGGTAGGGTTACATCGCCATACTACCTCTATATTAGGCTTGATCGGAGTCAGTCCTCCAACTCTCAGATACTCACCATATACTAGGCATTGTTCCTTGTAGTGTCCTTCACCTTTGCAGCACACGCACCATAATCCTGTGCACCCATCCTTCCCATTCTCTCGAGGAATGATGGAACCATTTGTTGGCTCAAGGGATGGAGACCCAGGTTTAGAGTGTATTTTTGCAACCAACAAAACCCTCCAACTACTAGCCCTTTCGGTAGTGATATGCTTGTGTGGACCAAAGTCTCACGCGAAGCAGTGCGGGAGGGTATTGGAAGCAGGTTTCTGCACCCTAAGGGAGGAATATGAGGTGGATCTAACCCTTTGTGATATGATCTAATCACTAATGTGTTGCGTTAGTGATTTTTAACCCGACTTGGATGTTAATGAAATAAAACCCTTAACTTCAATGCAGTTCTTTCGCAAACACAAAGATCTATCATTATATAATTAATGCAAACAATGTGTATCAAATAACAAAAACTCCAATAGATCTATAAGAAAATAAACACATTAACATATAAGATATATATCATGCAAGTATGATATGAATTTATGCTAGATCGCAACAAAATACACATATAACCATAAATAAAAATATGCAACGGAAATAACATTTCATTTCGTTAATATCAAAGAATTGATTATTGTTTACAAACAGAATGGAAATAAAATATCTAGGGCATTGGTAGCTTATCTATAAGAAGATATGTGGCGGTTAAAGGCCTATGAACTTTGTGTTACAATGAGGCTTAAAGGCCTATATATTGTTGAGAAACAACAGAAAACCCTAAAAATAAAAAATCCTAATCCTTGGAGATGAAACACTAGACTAAGGGTCCCGTCAGGGTAAATTGGTACATCAATTTATTGGGGTCATAACTTTGGCATACTATCTCCATTTGACGCACATGATACATCATTCGAAAGATCTATTTGAGGATTAAAAATTCTAAAAATGAGTGTCGAGTCTGGATTAAGTCTGGAACAAACTCACATTCACTGGAAGTTTCATGACCAAAAAATGTCGTTTATGGCCTCAAAATGGCTCAAGAAGTGTAGGACCCGATAAAGTGCCAAAAATAGTAAACTGTGTTACAATTAAGGAAACAAAAAAATTAAATAAAAAATGGTGGGGGTCCATGTGGCATAGGCTGGTGGCCACCAATATCTAGCTGGATCATTCCTCCCCCCTTAGGAAGCAATGATCCCTATTGCGTTGAGTTCCTCCATGAGATGAGGAATATTATATTGAACTTGGTCCCTGTTGAGCCACTTGCCCTAGTGAAGGAGTTGGCCTTCTTTGAAAATTTGATATAGATGTGTCATTTGCTGGAGGGTGTTCTTGATTTTTTTGTCCATAATTCGATCAGTTGTGGCTTTTTCCCTGTAGTCGGGGTTTAACTCTATCGGTGTGGGTTGTTCTACAATGTCATATGTTTCCAGTAGAGGTGGAAAGTAGGGTCGAAGGTGTTCCACATTGAACACTAGGTGTAGACCAAGGAATGGTGGAATACTGAGCTTGAAGGAATTTTCCCCTACAACATTGGTGATGGTGTATGGCCCATATCGGAGTGGGTGAAGCTTGTTTTGGGGTCTAGCCAGGCACTCCTTCTACAAATGTAGGCACATTTTGTCGCCAACATAGAATTTGTATTGCACCCGATGCTAATCATGCCACTTCTTGTACTTAGCATTGAATCTATCCAATGTGTCATGAAACTGTTGGCGGATGTGCTAAATCTACCCAATCAAGCTATTCGCCTTGGCAGCTTCAGACTGGACATCAACCAAATCAACTTGAGTAGCTGGAAATGGCATGGCTACGTCAATGGGACATAATGGTTGGAATCCCAAGCACACCTGAAAGGGGTTGTGGTCGGTTGAGCTATGGAGGGCCCAGTTATAGCTATGTTGTACATAGGGGAGGCTCTCATACCATGTGCGTGGATGATTTTAGTTGTACATGCATAGAATGTGTATGATCATCCTATTGAAGACCTTTGTATGGCCATCAGTTTGGGGATGGAAAGTTATTTACTTGGTGAGCTTGGTGTCTAGAATTGACCAGAGACTAGAACAAAATGTACTGAGGAACCTGTTGTCCTAATTTGAGATGAGAGACTGTGCGATCCCAAAGTGTACCCACACTCATTCAATGAAGAGTTTAGCAGTGGATTCTGCTGTGATATTCTTCTTTCACGACACCATAATGGCCATCTTTGAGAATCTGTTGACGACCATGCAAAAACTGTCATTTCCATTCTTAGTAGAAGGAAGGTCCAACATGTAATCCATGGGGATGGATTCCCAAGGTCGACTAGGGGTAGGAAATAGAGTATAGAGGCCTTGGTTCTTGATGGTCAGTTTTGTAATGGTGCACGATCTGATGTACTTCCTGACATTTTGTTGAAGTTTTGGCCAATAGAAATGCTTCTGCAGTACTACCACAGTGTGCGCTTCCCAAATCACCTTGGAATGCTTGATTGAAGGGACAAAAATGTGTCCCAGGTGACATAGTAGTGCACCATGGAAGTGAAAACTTGGAACTTGGTTACCATCCAAGAGGGTCTTGTATGTGTGGTCGAATTTAGGATTGCTCTTACAGAGAAGCAGCTGATCATAAGTCTCGTTCCCACAAGAGTTGAGCATGGTGGTTATCGCCATGATCGGTGGTCGGCTGAGGGAGTTTGCAACATTATTGGTGCTACCCTTCTTGTACATGATGTTCAAATGAAACTACTACAGATATGTGGACCATTTTTGATGGTGATCATTTTTCAAATTCTCTTATGTTTGTATGAACTACAGGGGTAAGTGGTCTATATGCATGATCATTTCCTTCCCCAAAATGTAATTCTTCCATTGTCGGAAACCCTACACAATGGAATACATCTCTTTGTAATAAGTGGGATACTTTGGACTATGTCAGACAATGTTTCACTCTGATATGCCACTAAATGTCCCTGTTGAGTAAGAAATTTCCTAATATCATAGTCAAAGGCATCTGTCTCAATCTCAAATGGTTGTTGCAAATCTGGTAATGTGATCACCAGGGAAGTGTAGAAGCGATGTTTCGATTATACAAAAAACTTCTATTGACATTATGACCAACATAATTTTTCTTTCACTCCTCCCTTGGTTCCTTGACTCAAGGGCCAAGTGATATGAGAGAATCCTAGCATGAACTTGTGGTAGAAATTAGCAAGACCTAGAAAGCTGCGAAGCTATGTTAGAGTCATTGGGGCTGGCCAATCTCAAATGACTTGGATATTGGTTAGATCCACATGCACCCCCCGCTCATTAATAATGTATCCCAGATACTGAACCTGGGTGATGTCAAAAGTGCATTTCTCCAAATTGGCACACAACCTGTGTTGCCGCAGTGTTTGGAGGACTTGTCGGATGCGGTGGAGGTTCTCTTCCCAAATGTGGTTGAAGATCAAGATGTCGTCCAAGTACACTAATACAAATAATTTATTTAATGGTTGCAAGATGTCTTCCATCGGCTTCATGAAGGTTGTAGGAGGATTCATTAACTTGAAAGGCATTACCAGCCATTCAAAAAGGCCCTTCTTTGCTTTGAAGGAAGCCTTCCACACATCATATGGTTCGATTGGTACCTAGTGATACCCAGACTTCAAGTCAATATTGCTGATATATTTCAACCCTTTCAGTTGGTCCAAAAGGTCACGAATCTGCGGGGTTGGGTACCTATTCTGGAAAATTATATTTTTCAACACCTGATATTCAATATAGAGTCTCCAAGTCTCGTCCTTATTTTGCACCAACACAATCACACTCCCACATGGTGATGAACCTAGCCAGATGTGACCTTCCTCGAGCAGCTCCTGAATCTGACTCTTGATTTAATGGTTCCCCTGAAGAGAGTGCTGATATCGCATTCCATTAGACAGTGACACACCTAGGGTCAGATCGATGGGGTGCCTGACCTGACACTGCAGAGGCACCCCTGCGGGTAAGGTGAAGATTTCCCCATACTCCTCAATGACCTTCTCCATTTGTTGTTGTCATGCAGAGGAGCACTGTCTCGAGGCCGTGGCCACAATATTCTTCTCCCTCTCAGGGAAGATCATAATGAAAACATATTTCCTAGTTTTTGAAATGAGCTTACTACATTGTTTTGCAGTAACCAAAGAGATAGCAGCAAGCGGTGGTGCCTCTGGTATCCTATACAAATTATTTCCCAAAGTAATAATAACACCGTGAGGCTGGGACTCATACTCAGCATATCGCTTCCACAAGCATGGTTGACCTAATAATACATCACAAACATCCAGAGGAGAAATATCACAAAATACCTCATCGGTGAAGGGCTTGATGCTGTATGGAAAGTGACGCTGCTGGATGACGTGGAGTTCCTGTCGTTGGTGAAGCCACCCCATAATATACGGTTGCGGGTGTGTTGTGGTCAGAATTCCCAAAAAATTCACAACCTCTGCTCAAATGAGGTTCTTTTGGCCCCCACTTTTGAAAATTAACTGTAGCAAGGAACCCTTTAACCACATCGGGGAGTGGAAGAGACACTCCTCCTCTTATGGATCTTGCGGTTCTTCCTTTTCGATCTTCGTGTTGGAAATGGTAGCATTGGCCTTTGCATCAATAATCTGCTTCCCTTTTTCATTCCTCTTCTTGGGTTATAATTCAGAGTCAGAGCATGCGTCTGATTCAAATGCCTTCATCTCGGCCACTAGTGACTTCTTAGCCTGACACTCACTTCTGTTGTGCATGGATATCTTATGGAACTCACACCAATTTCCCATGAACTTCTTCTGTTTCGTGGTGTTTTTCTTTGCTCGTGGCTTTGGAATGTTTTCTTGGGATTCCGTGCCTTTGATTTGTCCTTTGTTCTATGGTTTGGGGGCACCTTTCCCTTTCTTTTGATTCTCAACTCTAAAGCCTGACTTCCTCTGTTTGAATTTATGCTCAATATTGGTAGCATACCAGTATGTTGTACCAAGCGAGGAGATGTCGATGAAATCCATTTCCTCCTGATTGTATTTGTGCAAAAAACTGTGGTATTTTAGTATCAAATGTTTCTCCAAATATTTTATACCCAACTTTGTGCGGAGGGTATGGAATAGATTCGTCCTCTCATGCACATCTTGATCCCTTTGCTGCTACAACATAGTCCATTGTTGTACTTGTCCTCATAGCTTCCCACGGGAATATATTTTTCCTTGATGGTGTATCCAAAATAGTTTGAAGTGGGTATGCCTAAGAATAGAGAGGGTTCCCCATCATCCTTTATCCCAAAGTATGTTTCCCACCAGTCCTTGACATGTGGGGCGACTTTAAGGACTCAAAAAATAATCTTCTCTCGGTTGGAAAAGTAAAACATATATCTACACAATATGCCTCTATTTCACCATCAAATATGGGAATGTAAAAGTTTACTTGTACCTTAAAAGGGGTTACGCCTCCAGAGTGCCTGTTGGATGAAGATGCACTGCCAGTGGACAATCGTTGAAGGATCTGGGCAAAGTTATCCATCATCGAGTTCCTTTGTTTTTCAAGGGCCTCCTAGAGAAATATTTGGATAGGATACCTTTCTCTCTTGCCTTTATTTTCATCCCCCCTTTGCGGCCATCTGGTTTTTCGAGGCTGATCTTGCAAAGGCTCAACCAGATCGATCCCTAACTCCTTATACCCTAACCTTGTTGGGGACATGCAAAGAATGATCAAGAAATAAAAAAATGCTCTGGTACCATTGATATTAATTTATGAAGGAATGCAACAAAATACATGTATAATCATAAATACAAATATGCAGTAGTAATAACACTTCATTTCATTAATATAATAGAACTGGAATTTGTTACAGATAGAATGGAAATAAACTAGCTAAGGCACTGGTAGCTTATATTTGAGAAGAGATGTGGTGGATACAGGCCTTTGAACTTTGTGTTATAATGAGGCTCGAAGGCCTATATATTATTAAGAAACAATGAAAAACCCTAAACATCCAAAAACCTAACCCTGTGAGATGAAACACCAGACTATGGGCCCCATCGGGGTCAATTGGTACATCAATTTCCTGAGGTCATAACTTTGGCATACTATCTCTGTTTGATTCTCATGATACATCGTTATAAATATCTATTCAGGGGCTACAACTATTCATAGGGAAATTTGAGTTAGGAATAAAATCACATTTTCCAAAGGTTTCATGCCCAAAAAACATTGTTTAGGGCCTCAAAACGGCTCTAGAAGTTCACGACACGAAAAGCTGCCAAAAATAGTAAATTGTGCTACAATTAAGGAAACTGAAAAAATAAAAGAAACAATGGTGGGGGTCCACGTGGAATAGGCTGGTGGCCACCAATATCCACCTAGATCAAAGTAACCAGTAATTCCACTAAACTTCTCTTTATTAAGAAGATCTTTAATGACTACAATTCTTTCTCTTACGCACAGAGTCGTAGATTCATCACACATAGCCTAGGAATTAGGGCTTCTTGAACACATTCGTTGGAGCCTATCTCTACTTGGACTTATCATTACAACTTGTCCAAAATTACACTCAATAAATATGGATTGTAGATGATTGATTGGTTTTTTCTCGACTTCACTCATACATGCCCTTTCTATATGACTTAGACACGCAAAAACCATGGTTTGAGCCCCTTGTTTTATCGTTTTTTCCCGTTACAAGAAGAAGGAGATTTGACCCACCACAAATCCCCTTGATCTAAACATTTTGGTTTAAAAAAATTGACAAAAATGACTTAAGACTCAACCTAGGGGACCCTAGACCAACACTTAGCGAAGGAAAGGAGAGAAAACGAAAAGAATAACAAAGAATTTTAGGGATTTTTTTGGGGCATCATTCATATCACATGTACAAGAAAATTATGGGTCTCATTATAATAGAAAGATAAAAAATATAGTCACTTTCGAAGACCGATTTTGGGTAGAAAATGATCATACTGCAAGATTAATTCTTGGATAAGAAGTAACTCAGCAAGCGAAGAATAAAAAATGACTATTTATCCATAACATCACTCATGCATGTGGCCTATGGTTTCTATAGTAAGGTTGAGTTGTAGTCAAGATGTTCCAGGTTAAAAAAAGAGATCGAGGAAGAAGTTGCAACTGTTGGAAGGAAAATTTGACTAATATTTACTTTGCAAAAGAGGAATTCACTAAGAAGAGATATGACTTGGTGTTGGAGGGTATTTTTCAAGGGTCATATGTGTTTGAGTTCATCATTTGAAGTTTTGTAAGAAGAGAAGAGTTATTGTGCATTTTTCTCTAAACATGAGAGGTTTTGGCCCTGGCTAATCACCTATATCTTGTGTCCTCTTGTCTCATTGTTCTTTATGTTTTAGTAGTTTTTTTATTATAATAACACTAAATATAATCAACTGAAAGAAAAAGATAATTAATTTATGTAAAATACATCATAAGAAGTTATCATAGTAAGATAAATTGCTTAATATGTTTCCCATAGATTTCTCAATACGCTGCTCATAAAAATGCTTCATATTTTTTATGGCTTCCTCCAATTACCAATGCTCATAAAACTCAATCCGATCTTGGAATGCTACTAGAAAACAACTGATGGAACTTTTAATCTCTGATTTATCATCCTTGAGATAAGGAACATATATGAACAACTCTAAAAATTTGGTTATGTACTCTTCATCTGTCATGGAATCCATCTTGAGATCATAGAATTCCTTGGCCCTTCAATCATAAAACCTCTCAGAAAAATACTTATTCTTTCATGCCTCTAACATTCTTAACATCTTCCCACTAGATATATGATTTTCCATTGAGACTGAATTTAGTTATCTTTTCTTTTCTGTTTTCTGAATAATCATGCAATTTGAAGAATTAATTCATAAAAGGAAGCCACGGTTTTTCATCTTTTGATTTTTTGATTTCTCCATAAAAATTAGGAGGCTTGTATTTCCTTAATTCTTCTGGCAAGTAACCACCCTCACTCCTCCTATAAGGGCGTTGGTGGTGATGGAAATGATGTCTCTAAGAAACGGATCCAGAATAAAATCCATGAGTGTTTTCCCTCCTCTAAGGTGTATCCAATGATCTACCACCCCTTAATATATAATATCTATCAATATTATACCCTTTATGAGACCTTCTTCCATATGCACCATTAATATTTTCTTCATTTCCATCACAAATCCGAAAATTTCCTTGGTTCTACAAATATGAAAGGCTCTAGGGGATTACTACATTAAACTTGACTTTATTTTCTTGAGCTCTTGAAATATGTTTTGTGCCTTAATAAATCTCCCATTTTTTTCCTTACAACTCACAACTTCTACCTTCGAAAATATCAATGTATCTGCTAGACCAAGAGAACGTCCCTCTCCTTGCTGCTCAATTGATCTCTCTCATCCTAGCAATGTCTCTTCAAGCCTATATGAAGAGTCATATGACATGTACTCAAATATTATTTTGTTCATGTCTTGGCCTTATTTTTTCTTTAATATGCCATTTTTACCTAGATAAAAAGAGAATTAAAATCATACCTCAAGTTATCTAAGGGAAGCCTATAGCATTTGCACAGGCTAATGCATATTAGTAAGATACAACATCGCAACAATACCATCTCATACATGGATACCTTAACCATAAAAATAATTATCTTACATGTATGCATAAAAAATAGACAACTAACATGCATGCATAACAATCTGCATTTACCCCGAGGTCTAGTGTTGCAACCTCTCTCTGATACCACCCTGTAAATGCCCCACCTAACATTTTCTTGCTTTTACAAGCTCTCCAGGGTAAACATGACCTAATAGTTAGTATGACATGAATCAAAATCCATGTTAGAGTTATGGAAGTGGGATTTATAACTAGAAATGTATTACAAACTCCCAAGAGCAACACATCAGCCAGATACTGGACAACATTTATTGATGACCCTTCCCAAGAATAGAGCTAACTTTTTCTTGACCATACATCCTAGCTAGTAGCCACACGCAACAAAAAATTTGCATGCAGGTGGAAATATATAGCCACGCATATGTTCCATCCTTTATGTGGTTGCAACGAAAGTATTTTATTTCACAAGGTGTGGCTAGCAACCTAGCTCCCAATTTTTAGGGCTAGCTACAAGCCAACTAACCATAATAACCCAAAACTTTCTAGAATTTAATCTAATATGATAATAATTCAATATAATGAATACTAAGGCTAGATGTTTCTCATAATTTTCCACACATGTGTTAAAATATTTGTTAAATGCATGGTAAATGTCATAATCTATAGGTCATGAATGCATATATATTCAATGTCTTTTCCACTTTATCATACAATCTTAAAGAATGCTTAATTCCCTCCCAAACTAGTTTTAACAAAACATGTTATCCCATGCATTCATATATGATTCAATTACTTATCAAGCCATAAGAAATATCCATAATAAGAGCACATTATAAAATATAATGTATCATGCCTTATATAAACAGAATAAATCCATGATAAATAAATCATAAAATTAATACAATAATACATACAAGTGGTCATTTATCTTAATAAAAAATAATGCATAAAAATGTATGCATAAACCCAACCATGTCAGTGACTTATACATACCACCTGAACATAGATTAGGATGAACCAAATCTATCTTTCATCCAATAAACCTTGTGGAATATTACAAGTATGAATGAGGGATAATATGGGTTAAATCAAAATAGAACCAAATAGGGCTTCTAGAACCTAAATGACCTCAACCCTTAACCACAACGATTTCACCTAAACCAGTCCAGAAATCACCAAGACCAAAGCCAACTTGGATGCCTATGAATTCTTCATTGTACCCAGAGGAATTTTGCTATCTCTACCCATCTATCAAGAGTTCTAGGAGAATTTCCATCTCCACCATTGACCCTTGGGGATTTTATTGAGACCACCTCAAGAGGATCCAAAGTATACCCACCATCCAGATATTAACCAAAACAAGAAATCCACTACATCATGGCTATCTAGGAAATGACAAGGCAAGGATGAAACTACTACCAATCTAGACAAATCCCATGCCAATGATAGAAAAGTAACCTAATAACCACATGCATGTACCATGCATTCAAATCTCAACAATGAAATCCTATTACCTACAATGTTCTTCTATTGTAGCTAGTTTTCCAACCTTCTCTTTTTCTTCCCATGAATTCCTTTGTGTTCTTTCTTTTGTCCAAGTGATTTCTCTCTCCAAGTCCAATTGAAAGCTAGAATTCTCCAAGAATGATCTAAGTGTGTAAGAGTGTATGAGTGACTAAGAGTAGAAAGAGTAAGTAAGAGTAACCAAGAGAGACATATAATTTTCTCTTTCTCCTCTTGTTTCCATTTCCTTTATTTTTCCTTCACTTTCCTTCAGTTTTCCTTGCTTCCTTATTTGTGTCTCTTCATCTCCATTTTATCCTATTTTACTTTATTTCTCATATTAAATTTCTATTTATTTCCGTTTTCATTTGTCAAATTTCCATAGCCATCAATAAAACACAAGTGATGCCCACTATAATGTTTTACCTCCATTCAACTTGGAATACATGTCCGATGATATTGGTTTAATTTATTAATAAGGAAAATAAATCCATGGTTGTTATAAGTCATTCCATCATTATCTTTAAATTATGATCATTTTTGACACTATTAAACCTTATCCATGCACTATAGCAACCCTATCCAATTCATTGTTTTGTTGTTGAGGTTTTATACCATTATACTCTTCGTAATAAGCCATATAGGCCATTACAACCCTCCTTGTTGGTTTAGAGGGGCATTAAAGTGTTGGATTGTTGTTTTCTATAAGGTTTCCAAGGTGTTTTTTTAACATTCTAGGTGATAAAATGGAACCATAGATATCATTGACCACTATGATAACCATAATAACCTTATATATCTATGGACACAAATATCATTGACATAAGCGATAAAATGGAACTGTGGATGGTTTCTGCTAACTAGGACTCCCCTGGAACATATAAATTCATGAAAAAAATTAGATTGGTATACTAGAGTAGAAAAAAACATTTAAAAATGATAACCAAACATAATAACCTTCACCACAAACTATGGGAATGGAAGGGTAACAAAGATAGTAAGTTATCAAGTCAATGAAGGAGTGAGTAGACTCATGTTGATGATTTGGATCCAAATCCAATGAAATAAAAAATACTGGAGAAGGATTGAAGCAAGTTCCATTTTTAAGACAAGTTGATGGTTACCTTGATAAAATAAAGAGAAAAATATTTCCTCTCCTTCCTTTATTGTAAATATGATCCCTTTCATAGTTTAATGTGAAGAATACAAAATACATGTGATGTCAATAATGTCATTCTCGTTCAATTTTAATGAGCTTGAGAAATATTTAAAAGTATACATGGATTGATGTAATATTTATGAGAGGGTTTAATGTGTCTTAAAAAAGGTAAATGTGTACTCATGGTTTAACAAGTGTGATAATGGGAAATTTATTTCTCAATGGCTTTCATCTTAGCCAATGAGTCAGAATGAACTAAATTAATTAAACACTTTTAGATATTTTAATGAATGTAGTAACATCACCAAAGATGCTTGGGATTTTTGTTGTTTAATGAGCATGGAAATAAGGCCAAAAGGATTCTCTTTCTAAAGACATTCGTAGCGTAACTTTATACATGTACTTATAAGTCTAATGGAAGTTACCTAAGTAAAACAAGGAGTAGTCGCAAAGTTTCTATCATGGAAAAATATAGTAATTGAAATATTCTATCCAAAAGGTTGAAATCAGTTGCAATATGGAATAAATATTGATGTGAAGGAAATAGTTAAAGTGACATTGCAATGGTGGTGGGTGAGATGAAGGAGAGAAAAGGAAACACAATATGTGGTGAGACATTCATAACCATATGTATAACTAACCAAAAATAAATAATAAAAGTATAAGAATCCCATCTATAGGTATTGTGAGGCAAAAAATAGTTGAAAAGGGGTTGAATGAGGCTCAATTGAAATTCATGGTAGGCTCTAAAGAGTGTTCCTATCCCTACAAGTGTAAGCATAATGATCACGGAGACAACATTTCGGTGTTATTTTTGAGATTTTAGATTTTATATGTCATGGTAGGCTCTAAAGAGTTTTCCTATCCCTACAAGTGTAAGCATCATGGGCACAAAGACAACATTTCAGTGTTATTTTTGAGATTTGAGATTCTATATGTTTTTAAAGGTTTTTATGATATTATATACATATATATTAAGCACGATGCATTACAATAGGCTGTGAAATAGAATTCCTAATTCTAGGCATTGGCAAAGGATTCCAATGAAATTTTGTTCCACTATTAGTAATGTATACTGCGTTATGATGGGGGCATACTATATAGAGACGAATTTACACATTTGTTAAGGTTAATGATTGCAGCAAAAGCCTAAAAACATAACATTATGAAGGGTTTTCGAATGACATAAAGGATGAATGGTTTATGAGTTATGATAGATCCTTCGTGATGACAATAAAGACACAAATATCGTATAAGGAAATGATTTTTTGTGGATTTTATAATTTAAAATGTTATGGAAATATTGGTATGAAAAATATGATACTTGACTCAGTCTAAGTGTTGTAGTTTATCAAATGACCTTGAAATGGCCTTTGACATGTGTTGTAGCTCCTAGAGATAGTCGTGAGTTGCAAAAGACCAGTGCCTAGGACATATTAAAATAAGAGGTTAAATGTGAACAATTGTATGAATACCTCTATCAGATATATGGGTCAAGAGAACAATGGTATTGGTGGTTCAAGGATGGAGAAGACCCTTTGAGCCTGTTTCATGTGAATTCCCCAAATAGTGAGAGGGCTCAAGAGGCTATGAACCTAATGGATTTTAGATGGGCCAAGTATAAAACAATGAGCATAAGCTTTAAAATGTGTAGAGGCATTGAGGAAGAGAGGAGAAAGAACCCACAAGAGACAAGCTTAATATATTTAAGCATCTGTCCCCCGCGACCACAGAGGAAGTGGATATGAATGATATATTGGAAACAACAGAGGTTCATAGAGTGTGAATTAAGCAAGTGAGGCAAGCTTAATACATGAGCGTTAACACTGGAGCGTTATGCAAACACTAATTCATGAATAAAATTGTAGACTACCAGTCGCTATATTACATAGACCTTCAAAGAAACATAACGTGACAGATGATTATACATAAATAGGAGATTACTGATAGCAGAGGAAAATAGATACATACTACTCATTTCTCCATCTGGAATCCAAAAAACAACACTATATCATATGAAGTTCTAACAACTCTCCCAAAAATGTATCTTGGAGCAAAGGGAGCACATTCATACAAAACTATAGAAAAATTATTCCTAAATTACATAACCCTTGTTTCATATTATAACTTAGTATATATAGAGTTTCCATGGAGGGTATACAGTACTTAATCATTTATTGTCGACCCATATCTATGAAATCAAAACATCCTACCTAACTTACAGAGCGTACATTGAGAAATTACTTTTGTACTATGAGAATTAAAACAGGAATGCAGTGAAATTTGGATTTCACTAGAAAAATCATCATAATTAAACCAAAAATAGAAAGGACATGGTTTCCCATTGAGGAAAATAATGGGAGCCTTCAAGAGGGTATGGCGAGGAGTGGTCATAGGTGGACAGGTTGACTGTCATTTCACGATTCCATCTATTATCTGCAAACCTCTCAACCCTCAGCCTGGTAATTTCCACTTAATACCTTATGAAGAGGCATGTCATATTGAGTGCACCTAGTTATTCAATGGAGATCTCTTGAGAAAATGCATAAACCCAAACTGCATGTTCTGCCTCAAAAGCCCATGCGGTATTTTTTAATTGTAAAATGTGAATCGGATTTCAGAGGGGGTCTGAAGTGGTAAGTGGTATCGGAGCGGGAGAGGGGGTGCGAAATGACAAGAGGATGACATGTGTAGGAGTGGGCAGTAATGGATGCTGGCCATTACGGACCTCCCCCCCCCATGGTTAAACTTCGAAAACTGCGGGGGGGGGGGGGGTTGTGTGAAATGAAACAAGGACCATGAGGTGAGGAGGGAGTGATTGGAGATGGAGGAAAGGTGGAGGGCGGTGAGGAGAGTATTACGGTGGGGCCAAATCACGTCGTAATAGAAAATATTTACCATGAAGTTATGGAGGTAAAATCTAAAATTTGCAATGTGCGAAGTGTGGGGAGAGAGAAGTGACGTGGAGGGAAAGTGGGACCCGATCGCAGCCTGCATATCACAAAATTTAAGTTCTTATTATAAGCGTGGAGGAGGTAAACACCAAAAAATGTGAAGTGCAAAGCGCGGGGAGGAATTAAGTGACGTGGCGAGGGAAAGTGGGTCTGAATGCATCGCAAATCACAGTACTTAGCGTTTTGTTATAAGCATCGAGGGTTAAAATCTAAAAATTGCAAATTGTAGGGAGAGGGACCTGCCCGCATTGGACATCACAGAATTTAGCATTTGGGAAATATAGTAAAATCTTAAAACAACGAAGGGCGATTTGTGCTGAATGGAGGAAGATGCGTTAGGGATAAATGGAGGCCACTACAATTGGCAGAGTTTATAAATTGGTGACTTTTTAATGCGGTAAGGAATAATTTTTATGATGCTTCATAAGATATGTGATACATATTGAAAATGACCATGAAGTGGGGGGCAGAGCTGCTGTGGTGGAGCCAACCGTATTGCGACTTAAACAAAACACTTTGTGGGTGCTTAAGAGGTAAGTTATAAATTGTGAAAAATGTGACATGCGATGCTCTAGACGCTGCAAAGTGTGAAAAGGCGAAAGGTAAGGAAAATGTGGAATACAAGGGTTTGCATGTGGATTTGGGGGATGTATAAAGATTGGATGGGTCCCACCAAGTCGCATCGACGACAAGATAAGTTTTGGTAACTCTTAAGATGTATAGCTTAAAACTTATGGGGAGTGGTGTGTGATTTAATCTCCGTCGTCCAGCTCTCTACTTCAATTCTGTGATTTGATCCTCAATAACTATTTTCCCTTTGCGCCTCTTCTAGAAACCTTAAGTTATTTTATTGATCCATCTCTTGAATTGCTCTTTGGCTGTGGGGCATTCTTCTGGTCCGATGCTAGAATATATTGGCCTTCCCCTTATACATTCATGCCTCTGCCTTATGATTTCCTTATAGAGACGACTTCTCCGTGTTATGCATGGTCACAAGCCAACATTGGCTCCATCTGGGGCAACGTGCTATTCTCAGTGCCTTGAGAATCTATAGACCTTGAATGCCTATACATTATTGGGCTCATGGAGTCATAAATGCATACTGTAAGCCTACATTGAAACTAACACTGAGTTTTGCACTGCCAACTATATAAAAAAAATATCTGTGCCATATGTTGAAAATCTTAAATGATGAAATCTGAAATATGCTAAAATTGGAAAGTGAAACACACTTGAACTGAAAAATTCAAAGCAATCTGAAACTAAATGGGAAATATGCTCATAGTACTGAGCTTATTGGCACTCCTACCTACACCTATTCTGATAAAAAATTATGCCATCAAATAATAATCAGACTTTCATTGTAACCAGTCAAGCAAATGAGTGCTGAACTGAAACTAGCATCCCATTTCTGTAGGTAGTGAAATGGGTTTGAAATGTTGCAAGTTATCTCTTGCACTCAATTTCACAGTTCCATTGATGAACTTGGAAAATTCCTCCTTCATTGATGGCTGCAATATACTACCCAAAGAATCATGGTAAAAATGCAACATGAGTTTTTCTGGAGGATTTGTAACAAGAAAATAGACCTCATTCCAAATTGCTGCTTTTCTTGTGTGTTGCCACTGATTGTCTTCAAACAGCAATGATGACTCTTGTTTATTCTCCTTTTCCATTATAATCAATTGCTTCATGTGTGCTTCATCTTTTCCTTTGTCATATGTAGGCTTGGAGGGAAGCTCCAAACTCTCGATCATCTCAGGTAAAGGATCTTGACTAATAAAAATATATTGTGTTTGCTCAAAACCCCATGAAGAACTTAACGATGAAGAAATTTTATTATATTCTTCAAGATCTGCACATTCCGAAGGAATATTTGAGTGATCTTCAATCAACAAACCTAATTAGTCTTCTTTTGGTGAAATTTATTGGCTTTCATTGGGCACACTTGATGTGTGTTCAATATTTGAATACAACGCTAATGGCTGAAGGTGTTCTTGTCGATCTAGACAATAAAGCTCTACTTCCCCTACTTCTAGATCGCCAGACTAATGTTGATTTTTAGTGTTGTCCTCTGGGAAATACTCCAACTTTTCTCCTTTTCATGGATGGTAAGCTCACCTCTCTCTTCTTCAGAATAGGCGAGGGACTGGTTTTCCACATGCAGTCAAAGAACCATCATGGATCATTCTTCTTGGAGATTAAAGGGAGTGGGACCTTTTTCTATAATGGTTTCTTCGAACTGCTCTTAAGGAGGGTCAGGTGGTTTCAAGGGTATAGATGAGGGCTTCTTCTCTTCAGGAGGATCAACTTCTTGATTTGTGGAAGAGGATGCAGTGGCCATATGAGGGGTTGATTCTTCTAATCACTTCTTCCTTTTACTAGTAGGACTAGGAGGTGTTTGTTTTAACTCTTCATTTTTTTCTTGACCTCGAGTTCTCTTTCTGGAGGACCAGAGATCATACTTATTGTGGTGTTGAGCTTGCATGAAATCCACAAAATTCCTGCAGTACTTGTAAATATATTGATCTGCCGAATGAAATTCCCTCTGCTCTTGCTCCCCATGTAAGGTAAGTTCACCCTCCTCATCATCAGAGTAGGTGAGGAATTGATCTTCTTGGCTCTCTGAGGTTTCCTCAGTCTATTGCAACAACTGCAGAGGGGGCCTTCAAAATCGAGGATTATACCCTCGGTTAGGAATCACTTGGTTGGAATGATAAGGGGTACTCTTTGCCTCAGATTCAAGCTTAACAAACTTATTTGAGAGGTTCTTGATCAGCTTGTTCATTTCTTCAAGTCTATACTCCTGTGATTCCCTCTCCTAATTTTAGGTAGAAGTCTCCTCCCCTTCCTTTATTATAGCTTCATGTTCTGTCTTCCCCTTGAACTTAAAAATAGAATAAAAGTTTCCTTCTACCTCCAATTCATCATTTTGGATCTGATCCAGAGATATGGATCTTCTTTCTCTCAAGGTGAACCCAAAATATGGCTCGAAAGCTCCAGCGAAAACCATCTTAGCAGCTGCTTGGTGAGGCTTTATTTCAACAGGAAGATCATTATAAAGCTTATTGAACCTATTTATAAAATCTACTACATCCTCATTGTGCTTCTTCTCGAGAGCATTTAACTCTGTGAGGACATATCCATGGTCCCTCTTTTGTCCCCATTTCAGTGTGAATTTTTTTTCCATTTCTTCCCAAGTGTGGACTATGTGGCCAGTTAGAGACTTGAACCATTTCTAGGCTTGCCCATCCAAATATTGGACAAAAATCCTTAATACTACATCTAAGTTCACTTCATTTACATTCTCAGCAAAGGTGCAAAAGTTTTCAATATGTCTCTGTGCAGAATTTCTATCTTCCCCAGTGAACTAAGGTAGGAGCTTTAAATAATATTATGGCATATCATTTAGAGTTTGGGGGACGGCCAAGGGGGAATACTTGTTCAAAAGAAAACTTGGCACAACCATATGATTTAGAGGTGGAGGTAGATGGTGAACCTGGATCTGGTGTGAGGTCTAGTGAAAGCGATGATTACTTCTGATTAGGAATATTTTATAGTGGAGTCACCAAGGTGAGGAATATGCAACTCTCAACCCTCCATGCTCACCCAATCGAATGGTGAAGTTAATTTCGTAACTGAGGGAAAATATTAATTCATTCATTTCCCTAGCAACGATGCCAAAAATATTTTGTATCTCCTAGAGACAACCCTGAGTTCCAAAAGACTAGTGCCTAGGAAATCTTAAAATCACAGGTTAAATGACAATTGTATTGTTGGTTCAAGAATGGAGAAGACCCTTTGATCCTGTTTCATGTGAATTCCCCAAACGGTGAGAGGGCTCAGCAGGCTGTGAGGCTAGTGGATTTTAGATGGGCCGAGTATAAAACAATGAGAAAAAGCTTTAAAATGTGTAGAGGTGTTTAGGAAGAGTGGAGAAGGAACCCACAAGAGACAAGCTTAAGAGATTTTAAAATATGTCCCCCGCAACCTCAGAGGAAGCATATATGAATGAGATATTGGCAACAAAAGAGGTTCGTAGAGCACGAATTAAGGGAGTGCCGCAAGCTTAATACATGAGCGTTAACACCAGAGTGTTATGCAAACACGAATTCATGAATAAAATTGTAGACTACTAGCAGCTATATTACACGGACCTTCAAAGAAGCGTAGCATGACATATGATTATACATAAATAGGAGATTATTGATAATAGAGGAAGACATATACATACTACTCATTGCTCCATATGGAATCCAAATAAAATCACTGTATCATATTACGTTCAAATAGCTCTCCCAAAAATGTATCTCAGAGCACAGGGAGCACAATCATACAAAACTACAGCAAAACTGTTCCAAAATTATAGAACCCTTCTTTCATCTTAGAACTTACTATATATAGAGTTTCCCGTGAGGGTCTACACTACTTTATCAATTATGATCGACCCATATCTATGAAATCAAATCATCCTACCTAACTTGCTGAGCATACATTGAGAAATTACTTTTGTACTAGGAGAATTAAAACAGGAATGGGGTCAAATTGGGATTTCACTGCTAAAATCATCCAAATTAAACAAAAAAAATAAAGGACATAATTTCCCATTGAGGCTAATAATGGGAGCCTTCAAAACAGTATGGCTAGGAGTGGTCATAGGTGGACAGGTTGACTATCATTTCATGATTCCACCTATTGCCTGCAAACCTCCACTCCATCAGTCTTGTAATTTCCACTTAATCCCTTATGAAGAATCCTGTCATATTGAGTGCACCTGGTTCCTCGGTGGAGATCTCCTGAGAAGATCACATAAACCACAACTGCATGTTCCACCTCAAAAGCCCATGCGGTATTTTTGAATTGTAAAAGGAGAACAAGATTTTGGAGGGGGTCTCAAGGGGTGAGCGGTATTGGAGCGGGGGGTAGGGTGGTGCGAAATTATAAGAGGAAAACATTTGGAGGAGCGGGTGGTAATGGATACCTCCCATTTTGGACCCCCCCCCCACCCCCATTGTTAAAGTTCGAAAAATGGGAGGGGGGGCGGGGGCGAAATGCAACAAAGACCGTCAGATGAGGAGGGAGTGATTGGAAATGGAGGAAAGGTGGAGGGCGGTGAGGATAGTATTATGGTGGGGCCAAACCACATCGCAATCGAAAATATTTACCATGAAGTCATGGAGGTAAACTCTAAAATGTGCGATGTGCAAAGCGTGGGGAGAAAGAAGTGACATTGAGGGAAAGTGGGACTCGAATGAGACCAAAAATCACAAACTTTATGTTTTTGTTATAAGCACGGAGGAGGTAAACACCAAAAAATGCAAAGTGCGAAGTGCGGGGAGGAAGTAAGTGATGTGGCAGGAAAAAGTGGGACCGACTACATCGCAAATCACAGATCTTAGTGTTTTGTTATAAGCAGTATGGGTTAAAATCTAAAACTTGGGAAGTACAGGGAGAGGGACCTACCCGTATCCCACATCGCAGAATTTAGCATTTGGGAAATAAGATAAACGCTTAAAACTGTGAAGGGTGATTTGCATTGAATGGAGGATGACGTGTCAGGGATAAATGAAGCCCACTGCAATCAGCGGAGTTTATAAATCAACGAATGTTTTATGCGGTAAGGAAAATGTTTTATGATGTTTCATAAGATATGTGATACGTATTGCAAACGCCCGTGAAATGGGGGGCAGAGCTGCTATGGTGGGGCCAACCACATCAGAACTTAAACCAAACACTTTGTGGGCGCTTAAGAGGTAAGTTATAAACTATGCAAAATGCAACATGCGACACGCTAGATGTTGTAAAGTGAGAAAAGGTGAAATGAAAGGAAAATGCGCAATACAAGGGTTTGCATGTAGATTTGGGGGATATATAAAGGTCGGATGGGTCCTACCAAGTCACATTTGTAGCAAGATAAGTTTCAGTAAGTCTTGAAATGTAAAGGTTAAAACTTGCAGGGAGCGGTGTGCGATTTAATATTCGTTGTCCATCTCTCCACTTCAATTCTGTGCTTTGATCATCACCGCCTATTTTCCCTCTGCGCCTCTTTCAAAACCCTTAAGTTATTTTATTTTTCCGTCTCTTGAACTGCTCTTTCACTGTGGGGCGTCCTTCCGTTCCCATGCTTGAATAGCTTTGCCTTTCCCTTAAACATTCACGCCTGTGCTCCGTGATTTCCTTATAGGGACCACCTCTCCATGTTATGCGTGGTCATAGGCCAACAACATAATCCAAGGACTGCTATTTTTTTTCTAATCTCCATAAACTCCAAATTTGGCAGAGTAGATGCATATTAAGCCATAGTATATTATGGATTATCAATTAAATCCATGACCTTCAGGACAAATTTTATTAGAGGAAACTTAATAGCAAGGGAGTCATATGAAATGGATGGAGTGGTGACCCATGTGTTTAGAGTAGCTTGATCATTGTCCACGTTATGCTAGAATTGTTGACTAATGTTAGGATATATTGGTAGGACTATTAGAGAGGTGATGAATAGTAGGCAACATGATGACAACATGATATTTGTCATTTGTAGTTACTATTAGAGGATTAGGAAGTGCATTGGATCTACGGTGACAAAAGATGTCATGTTGCTGGTGGAAGTAAATGGTGGTGGGTTAGGTGGAGGAAATGTGAAGATGCCCATGACTGAATAGTATTTGAGAATCCTTGCTCTCATATGCTTAAAGATGTGATGAGAATCTCTTAAATAACAAATTAACTAGCTATTGTGAAGTTGCACGAGTGAATTTGGTGGGTCTTGATTGATATAAATTGAAGTTGAAGTTTGACTTCATCTACTTGGTAGGTCTTGAATTTAATATAGATTTATATTGATTTAAATATTGATTTATATTCCTTTTCATATTGTAGTTTTTTTTTCTAATAAACCATTATATTTATATTTATATTTGTATTTTATATTAGTTTTAATATTTATTTATATTTATTTTAATATCCTAGTTTTATTATTTTTAATATTTAAAAAAAAATTATAAATACAGAAGACAACAGAATAATTTATTCATCTTCAGAAATAAACAGCGGAATTACAATGGGTAAAATCTCTACTGAGATAGACTGCAGTGGCTTTTATCAGACATATCTTGCACTAAGGCAGAGATCATCCGAAGGCTACCTGGCACACAAAGCAGGCTCAGTCTTAGAGATTCATCACAGACATCTTACAGACAAGAGCGCTATCTCGTGTTGCAAGCAGATCAGGGAAATTCCCTGCAGATGCAGAGCAGGAGAAAATAACTCAGACTCAGACCCAACCTCTAAAAACCTTTCGACCTCTAATAACTCTAAAAATTCCGACCCCCTTCACCGAATGAGTCTTACCTTCTTATAGAAACTTGAAGGGGAACAAACATCCGTGAAGGTGAATTATTTCAGAGTACAAGAATCCTGACATATGTAAAGTAAATCTAATTACTAAGATATGGAGTACACTTTGGATTCGGATGTGAGTGGACAACTCACGTTATCTCGTCCCTATTCCATATGGAAAGCCCTCTGGCATATGGGGACCGAATCAAAAGTAACCTCATGATTCATAGATATGACCTAAAGGAAATACATAGTGGAAAATCATATGATGAACCCACGAAAATCTAAGATACATTTGTACAAGAGATCTTACAATGTGGAGATTCTTTCAAACAGGAGAATCCACGAAAGCCTGAAAAGACATTAGGATGTACAAAATCTTACAAAGTGGAGATATTGGTTCAGGGAATCCCACGGAAACCTGTCCAACACCATAGTCGGTTGGAAAGACATAATCATGGCATGACATAATACATTATTTGATAGTGGGAATAATGCTGATATCGATATATCTCAATCAAACTGTTTGAGAAATATTGTACTAGTACTTCTTTCTCGGATTCCCACACTTGTGAAGAATTATTATCTGGTGGAGCCAAAAGACTTATGTACTCAAATGGATTTGATTCTGTATCCACTTGTTGATGAAAGCTGGCATAGCTAGTACTGGTATTGGAGTTGGATCCCATCCTCCGTGCTTTGTATGTATTGGTGACAAACCATCTCAAGTGGCCACATCTTTTCATTCCGTAGTAAAAATAAAGATCTTCAACTTCTGCTATGTGGCGGACTCGTTTGTATGGTAAACCTGAATGTAGAGCTCTTGGTTCATTGAAATTATATATCTTCAACATTTGGAAAGAAGAAGGCTTTATGGTTAAGGCTGATAAACCATAAATTTTCCACCAATCCAAAACCCAATCTGGAGTAGGGTCAATTTCTTAAATTATTTCAATAGTCATTCCTTCAAAAAAGAAACTAAACTCCAAAGAGTAAAATAGGGTGGATGAATAATTCTATAGATTCATTGCAGCATAGAAGGAATCTTTTACCTGGTCTTCATCATAATCACTTCTTTGTTGATAATTTGAAAATGATCTCAGAGTAATATGACAACTGTGGATCAAATTATCATCTTCATGCCTGTCCAGAAAGTAAGAAATATTTCCATTGTATGCAAGATAGTCTAGAGCTAATATAGCCTCTTCATTTATCTCGTCTTGCATAACTGTGTTCCATAAGCATGGAATCCCAGTTCTGTATCTGACTTCTTTTAAAGGAAACCAAGTTTCATCATGAGATAAAAGCAGAACAGAAAGATTATAAGTAACCCATCCCAGAGGTGTTTCAATCTGTACTTCTTCAGCAGTTCTTCTGATGAAATTACAAGAAAGGGAGAAAACAGAATTATTTGTTAAAAATTCTCTGCTCAACATATCAGCAAAAGAATTCTTTTTCCCTTCAACGAATACAACATCAAAGTTGTATTGGCTTAGCTGCATGACCCATCAGACCATGGCTGCATCCTCAAATTCACATTTCTGAATTGCAAATTGCAAAGCTTTGCAATCTGTTTTTACTGTGAATTTGGTATAGATAATGAAATCCTTGAACTTAGCTATGCCTAAACACACAACCCTAAGTTCTTTCTTTTGACTAGCCCAATTTAGCTGAGATTTGGACCACAATCCTGATGCATACTGACATATTTCAACATCCTTTTTGTTACTTGGATTTACTTGGCACAGAATTGCTCCCCATCCAGTTTTGCTTGCATCAGTCATTATTACTTTCTCCCAATCTTCCTGGATTGGCGAGAGTGGCTGAATTTTCCTAACCTTTTCCTTTATTCTTTGGACAGCTTCTGTACATTCTTTACTCCAAGGAATAGGTTCTTTCTGCAACCTTTTATTCAGCAATTTTCTGTCATGGGCGCAATGCTGCAGAAACTTAGAAATATAGTTAAGACTTCCTAAAAACCTTTGAAGCTGAGTCTTATCTAATATTTCATCAGGAAAATTATCAACAAAATTCAAACTTCTTTGAATGACTCCATAGGATCCATACTGAATGTTATAGCCCAAGAAATCAATTATAGATTTGAAGAGTTTCATTTTAGACTCAGACAATACTATACCCATTTCCTTTACTCTTTTCAAGAATATCCTGAGATGTTTGATATGTTCAGGAATGTTGTCTGAGTGTATTAGGATGTCATCAATATATTTCTTCAGAAATTCGTCCATTCCTTCAAAGGTTTCATCCATTATCCTTTGAAATGCCGAGGGTGCATTGATCAGGCCAAAAGGCATGATATTCCATTCATAATGACCCTGTGGGACAGAGAAAGCTGTTTTCCACTTATCTTCTTCCTTTATGCCTACTTTCGAGAACCCCGACTTAAGATCAAACTTTGAAAAGATTTTAGATTTTGAAATTTGGGCAAGTATCATTGAAGGTTTAGGAAGAGGATAGGCATCATAGTCCAAAATATTATTCAGAGGTTTATAATTAACAACTAACCTTGGCTTACCTCTGGAAATCTCTGAATGTTTATTTACATAAAATGCAAAGCAAGCAATAGGACTCTTGCTTTTTCTTATCAAACCTTTCTGCAACAATTCCTTGATTTCTCCTCTGCATAGCTTCATTTGTTCTGCATTCATAGGGACTGCTGCTGATCTTCGTAACTTTCCACTGAAATCCTTTTTCAATGGCAGTTCAACTTCTTGTTTCTTTATATGCCAGAAAGCATTTTGATCTTCTGAACAACATTCTTTAAATTTAGCAGTGATGTCTGCTATTTCTCTGGCATATTTCCCGTTATCCAACAATTCTTCTGTCTTCAGAATCTCTTTTTTGATCTCCATCTTTGCTAAGAGATTCTCCATTCTTTCAATTCTTTTTAGCCTGTTAGGTGAATTAGAATTGATGAAAGGAAAAAATATTTCTTTGTTGTTCAGGCTAACAAAATAACCATACCTCTGACTCACCTGATCTAACTTTGCGCCATGCTTCTCAAAGTTTTGAAAGAATGGCGTTCCAAGGTACATTGCACAGTCCATACCTGGAACGATGGGACAAACAATATGTACTCCTATTTCTTCAGTAAGAAATACATCTACCTCAACTTCTGAGACTGTTGTAATGTCACCACTGGCAGTAGTGACTCTCGGACATGCTGTTGGCCTTCTGAGGTGTGTGCTTACAACAGTATTATTGACAATGTTCAGTCGGGATCCCGTATCCATTAATACTTTCCAATACTCAATTTGGGACCCAATTCTAACCTTCATCTTGATACAATACATAACATCTATGTTAAGTATATTGCAACCAAGACCAGTTCTTTCTGATTCATCATCAGAATCTTCAACATTCTTGTCTGGTTTATTCATTTCTTCTATAATTGGACTCTAATGAAATGTCCAATTATTCACTTTACCAGATATAGGCGGATCTTGTGATGTTGATGCTTGGTTTATGCCTAGAATCTTGACATTCAAATCTCTGTGATTTTCTAGACATAATCTCTTATTCTCCTTTACAGTCTTTCTAAGCTCTTTGATTGCCTGGTGGATGCTAGGAAATGTTTGAGGCAAATCTTCTCCAAAGTTTTCATTTCTGAATTGCCTGGTTAGAGCTTCAACTGAAAATAATGATGCGGGTGGAACATACCCTTTATTCGACTGATCTGATTGCTTTGAAGGAGACTTCTTTAGATGATTCATCAAGAGTGTTTTGTACATGTCTTTAATCTGTGGATCAGTAGCAACAATCATCTGAGTAAAATAATTTCTACTTGTTTCATCTTCATCTCCTTCAGTCTTCATCATGTTTACAGTGTTGCAACTGCAAACATCTGGATCACTGCATTCACAATTTCTACATTCTGTGCAGTGAGGGTCTCTGCAAATTTCTTCACTAGATGAGGAGTTATCAGAATACATAAAATTAAATTCATTATCTGAATCTGATTCAGATGTTAAAAGCTCATCACAACTGCTAGGAAGGTCAAAGAAATTTACCTTTCCTTTTCTATTTCTATATGTGACTTTCTTCTTCCCTTTATCTTTCTTTTTCTTGGGACAGTTATTGGAGGTATGTCCTTTCTCATTGCAGTTGTAGCAAATTATTTCTTTTTCTTTTGAAAACATTTATGTATGTTTGTAAGGCTTTCTCTTGAAATGTTTTTTGTGGGAATGCTGGGAATTCTTTTTGGCATGCTTATATTTGTGTTTGCGATGCCATCTACGCCCCTATGAATTTCCAGCTTTGCCAAGATGCCACTGCTTGCAGAGTTGCTGATAACCATGAGGTTTCTTGGGATTTCTGGTAGCACGGGCAATTTTCATTTGAGAACAAAGTTCTACAATGACAACTTTAACAGCTTGTCGAATTACACCAAACTTATAATCTCCCATTTTACCAGGGAGTTTATTGACTATGGCCGAAGAAACCCAGTGTGGAAGAGAGGACACAAAAATCTCTTTGCATTTTGGCTCAAGGATCAAATCTGGGGTAAGAGAATGGAGCCGGTGAAGGAACTCATTGAAGTATTCATCAAAATGTTGCATGTTATGCAACTTCATGGCTAAAAGAGTGATGGTAGTAATTTCATTAGTAATTTGAGGAAAACCAATGAAATTGACCTGAATCCCATATAGAAGACATCCTATCATATTATTGATAGGAAAATGAGTGACTGGATCCATATATGTGCTACCATCAGCATTTAAAATAACTGATTGTTCCCATTGTGTGATAAGAGAAGCATCTTTCAAAGTTTCAGCTTTCAACCAAGAATCAAGGGTACCTTCAAACCCACCAATAATTCTTCTGGTTGCATTTATGGGACCAATGTCATCAGCAAGATAAGTTCTGTAGCAAACAATCATGGAATGTAATACAGACATTACTTCTGCTTCTGTGCAATTATCAATGTTCCATGAATATGTAGAATTTGCAGACCAATCTTTATGCCATTCTTCTTTCATCATATCTCTTCGGTCAGGAGCGGGATTCCATGAAGAATCATATTTGAATCTAGAAGTAGTAGCATGAACTAGGTTGGCTTCTAGATCTACTAATGTTTCAGTGGATGTTTCAATACCAAATTTTTCTTTGTCTTCAAACGAAAAATTATTTACACAATTTTCTAGTTCTTCTAGACTGGGAGCATCAATCTTATGAAGACTAGTTTCTGGAATATCATCTGATGTTCTTGGAACTATAAACAATTTATCACTCTTTTTCTCAGATTCTGAATCATATTCATTCATAAATTCAGACAGACGAACAACCCTAGTATCAATATCCTTTTGTGCTTTTCCAAAGAAACTAGGATTAGCAAAAGGAGAATAGTTATAGGAAGTGTCTGCTGGAGGAAAACTGATAGTGATGGGAGCCTTAATCAAACTCTGAACAGAGGGTGAAATAGAATAAGGCAAAGATACTTTTGGATCTGAGAATAGAGTAGAAGACTTATATGTTTCGGAGCTTGTACTCGGTCTTTTCTTCAATGAATCTACACTAGTGGAGACAGTGTAGACTTGTCTCTTGAGGATGTCAAGGCTAGTATTAACCTTAACCAATTCTTTTCCATGAGCCACTGCTGATTCATGGATCTTCTTATCTGTCTGCAAAGTAAGTTGATCAAGGCTTTTGGCTATAGCATGATCATTTTCTGTCAAGATCTTAATGTTCTCATTCAGACAAGTCGTATTATAGTCTTGTTTTTGCAAGACTCTACCAATCATCAATTTTATTTCATTATTTGCAGCTTCACTTGATGAAAATTCTTTTCTGACAAACTTCTCTAAACTGGAAATAGCAAGATTAGTCCAGTTTGTTGCTGCAATTGATTCTTTTGTAGATAAAGAGGAATCATCTACATGGGATGGAAGTAACTTATACATCTTACCATCCTGTTGCCTGATTACAAAATTTCGCCAGGGAGGAAATTATGTATCAGTCTCAATCATGGAACCATCAAGAAGTTCCCACCTGTGTTTGCTTGGTGTTCCTTGTCTAATCATGTTTACTTTCAACCTTAAGCAAACTTCTTTGATTAAAATTTCTCCTTTTGTCCTGACTGCTATCAAGGATTTAGGCAAGTTTGGCTTGGATAGCATAGATTGTATCTTAGGAGAAAATACTGGCATCTGTAGTGGAGAAGGAATTACTACAGGCTGTTGTTCAAGCTTTGAATCAACATATTCCTCAGACTGTTTGATCCTTTTTTTCTTCGCTTCATTACGAAATTGCTTAATCAAGGAGTCTTCAATTTGATTTATAGAAGGATAATACCATTCATAAAATGATATCCACTGATTATTGGCTTGCATCCAAGCTTTCCATTCGGAATCATTTTGACTGTTAAAACTTTTCCTATCCTTCTTGTCTAGAAGCTTTATTTCTTGCATATACAAATGTTCTTTCTCATGGGTGTAGATGTCCCAGTTGAACATCTTCTTTTTCCATGGATCTTCTGGATCATAAGGTCCAATACCTTTGAAGATTTTCAGAAATGAAATTTCGGGAGGAATTCATTGAAAACAGAAGTTTGATGGGTACCCTTGCACAATCAAAATGCCCTAGGGGTTTTTTAGGGTGCAGAATTCATATATAGAGTAAAAAAAATATTTTAAATAACAAAAATCAACGTACAACCTCAATTTCTTTTAGCTGGATTCCAGCATTAGAAACTCCAAAAAATCGCACTAAAGACAACTCTGTTTATAATACGTTATATTTGAAATGGATATATGTCTTTGGTTAATTTTAATTCAAAATATTATAAATATCATTCTCATACTTGCTCAAATTTCAATGTCCATATTAAGTATTATAATTTGATGTAAATTTTGAAAAAATGAAATAATTAAAAATAAATATTTCTCCACCGTACACCACTTTGAACACTTTTTAAACCTACTTAGGATTATGTTAGAAGTCTCGTTGAGAAAAGGCTGCAAGAACCTATGCCTAGTTATTTAGTTGCATACTGCTCTAGACAAAAAAATCTGAGATTATTTACCAAAGCAACATTGTTATATACAATGGTTTATATATTTATTTACCTTGTTAGGGGACCCCGCTCCTTACTATGTTAATCAACCCATTATTGTAAGAACGATTCCACAATCATAGACTCGGACCATTTTACACTTTATAATATATAATTTTAGAACTCTTTTTTGAATATATACATTCAATATAATTGATATAAAACATTACCATATGAAGAATCATTTATCATTTTACCTGAACATACATTTATTCAATAATGTTCAATTGTATATTCTACTTTCTTCCACTTCTTTATCGTACACAACAAACCCCTTGCAGTCGGTTTTCGTATTGGCGATTTTTAATGAAAACAAGAGAGTAAAGCACAGGCTAAATGGTTTTGTTTTTGTTTCTTTAATTAAATGATATATTTTTATTATATGTTAGTTTAGATTTAAATTAATAAAAAAAAAATATTCACACCCGATTAATATAAGAAAAAACTAAATGATGCTTTAAATTTTATAAAGAGTGTGTGAAAGTAGTTTTCAGAAATATGAACAATATAATGGTATTTATTATTTGAATGACCAAATATTTTGAGATCATCGACTCAGGTTGATTTTACTTTTTATAATTATTGAATTTGTTTTTATAATTTTGTTTTAGCAATTCATTAGATTGTTTTTATTATTTCCAGATGTTGATGGTGATAGATTAATCGTTGTTTTTATTATGGCTACTGGTTGAATTTTTATATAATGAGATTTTGTAGAAATGAGTATTTAGCAGGTTTTGAATGAAATATTTAATAATCGATCTTTGTTGTTTATGATGTATACATGGTCAACTCGAATGGTTGGATTTGATTCCGTTTATATTGAACTTAATATAATTGGTTTAGTTGAATATGTGGATAAGTATAAAAATTTCATAATTTATTATTTTAGAAGTAAAACTATATATTTTGTTTCCTAATATTTATAATTAAAAATAATTTTAATTTTAGGTTTTTTAAAACTTTTAATGCTATAATGGTTAATTTTATTTTTTTTAATATTATAAAAGCAATATTAATATTTATAATTTTTTTCCAAATTGAATTTTAATTAATTTAAATTTTCTTATATCAAATTCAAATTCTAAATTAGATTTGATAATTATGATCCACAAAAATTATGATAATTTGTGTTATTCTAAAAAAAATTAAATTATTATAAATCTTTTACAAATTATGTTTAATTATGATCCACAAAAATTATGATGATTTGTGTTATTCTAAAAAAAATTAAATTATTATAAATCTTTTACAAATTATGTTTATGGTTAGGTAGGAAAATTTGGTCTCACAAGTTTTGTGGTCCAATCCTGAAGAGAACTATATAAACTTGTGAGTTGTTCCAAACACTACTTTTCAGTTAGAAAAAAAAAAGAAAGAAAAACCAAAACCAAATAAATAACAGAAATCAATAACTAGAAAAGTCTCAGTGATGTAATCTAATGGTTAGATGAGAAAATTTGGTCCCACAAGATTTGTGATCCAATCTCGAAACTTATGAGTTATTCCAAACACAACTTTTCCATTAGTAAAAATAAAAAATAAATGCGGCCAATTACTAGGATTTGGGTAAAGTCCTCCATTAAAGGTTCAGCGTGGAGTTGAAGAATTATTCAACGGACCACCATGCCGTCTGTGCTTTGGCAGCACAAAGATAAGACATGTTCTCTTACTTTTTTCTGTGGGCCCTGAAACGAGCAAGAAAACCGCACATTCTGCATTTAATGCCCTGCTATACAGTCCCCACCGGTGTAACTGATTCCTCTTTGGACAAGTATTCCGACGATGCTTTCCATTCCCCCTATAAATGGATTTAGGTTTTATGCAGAAAAACCCAGTATCGAAGATAAGTTCGAGTACCACGCTCTTGCAGATTTTTCAGATCTGGCCGTCGCAATAATTGATTCTTGAGTAATCTGTTGGCAGCAGAAGCCCTAATCGTGTAATACAGGCTTTCAAGATTTCGTTTTCTCCCAAGTTAGAATGAACAGATGTTGTGTTACATGGGTTATCTGACATTTGATTCCTTGTGCCAATTTTGTTGCAGTGGTTGTGGAGATGAGCAATAATACTAAAGAGAAGCCACGCATCCAATCTCTATCGCCTGCTTTCCATGATTGCAAGATGGAGAAAAAAGAATGCGTGGATAACTGCAAGATCCTCTACCGTTTTGCCTCAAATGATCTTCACAAGTTTGCAATCTTACATAAGTGTTTGGCGCCTGCAACGTTATCAAATTGATTCAAGTAAGTTGCAACTAATATTCCACAGAAGATTTCTCTTTTTTTCCAAACTATTAGGAATTTGGTTTCTGCCTAAACTATTAGGAATTTGGTTTCTGCCTGGATTATATATATATATATATATATATTTTGGTGAAAATCACATCTAATCAAATTAAGTGGAATCAGCTAGCCAGTGTGTTCATTTGTTATGATGATGAACCACACTGGCTGGTTGCTGGATCCATAAAATGTGTATATAAATTTCTTTTTAGTAAAAATCACATTTAAACAATTTTTGTCAAAGTAATGTGATTCATTTGTCATGATGATGAACCACGCTTACTGATTGCTGATTCAAAACACATCAACAAAATTTACTTAGATATTATTTTCACCTAAATATTATTTTGGCCATTAGAGTCAAAATACATTTTATGGCGATTCTGTTTCAAGCCTCATCTTGTAATGGGTTTCACTGCATAATCAGGATCTTCCCTCGGACCAGATAATCGAAGCTATAGATAGTATGGTCTATGCAGCAAATGTAAGATTGCAGGAACCTGCATTGGGCTGCACAAGCGTAATACTGCAGCTTCAACGCCAAATAACAGAGTTGGAATCACAAATAACTTCAACACAGGCAAGGATTCAGAAAATACATTGCCAGCAAGCGGAGCTTCTAGCGGCGTTCATCCCAGGATTCAGCAGTAGTACAAGTGACGAGGACGACAAGTGATGACGAGGCAGCACAGCACAGCAGACCAGTGAAAGACGAAATTTATTCAACTGAAATATGATGGATTGAATGTCATGCAGTTTCTTATTTTTTTTCGAAAACATATAAAAGAAATGGGTTTTAAAAGTAGTTCAGTGTTTTCGAAAACTACATATATTGTGTGACGTTGGAACATGTTTCCTGGGCTTTCAAATTACAAGTGTTTACCAGGGGCGTTTCATATGGCAATGCAAATTACTTCTTTCCATATACTGTGTGATCAATAACTGTTTGGCAGTTGCGATATGATAGGTAAATTATTGTTTCAATATACTGTGTGATTAATAACAGTTCTTTGTGTACGTGTATTATTTTGGATTTATTTATTTATTTATTTTAGTTTAAGATGCAGTAGAAAAATCCAACACACAATTTGTTGTCTGGAATGATTAGTTGGTAGTTAGTAATAGACACATGCTTTTATTATCATGAATGGAAAGTTGAATTGGATTTATTTTGTTTATTTATTTATTTTAATTTAAGATAATCTAGGAATATCTAACACAGAACTAGTTGCTTCGAATTATTAGCTGGTAATAGACACATGTTTTTACTCTTTCCACATGTTTTTGGGTTTGGGTTTTTAACATCAAGAAAATTAACTCAGTTAAGCAAAAACAATTTTAGGGCATATTTAGGCCTATAAATTATTATGGTTTATAAGGAGGAGCCATTAATATACACATCTTGGTTAAGTATTTTTAATAAAGCGTATTAAAAAATATTGATAAAATTAGAGCAAGCAACCAAGTACTAAGTATGTGAAACATGTAGAGGAAACTATTTAGATTTAAATAATTAACATAGTCAATCTTAACAACTATGTTCTTTTATAGGGTGTTACATAAAACTAACTAGGAGAGAAATTATAGTATCTAACACTCCATGCCGCCAATAAAATAGAAACTATTAACTGCACAAATATACTCATATTAAAATGTACAAACAACAAATTAAGACTAACCTACATAAATTGCTGCAAATAAACAAAAGCTAACTGAAATCCGGATTTCCTTTCATTAACCTATGAAAAAACTTACACATAGCTAGGCCCTCCCTACCATGGTGGCAAGGAGGCTACACTACTTGGTATATAGAGCTCTCTAAAGAAAGGCAGACTCGAAAACCAACCCCCAAAATCCATGACCCTATAAACAGACTTAATCATCAATTGAGGGGAATATTTAATATAAATATTCTAACTACTTTTCCCTCCATGACAAATTCACATTTCATTTAAATTTAAATTTGATTTTCATTTACATTTAGATTTCTCATTAAGCCCAAATTCACTCATATGCACCCTAAGTCACATGTGGGTCCCGACAGTTGGCTCCTTCTCTTCATGTGAAAGATCACTTAAGAGTTTTCTCAAGCATACAATGTGACATGACGTTGATATAGCTGCTATATATTATGGTTCAGTTGAAGATATGATGGCGATGGTTTGTTTCCTGGATCCCCATAAGATTAAACATGTACTTAAATGGAATAATAACTTGAATACATAACTACTAGTGCTCTTTTGATCATCAATGTTTCCTACAAAATCACTATATGTGTACCCAACAAAAATATTATTTTTGGAAGTGGAATTCCAAATTCCATAATCTATGGTACATGCAAATTATTTTACCAAATTTCTAATAAGAATCTTTGGGAGACCCTGCATTTCGAAATTAAGCTTACTCTATACATAATAAAGTACATGAGGTTTCCTACAAGTCTCTTGCATAAAGTAGGATAAATTTTTGACCTCTTATCTACTTTATTTGACCTTGTACCTATTCTAATTCTTGTATCTATTGGTTTTATTTCATCCACTCCCAACCTTTTCAGAATATCAATAGCATACTTCTAATAAAAAATAAAAATACCTTGTGCACCTTACTCAACCTTAATTCCTAGAAAATACTTCACGAGACCAAGATTAATCGTTTCAAACTTCCTCTTCATGGCTGCTATGAAATCATCCAATGCTAAATATCATGTTTGTATCACATCATCAACATAAAGGAAAACAATTCTAATATTACCTTGCTGATCTATTTTGGCATAATGTGAGGGTTCATTATTGCTTATGTTGAACCCATTATTGAGAAAATATGAATCAATGAGACTATACCAAGCTTGTGGAGCTTGCTTCAAACCATACAATAATCTATTCAACATATAAACTTCGACCTCTTGTTCGCGGACTTCAAATCTTGGTGATTGATTCATATACACTTTCTCCTCTAAAATACCTTTTAAAAACCTTGATTTAGCATCCATATGATAAACATATAAACTATTTTGAGTTGGAATTACCAAAAATACTTTAATGGTGTCTACTCTTGTTATTATAGCAAAGTTTTCTTCATAATAAATACAAGGTTGTTGAACAAATCCTTTTGCAACAAGTTTTACTTTATTCTTTTTAACATTCAATTTATTATTAAATTTTATTTTGTAAACCCATTTTACTCCAATGTTTCCTTTTCATGTTGGGATATAAATAAGATCGTGTGTGCCATTCTTATTTATTACATCAATTTCTTCATCCATAACTTGAACCCATTATTCTTCCATGTCTCCTTCTTCAAAGCATATTGGCCCATATGATAACAAAGCAAAGTGTATTTTTAATCAACATCATCATTTTGTGCTTAAATTTCTCTCAAATGTTTTGTTTTTTGGTTCCTTTGAGATACTTTTGTGGGATTTGAATCATTACCATAAGGAATATGAACGGTCTATCTTTCTTGAATTAAATATTCTCATTCTGCCTGTAAGTTTGGGAGTACCAACTCTTTTTCTTGCAGAAAAGGAGATTTAATTCCAACTATTTTATTAACTTGATCGTCTCATGACAACTCTTCTTAGAATTTAACAGCATTGCTTACTATAAGTGTCTTACTAACATGATTAAATACTCTATATAATATATATGTATGTGTTTGTTCTATCTATATATCTATACATTTCTAGCATTAGCCACACTTTTGGCCATATCCATTATGGTCCTCTTCTTCCTTTCAACTATTTCATTTTGTTGTGGTGTGTACCTTGTTATAAACTATCTTTTGACTCGTTTCTTCCTACAAAATGTTGAAACTTCTTTGGAATCATACTCACCATATCCATATGATATGTAAACCTTAATTTACTTCCCACTCAGTTTCTCTGCCACATATTTGAATTATATGAATTTTACAAAGGATTTTGATTTATAGATTATTAAGATAAAATCATTAATAAGTGTTAGAAGTTAAAAATTCCCTCCTAAATATTATATTTTCTTAAGAAAACATAGATACTTGTGTAAGTGGTCCCTTGTATTTATGTGGAGTAACTTCTAGAAATCTATCTATGATGTTTAGTTAGGTTGCAAATATCACAAGAGTTATCCAGAACATGTATCATGGGGAAAATTACTAAGACTAGCAAAGGGTAAATGACCATATCTAAGATGTCATTCATATGATATTGAAACATTGTGTTCATATTAGTATGAATAAATAGGATTTCTCATCTCTTAAATATAAATATTTTACTTTCAGTTATTTGTAATATTGAAATCTGTCTTCTACTAGGAAACTTATTTAAAATAGTACATGTGGGGACTTTAAATATGATTTCGTTACCATTTTTAACTAACCACCCTATAATCATCAAAATATGTTTGAGAAAAGGTACATAATAGAAAATTGAGATATCCTTCTTTTCATCTTGCTTGGTCGAAAATAAGACTATTCCTTTTCCTTCAACATTTACTAGATAATTATCTCTTAATTTACATTAATTTTGAATTAATTATCTAAATTTGAGAAGACAATTTTGTTATCTATCACATGATTGTTGCAACCATTGTCTAGAAACCATAGATCACTATTGTTGCATTCTTCAGTTACATGACATGAATTGAACAAGGATCTAGATGTACCCTCATTCATTTTTTTCACATCAACTCTCTTTTTGTTCAAATATTCTTGCTTTCTCCTACGATAAATTTCATAATGACTAAAATTATTACAATCATGGAAATGGATTCTTGACTTGTTAATCCTCCTAACTAATTTTAATATCTACCTCTTCATCTTTGGTTATGAGGGAAATAGTGAGACTATCTTGTTTATTATAACGTTGAACTATCTGCTACCTCAACGGGAGCTCTTCCTCCTAAGCATATGCCTCTACTTATCAATCTCTTCCTCTTCTAATAAATAATTACTATTGAAATGAAATTTCCAAAGATTCAATACTTCTATTTAATCTTGTCTCATATGTAAACAACTACATTGTGAGTTTTACTACAAACAACTATGATAAATATTTAAATTCATCTATGGCTATTAAAACTATTTCAACTTTTTTAAGAAGTCTCTGGTGTACTTTGTCAACAAAATTTTGATCTAAAATGTCTTCTCCATGTGTTTGAACTTTATTGACAGTGTTCATGACTCATGTCATAAAATAATATATATAGTCTAAGTTCTTCTTATGGAGGGTTTAAAAATCCTTTCTAAGTGTCTACAATTTGGCATTTTCTACTTTGTGTTTGTATTGATAGGATATCTTAGGAGTATTGCATTCCTACTTCGCATGACCATATATTGCAATCTTAAGAACATTGTGAGTTTTTCTACAAACAACTATGATAAATATTTAAATTCATCTATGGCTATTAAAACTATTTCAACTTTTTTAGGAAGTCTCTTGATTTATTTTTCAACAACCTTTTGATCTAAAATTCCTTCTCCATGTGTTTGAAATTTATTGACAATGTTCATGACTCATGTCATAAAATAATATATAGAGTCTAAGTTCTTCTTATGGTGGGTTTCAAAATCCTTTCTAAGTGTCTACAATTTGGCATTTTTTACTTTGTTTTTGTCTTGATAGGATGTCTTAGGAGTATTTCATGCCTACTTTACATGACCATCTATTGCAATCTTAAGAAAAATTGAATATTCTATCCCTTGCTAGATAAGATACAATGTCTTTCAATCCTCCTTTTTGTTTTCAACAACAAATGGTCTCTTTGCACTTGCCATTTATAATAAAGTTACCTAATCTGGTTTTGTGAACACTCTTAATACAATATCCCAACATTTTTAATATTGAAGGAAAATCTTCTTTTTTGATTAACCAAAGGTCATAATTTGTACTTATAAAAATTGGGCATTGTGATAGCCCTTCACTACTATTGGATTCCATTGGCTCCTTTCTTTGTCAACTTCACCATGGAATGCACCAATATTCTTGCTTTGAATCGATTATCATGCTCCTTGTTAAATTTTGATTCCATCCCTCTTTATTGGTTCCCTTAACCAATGTGCACAATATTATTTCCTTGAAAGGGAGTCTCCTTCTATGAAGATATTAGTTAATCCTATCTCAATGGATCCCTATGTGCCATACTCCAAAATGAACAACTCTGTACAATGTTTTCTTTCAATACTCACCAATATTGTAAATGTGTAAAGGGAATTTCTTTAAGAGTTGCGAGTTAATCCCTCTAAGCTTGCAAGTTTAGGGTTTCTCGTAGATTCCCCATTACAATTGTTTTTAAAGCTTCTCAATGGAGGTGGTTGAGGGGGCATTTGTAGGGCGATAATAGGCTAAGTGAGTTGAACCCCTTGTGGGAAACACATGAGAGGAATAAATATTAAGAGCTCAAGGAATTACTTCTTCTCCTAGGATTCCTTGGTAGTCCTGAAATGACTATTTACCAATAAGAATGGTTTACTTGTTGTTCAAGGTAACTATTTTCAAGGAATCCTTAGTGGATTGTTCAGTGTCATGTAAAATATTACTATTCCTTTCCTTCCAATTATCCCATAAGATGAAACCGAAAAGAAGTCACCAAGACCAATTTAATTATTTCATTCTAGTAAGTTACCCCATTCTAAGATAGCGGTAATGACGCTTCGATGAGTTCTATGAGATTTACTGAAGACATCATATCCTTTATCCCACAAGCTTGTGACATAGAAGAATTCATTCATGAAGTGGTTCAGTGTTTCTTCCTCCCTCTTGCATAGGTGGCACAAAGAGGGCCTTTGAAAACCTCTTTTTTGAAGTTTTTCCAATGTGAGAGGCTTATGGTGAACTGGAAGACAAAGGAATGTAGTGACTTTGCGCCAACGTTTCAAGTTCCATATTTTCTTGCAAATTTGGTCCTATTCTAGAGATATGCATATCCAATTGCTAAGTTGTATGCCTCTTTGAGGTTAAATTTTCCCTCCATTTTATAGCCCCATTTTATTTTATCATGAATCTCCAAGGGTTTAATTGGTTGATCCAAAATATCTGATTTACCAACATTATCTAATATATTTTCTTCAGTTGATGTTAGCATAATTTCATGAAAGAGCTCGTAAGAAGAAGAAACATAAAGGAGACCATAAATAAAATTCCTATTATCACCCTACGAAATGCCCCAAATGTGCATATACTTAAAGAAGAAGAAACATAAAGGAGACCATAAAGAAAATGCACATGAAAGTTTGATAATGGAGTTCATCCAGTGTGGATTACATCTTCGAGCCCTACTTCATTAGTGGGGAGGTCGCTTCATTCATCTCAATATAAAGAAAAGAAATTACATGGAAAAATACATCATTATACCTCCAATCCTTGGAGTGATTTGAAATTCAACTGCTCAAATGGAAACAATCACAACACTAACAAGTCCATCTCATCCTCTTGATAATTTTGAATGTAAACATGACCCACTTCTTAAAGGAACATTTTTGTTTTGAACTTCATGCTTAGAAATTAATGAAGAAGGAAGGTTTCTACCATAACCCCTAAATTTTGCTACCCATATGAAAAAACTATCTGCAAAATTGTGATCCTTGTGAAATTCTAGTTAAAATGAGTATAAGGTTGGCCACATTTCGTTAGCTGCATTTCTATCCCCTAAGAGAATCTAAAATATTCCTCACAGATTATGTGGGAGAATATTTCTAGAATATTCCCATGGTATATTCCTATCTAAAAATGTGTGTTTCTCAGTTCCATTGTTTTGGTTCCTTCCTGCACATGGTTCTAAACTTCACGTTCCAAGCCAGCCCATCGACCCTCTCCTCCACCATGTGGAATGGATTTGTTTAAATATAATATCAGTGGGCATTAAAAATAATGGCCTACTTGGTTGCATGGTTTATGTTAGGCACTAGTGACTCGAGGGTTGATGCTTCAAAGCCATGGACCTAAACCTCCGCATATTATTTTTATAAATAAAACAAATGATGGTTGGTGATTTGAGTTGCCAAACACCTATAAACTAACATCACGACAAAGATTTGTCATTAAAATCATTCATCCAACCACCTGTAAGCTGACACCATGACAAAAATTCATTTTTAAACTCATTCACCAAGCCACCGGATTAACCGTTTGACACCTACACTTTTTTTTCTATTGGATAAAATCTTCAGATGACCATAGATTTAGTTTACAATGTTAGGTTTTGGTGTTTCTCACGTCATCGGATTCATAATGATGAGCTCTTTGATTTGAGATAGGTTTCATTGATATTTTAGAACCTTGAAATTTTGGCCTTCTGGGAACATTTTGGATCATTCCTCCCCATTGAAGGACTTTTGGTCCTCCAAAAGTATAAAAAATACTGCAATATTTTTCTTCATAAAAAGTTCCTCTAAAAGGCCACACTTTCTTCTCCTTCACCTTTGTAACTTAGAGTCTAAAGTGATGAAACCGATACATGTATCCATTTTCAAATTTATAGTTTCCAATATATGTTCAATTTGCAAGACCCAAATAAAACCATATTTTCCAAGAGTTTATAAAACACTCATGGAAAAGTTTACAAAAGAAGCCATACCCCATGCTATCCAAGTGAAGGCCAAAATATCAACATGTTGAATTCATAGTGATGTTATACATCTCGTCACATTTACAAATATTTTCGCAACATGTGATTTACAATGGTGGCCATGCTCAACTACTTAAAAAGGCTACCAATATATTAAATAATCAAGATAATCCGATTTCTTCTTGTAGATGGAATCCTTGTTGAATTGCTTCATTAGTTGGTTCCTTCATAGGTACTTTCATATGCTCCTTGTCCTTCTTTGGGCATAGCTTTGGATGGATCATCCAATATGTCGCTCTCTGATGTCCACCCTTATTGCAATGGATGCAATGGTTCTTCTTCCTCCATACATTATTGAAATTCTTCCTTGAATGGTTATCCTTGGTGCGACTTTGGTGAGGAGAGATTGCCTGAGCTCTTTCATTGGAATTCTCACTAGAAGGTGGTGATGTGCTCTCAATATGATCTAAAAGGACTGTATTAGTTTTTCTATGCTAAGTGTATTTTCAGTTTATAAACATGTACATACTTGTCTCATTAGTTTTCTTAAGGATTGAGGATTTTAACCATGAATTTTAGATGATTTTAGTGAATTAGAAGCATGAAATAAGCACAAATAACACTAAACAACAATGTAAAAAAGAGAAATAAGTCACCACATAACATTTACACAACAGGTATGATGAAGTAGTTCACCCATCTTGGGCTACATCTGTTGGTCTAGCTCCCAATGGCATGTCCATCTTTCACTATGCTCAAAATTTTGCAAATACATGTAGTTATAGGCATCTAATGGATGTTTTCTATGCACCAATGGCTACATAATGCTCCAATTAGCTAAGAATGAATCTTAATTCACTCTCAATTGGCGAAAGTTGAGTCTCCTACTCATTTTCCCAGCTACACCTAGAAAAACTCCACTAAAAGTGGAGGAGTCCACTTAACTAGAGTCAAAATAGTGATTTTCGCCTCAAAATAGGCGCGCTCCAAAAATTCCGCCAACACTAACTGTTACAATAAATGTTAATATGCTTAGTGGTGGCCACATGCGCAGCCCAAACCCTGAACTAACCGTAATGGTTGGTGGAACTACAAGTATAAACCACGGTTGAATTGGGTCGGAACTGTGGTAAGCTGTGTGTTAAGCTGTGGGTTAAGTCTGACCATTGAATACACCGCACGGAATTAACATTATCATTACATGTGAGCTATAAACGTTGAATGCTAGTGGTATTTGCAGTTGGTGGTTAAGTTTTATGTTGGAGTTTGAATGTTGTCATATGACTACCCGCGGGGACCGCTGGTGGGTTGGTACCATGGACGGTCCCCAACCCCAAACATTAATACATTTGAAACATAAATAAAAGTTGCCTTCCATGATAGTTAAGTACTAATTTGCAGCTCGGGCAGTTGTGTCTTTTGGTTGCTCTACCAGAGGTCACGAGGTCGAGCCCTGTGGACCTCAACCCAAAATTTTAATATGCCATTTGGGGGACACGTGGCGGCCTCAGGGCTAGCCACGTGTCACCCCCTGATTGGCCCCTAAACTAAAATGTACAAACATTCAACTAACCAAATGGCACCACTTGTCATCCTGTAGTTGGCTCTGAAGAGGGAATATTCCTCAGAATATTCTTTTTTCTAATTGTGCAATCCACCTTGCTGACTGGACATCCCAGTCAACCCTATCGCAAATTTTACTTGTTTTAGATTTCAATCAAAACACGATATCTCCCTCATATGACATCGATTTTTCTAACCGTTCACGGTGCCGAAATCAGGAAGACAAGATATACACAATCATCTTGGTTTCAACCCAATCTTGTAACTTTCAATTTTGAGAAAAAATTATGAAATCCTGATCACTCCTCCTCATTGGGAAGATTTTGGACCCCAAAAGGCTTGATTACTAGTTCAGTAGATGAGGGTACAACTCCCTCACCTTTCCAACCTCCATCCATTTTGCCTTGCTTGGCTTAGTGCCTTTGAGCCCAACTTGAAGGTAGTCAACACTTCTCCTCTTCGATGCTCTTGTCCTCCTGTCAAGAATTGTATCTTCTTTGAGCTCATCTAGAAATTCTAGCGAGAAATCTTCAATAGAAGGTAGCTGAGAATCATTTCCTTGATAATCGATCAAAGGTGGCACATACAAACATAAGTTTTCAACATTAACAAGTGAATACATTTGCATATAAGAAGGCAAGTCAAGTTGAAATGCATTGTTACCAACATGCTTTGTGATCTTGAATGGACCATAATGAATGAGTTTGAGATTTTTACCTTCCCCTTGCATCCTTTCTTTTCTAATGTGCAACCATACCTCATCTCCCTCTTGAAACTTGTGCTCAACTCTATGTTTGTCATGCCTCTCTTTGCATTTGCTTTGAATTTTCTCAAGTTGTTCTTGAACTTGTTGATGTATAATATGAATTTGCTCAATGAAATTTTGAGCCTTGTGAATATCACTATGGCCATCTATTGCAACGTCCTTTCTAAAGATGAAGTCTAATGGAAATTTTTGCAAATACCCAAAGCATACTTCAAAAGGTGATGTTTGAGTTGAAGAGTGCTTTGCCTAGTTGTAATCATGATGAATGTAATGCAGTTGCTCATCCCATAACTTAGGATGTTTTCTGCAATATCCTCTCAATAGATGCACAATGGTTCTATTCACCACCTTGGTTTGTACATCAGTTTCTGGATGAAAATCATTACTCTTTTTCAACTTTGTGTCCATCATAATCCATAGATTGGAACAAAAATTCCCAATGAACCTGGAATCCCTATCACTAACAATAGAAGTTGGCAATCCAAAATGAACCCAAACATGTTGAAAATAAAGTTCAGTGGTTTCTTCATCAGTAATGGTTTTCTTACATGGCATAAGTAGACACATTTTACTGAATCTATCCACAACTACATAAAGATAATCATGTTGTTTTCTTGACATAGGTAAACCTCCAACAAAGTCCATGGAGACTCTCTCCCATGGCCTTGACAGCACTGGTAGTGGTGTGTACAACCCAAGTTTCCTATTACTAGGCTTACTTGTTGCACACATAGAACAATCTCTTATAAAACGTGACACACTATCTATCATGCAAGGCCAATAGAAATACCTCTGTAGATGCACCACTATTTTTCTTACCCCAAAGTTTCCATCAATAAGATATGAATGAGCTTCTCTCATGACACTTAGCCTCTCTCCTTATGGTTTACATAGCTTGCCCAAATGAAATAGAAAATTGTTATGCATGTGATAATATTTTTCTTCACCTTGATTCCCTTCACTCAAACTAGCATACAAATCTTGAAAATCAACATCATGTGCATATTGTTCTATGTAACTCTTATGTACAACAGAATCATTCTTGAGTAAAGTATATGCACTAATGATTGGTCTTGAAAGCATGTCAACAACTTTATTGAAAATACCTTTCTTGTACCTTATAACCAAGTGAAACTATTGAAGAAATCCAATCCACCTGAAATGTCTTGATTGTTGCAATTTTGTTTGGGACTACAAGTATTGTAATGGTTGGTGATCAGTATGCACAATAAGCTCTTTACCCATCAAGTAGTGTTTCCACTTCTTGACACGTTGTACTAATGCATATAGTTCTTTGTCATATGTAGGATAATTTGTCACAACACAATTAAATTTTTCAGAATGAAAAGCAATAGGCTTACCATGCTACAAAAGTACTGTGCCCATGGCATAATCACTAGCATTAGTTTGTATCTAGAATGGTTGTCTCAAATTTGGTAATGCAAGGACTAGAGCTAAAATAATATTTTATTTTAAAGCTTCGAAAGCTTGTTGTTTCTTGCCTCCCCATTAGAAGCCTTTCTTCACACTTTTCACTGCATGCATAGGAGTTGCGATGGAAAAAAGGTTAGCAATAAAATTTCTCCAATATTGAGTTGTACCAAAGAAACTTCTTACCTCAGTTACTATTTTGGGTGTGGGCCAATTCATAATGGCTTCCACTTTAGAATGATCAATTCTCAACTCTCCTCCTACAATATGTCCCAAATAAACCAAAGAAGTCTTTCCAAACTCACACTTCGACATCTTAAGAAACAATTTCTCTTTCTTCAAAAATCAAGCACTCTATTCACATGCAAGCCATGTTTTTCTCTTGTTTTGCTGAAAATAAATATGTCACCTAAGTACACAATCAAAAATTCTTCAAGGAATGGATGCAAAACAATATCCATAACACGCATGAAATTTTTCGGTGCATTACACAAACCAAATGGCATAAATAACCACTCAAAGGATCCTTCTTTGGTTTTGAATGCACTTTTCCATATATCACTTTCTGCAATTCTTACTTAATGATATCCAATTCGTAAATCTAAATTAGTGAAAAACTTTTCTTCCTTCAGTTAATCAAGAAAATCATCTATCCTTGGGAGTGGGTAACGATTCTTTATCGTAATCTTGTTCAAAGCTCTGAAGTCTATACACATGTGCCATGTCCCATCTTTCTTTGGTATCAAGACTATGGGTGAACTGCATGGCAAGGTACTTGGCCTTATGATTCCTTTGTCCAACATATCTTTTATTTTCCTCTTTATTTCAACATTCTCCATTATCGACATGTGATACATACTAATGTTTGGAAGAGGACAATCTTGTTGCAACTAAATCTCATTTTGAATCTCTCTTTTTAGAGGCAATCCTTTTGGCTCCTGAAACATCTCATGATGTGCCTTAAATACATCATATAAATATGATTTCAACTTAGGATCACATCCCTCAAATGATTCATGATTAACATCATCTTAAGGCTTAATCATTATAAGAACAAAGTTTTTACTTGAATTTACTAGCCTCTTAACCTGTCTAGCATTTACCATAGCAATGTTTGTCTTCTTGCGATGTGCTCTAACAATGTACTCCTTGCCATCTTCGAATAGATAATATTTTTTCTCATGGTGATGGAAGATCTCTTTCCTGTCATACAAGTAAGGTCTCCCCAACACAATACCTGTTATATCAAGCGAAACCACATCTAATTCAACAATGTCAACAAAATGTGCAGTCATTGCAAACTGCAATATACACTTCTTTGAAACTTGTAAATTGGCATCCTTACAAATCCAACCTAAAGGATATGGTTTTGGATGTGGTATGGTCTCAAGGTTAAGTTTCTTGACCAAGTCTTCAAAGATTAAGTTTTCTTGTGACCCACTGTCAAACATTGTGTCAATGGTGGTGTGCTTGGATATGACTCTCACATGAAACTGTTCAATTCTTTCTTCTTCATTTGGAGCATGTATGTGATAGTTTGATGTACTAGTACTGGGTTTAGTTTCAATTTATTTTCCCTTCATGTTCTTCAATCCCATGGCTATAATCTTAGATTCATCACCTGAACCATCTCCTAAATCATGTTGAGTGGTAGCAACAGTTCTATTTTTCCCTTTGTTATTGTATTTCTTGGGCTTCATTTCAGGATGTAATTTACAAAAATGAGTTTCGTCATGGCCTTCTTTTGAACAATGTTTACAAACCAATTTTTCTCCCTCTTTCTTAACATATGAATTCTTCTTGATTTTACCTTTTGAGGTCTTCTCTTTGTTTTTACCCTTGAAAGGTTTCTTTATACCCACTTTAGAAATGTTTTTCCTTCTAGCTTCGAGATGTGTGGCCTGAAAAAATATTTCATCTAGACTTGTGGGGTTAAACATGAGAATAGTATGTTTTAGGTAGCTATGTAAGCCTTCAATGTACTTGAGAAAATTATCTTGGCTTTGCAAATCTACCCCTAATAAGAAAGCTCTTCTCCTAAATTCTTGGGTGTATTCTTGCAAATTTTGTCCCTTCAATTGCCTAAAGTTTTTCCAGTTCATTATGGATTTATGCATATGAGCTAATGAATAAAACTATTTTTTTATTACAATAATGAAATCTGACCACGATAGAATAATTTTACCATGTTTCTTGATCTCCTCCTTTGTCTTGGCTTCCCACCAAACAAGTGTTGCACCTTCCATTCTCAATGAAGCTAATTGGATTTTGGTATCATCATCTTGAAGGTTCTCGATTCTCATTATAGACCTCCAATTTCCTAATCAAATTATCAAGCTTTTCTGCATTGACTTCACCATTAAACATTGGCAATTCAAACTTAACATCAAGTTTTAAAAAATGACTTTTACCAGTGTTATTTGACTTGTGTGGCTGATATACTGAAGATGAAGTAGAGGATGGTGATGATAAGGGTGAGGATGATGGCTCTCCATTTCCCTTCTTTGACATATATTCATCATTGTGACCTTCTGAAGATCCCTGTCCTTCCTTGTGAAGTTTGGATCCTTCTCCTTCTAGTCTCTCATTCATTTCTTGATAAAGGATTCTAACCATCTCAGTCATGTCAAGGAATGCTTTCTTGAACACTCTTTCTTCCTCTTTGGGATCAGCTTCTTCATGGATTTCTCCTTCTCTATGAGACATGCTTAATGCCGATTATATTTCCTTAGGAGGTGAACTAGGTGGTGGATATTGTGGCAATATTGCTCTCCTTTGCTTTGAATCTTCTTGATACCCTTATGCTCCCACCAATTTTCCTTCTCCTCTTTTGAGCTTGAGCCTAGTAAGCATCTAAAAACTTGCAAACAGTTAAACAATTATTTGCACTAAACAACACCAGAGAATAAACTCTAGCTCTGATACCAATCTGATCTGAAAGGACTGTATTAGTTTTGTTGTGATAAATGTTTTTTCAGTTTATAAACATGTGCATACTTGTCTCATTAGTTTTCTTAAGGATTGAGGATTTTAACCATGAATTGTAGATGATTTTAGTGAATTAAAAGCATGAAATAAGAAAAAATAACACTAAACAATAGTGTAAAATAGAGAAATAAGTCACCACATAACATTTACACAATAAGCATGATGAAGAAATTCACTTCTCCTGGGCTACATCTGCTAGTCCAGCTCCCAATGGCATGTCAATCTTTCATTATTCTCAAAATTTTGCAAATACATGTAGTTACAGGCCTCTAATGGTTGTTTTCATTTCACCAATGGCTCCAAAATGCTCCAATTAGCTAAGAATGACTCTTCATTCACTCTCAATGGCCAAAAATTGAGTCTCCTACTCATTTTCCCAGTTACACCTAGAAAAACTCCACTAAAAGTGGAGGACTCCACTTAACTTGAGTCAAAATAGTGCTTTCCTCCAAAAAATAGGCGTGCTCCAAAAATGTCACCAGAACTAACTTTACAATAAATGTTATGGTTAGGGATGGCCACATGCGCACCCCAAACCCTCACCTGACTGTAACGGTCGGCGGAACTATAGGTATAAACCATGGCTGAATTGGGTTAGAACTGTGGTAAGATGTGGGTTAAGTCTTGCCATTGAATACACCACGTGGAATTAATGTTACCATTACATGTGAGCTATAAACATTGAATGTTGGTGGTATTTACATTTGGTGGTTAAGTTTTATGTTGGAGTTTGAACGTTGTAATATGACCACCCGCGGGGACCACTGGTGGGTTGGGATCGATGGTAGTCCCTAACCCCAAACGTTAATACTTTTGAAACATAAATAAAAGTCACCTCCCATATAGTTAAATAATAATGTGCAACTCAGGTGGTTGTGTCTTGTGGTTGCTCGGCCAGAGGTCACGAGGTCAAGAACTGTGGACCTCAACCTAAATTTTAATATGCCATTTGGGGGACAGGTGGCAGCCTTAGGGCTAGCCACGTGTCGCCCCCTGATTGGCCCTTCAACCAAAATGTACAACCATTCAACCAACAAAATGGCACCACTTCTCATCCTATATTTGGCTCTGAGGAAGGAATATTCCTCAGAATATTCCTTTTACTGACTGTTCAATCCACCTTGATGACTGGGCATCCTAGTCAACCCTATCACAAATTTTACTTATTTGGGATTTCAGTCAGAATGCGATATCTCCCTCATACAACTTCAGTTTTTCAAACCGTTCATAGCGCCAGAATCAGGAAAACAAGATCTACGAAACCATCTTGGTTTCAACCAAATCCTATAGCTTTCTATTTTGAGAAAATTTTTATAACTCCTGATCATCTCAATGTCTTTCACTTTATCAGACTTTTTGTTTAAGGAATCTCCTATCTCTCCCTTTCTAACATAGCCCAATCCTACATATCAAGGTAATTCTAGCACTTGGATGGGATTCAAAATTCCTTGGATATTAAATCCTAGGCCCTTTCATTTAATCCCATATTCTTCATTAGCTTCGAACCAATTCCTGTGGTGTGTTTATCAAAACCACCAAAACCATCATCATAATGAGAGAATGAAACTAGAGAATCACCGACACTGTTTACTTCGGTTTATGATTCTAGAGAGGGAAATGTTGGCTTCGCTAAGCCTTTACTACTCTTTAACTTTTCCAAGGCTTTTTTCATGGCTTATAGCTGAGGCTAAAATCCATACTTCTCTTCTTCCACTTATTGTATAAGTCTCCTCAATTCAAAATTATTCGCTTGAATTCTCTAGTTAATATCTTCAAGTTCTCGGAGCCATGTAGTCTTTCGTGCTCTTCTCATATTTGGTACAACACCTACTACAATATTTGTCTCATCATCTGAATCAGAATCTAAGTCAATTGGTCGATCACCTGCAATCTCAATAACTGCAATCTTCATCTCATCGCCTTAATAAAAACCTAGGTCAATTGGTACAACATGTACAAATCCAAAAACTGTGACCTTCACCTCATCGACTAAATCTGATTCATGTTCTTGTTGCATGGTAGAAATAGTCTTATGTTTCCCTTTTCCACCATTCCTCTTTTTCTCCAATTCTGGATGTCGTTTCTAGAAATGCTCCTCATCGTGCCCTTATTTCTCACAATGACTGCAAGAGGGCTTTACTCTTCTTTTTTGTCGATGTCTTATTCACATGGTTTTCATGTTCGTACTTTCCCCTAATTTCAAGGTGAATGCATTTCACACTAGATGAATCAAGAATAGTGGGTTCAAATAATAACAAAGAATGTCATAGATAATTATGTAAAGAACCAATATAATTCATCAAAGTATCATCTGAATCTAAAGGAATGGCCAATGCCAAAGATTTTTTCCTGAATTCCTTTGTCAAAATTTGAACATATTGAACTTTTCCTTATCTCAAATGTTTTCATTCTATCATGGCTTTTTGTTGATATCGTAATGGATAAAATTTTCGTTTTAAATAAAAAACAAATTCGGACTAAGAAGAAAGGATTTTAACCACATGATTGCTACCTTTCTTAATTTTTCTCTCCCACAATACAAGAGTGGTGCCTCCCAGTTGAAAAGATGTTAGCTAGATCTTTGTCTCATCCTCTTCGATCTGTTGTATTCTGCAATATACTTCAGTTTGTATGATCCAATTATTCAACTTTTACTGGGTTAAATTCTCTATTAAACATAAATAAATCAAACTTTACATCCAAATCAAAAAACTGATTTATAAAATATTTTTTATGATATCTATTGGAGTGATGAGATTGAGATGATGAAGAAGAATAAATTTAAATTGAAAATGGAGATGGAGGTTCTCTTCCATTTCCCCGGTTTATCGAAGTAGTGTCCTATTATTTCTCTTTCTTCCTCTCTTCCTTATTTGCCAATTTATTCTCATAATCTGCAAATAATTTTTCTACCTTATTTAAAATGGTGTAGAAAGCTTTACAAACATATTTCTCATTCTCATTATGAACATCACCATCTGCCATTTTCCTTCTTCGTGTTGCATGTCCAATCTTTGGATCGAAGGACTTATGTTTACCTTCACCCTGTTTTATTTTAGTCATGTTTATTATGCACATACATAGTTCACATAAGGAAGAAGACCACTCTGATACCAAACCTAATTTGGAATCTACGATTTACTGACATTATCCAAGATCTTTTATTTAGTTGATGTTATTAGAATTGCATGAAAGATCATGTAAAACCATATGTGTATACACTTAAACAAGAAGCAACATAAAATAGAACATAAGAAGAATGCAAAAAAGTTTGATAATAAAGTTTGTCTAGTGTGAACTATGTCTTTGGGCCTTGCTTCATTAGTTGGGAGGCCGCTTCATTTATCTCAACAAAAAAAATGTAAGTACATGGAAAATTACATCATTATATCTCCAATCTTGGGAGTGCCTTAAAATTTGACTACTTAAACAGCAACAATCACAACACCAAGTCCATCTCATCCTATTGAGACTTTTGAAATTAAACATGAACCAATTCTAAAAGGCGCATTGTTGTCTCGAACTTCATGCCAAAAAATTAATGAAGAAGACATGTTTCTACCATGACCCTTGAATTCTACTGCCTAGATGCAAAAACTGATTGCACCATTGTGATGTTTGCAAAATTATAGTTAAAATGAGTATAAAGTTAGCCATATTTTGCCACCTGCAATTATGGCCCATTAGAGAATCTAAAATATTCCTCATAGAATTTGTGGGAGAATATTCCTAGAACATTCCAAGGAATATTCCCCTAGTATATTTCCATATCGAAATGTGCTCCCCACGATTCCACAATATTGGTTCCATCCTACGTGTGGTTCCAAACTCCAAGTTGTTGGCCCACCTGTTGGTCCTCGCCTACGTTGTATGGAATGGGTCCATTTAAATATAATATTGTTTTTCATTAAGAAAAATGACCCACTTGCCTGGATTGGTTGTGGTCAGTACATTGGGCGCTAGAGACCCAAGGGTTGTGGGTTCAAACCCATAGATCCAAACCTCCGCATACTAATTTTTTTAATAAAAAAAATGTTACTTGGTGGTTTATTTCATCGACCACGCATAAACTAATATCACGATAAGAATTCAGAGTCAATCTCATTGAACCAGCCATTGGATCAATAGTTCAACAAAATAGAAAAATTTCCACATAGGTTTGACTGGGCCTCCTGGGCGGCCAACTTAGTTTCACGTAGTGCCATCTGATTGGCCCACATAGAATCGTGCCATTGGTCCACCTGCACCCAATCACTTTCCATTTCACTCTCCTAGTCATAGGTCATACTGCCATGTGTCGATGGTGGATTGGTATGTACTGCAGTTGATAGGGTGTCATCCATACTGCCACATGGTGGTGTATGGAAGTGCCACATGGCACCCTAGGTACACCTACAATTTTTTGGTTATTGGATTAAAAATTTAGGTGGAAATAAATTTCACATATGGTGTTAGATTGAGGATTTATTCATGTCATTTTATTAAGAATGACGAGCTCTTCGATTTGAGATAGGTGTCAATGATATTTCAGGACCTTAAATTTTTTTCCTTTTGGGATCCTCCTGGATCATTGGTCACTCTTGAAGTTTTGAACATAGTTCCTCCAAGTCTTCCTAATTCTTAGGATAGTTAAACTAAGATTTTTTATTCCATTTTCTCCACATATTGGGGTCTCTTACATCCTACCAATATTATGAAAAATTAAAAATTCCCCTGTCTATTGTGCATTCCTTCCACTATTGATAGTGTCGTATTTGTGCCAGTCTAGAAAGTTGATTCTAGGAGCCCTCTCTAACTTCCTAGAAGAAGTTGCTATAAATAAGGTCCTTGTTGTTCCATGAAATGTTCCATATTTAATATGCTATGAGATCCCCTTCTAATATTTTTGGATTTTTCTTTGCTACGTTGGATGTATATTTGACTCTCCATAATGTTCCCCAAAGAGAGTTAGGGTTTTTGAGCCATTTCCACCAAGTTCTAGCTACCATAACTCTCTTCAATGAGTTTGTATCTTGTAACCCTATCCATCCTTTTTTCTTAGGTAAATAATTTTTTCTCTAGTCTACTAGAGGCCATTCTCTCTTTGTTTATGCATCCCCCCACAACTAAAAAATAAAAATTAAAAAAAAAATCAATAAAAAATAAAAATAAATAAATAAATAAATAAATAAATAAATAAATATATATATATATATATATATATATATATATATATATATATTCCAGGGAAAAAATCGGCAACTTTCTATTAAAATTAATGAAATTTACAACTTTGCAGATGCATTTAAGCATTTTGAGGCACCTAATGGGCCCGTGTGCTTATGCACACTAGTCAATGTAGCCAGGCTACCAAAAATACATTTATAAAAAGTCCGCAAGGCTAGGCTTGTCACGCTTGCCCTTTCCCGTTTGTACTATTTTCCAGTTCCCCAAATATAGGGGGGAAGGAACCGGGGCTAGCTCATCATTCCTAGTGGAGTTTTCTTTCTTAGAGTCTCAACTTTCTGATGCATGCGGTCTTTTATTCATTCCTAAGCTTATAGTAGAAGCGTGCATGGTTTCTATCGTTGGCTCAACTGTTTATGACATCTGATTGGTTTCCATTGGTTGTTGTACTACTTGTTCATGGTTTCCTGGTTCTTGTGCTGACTGTTTTTCCTCCTCTTGGGTTGGGATTTTCCCTTCATATTTTGTCTCTTGCTCTGGTCCTCCTGAGGGAAATTGCCATCCCTTTGATGCCTACCATGTTTTCTTCTTCTTCTTATACTCCGTTGGTGCAGCTGGGCAGGTGTTTTGCAGGTGTCTTTTTTTTCTGGCATGTTCTGCACCTAAATGTTGTGTTTTCATAATCCAGATGTTGCATCCATTTTTGTTGTTTGTGTTTCAAAATGATACTTTCAAGGAGCCCCTTGTTCAGGTCCAATTCTACACAGATTCGTGCAAAAGTGAATATTCTCTCCTCCAGTCTCTGGATATCTATTTTGATATATCTCCCTAGACAGTTTTCGATACCCTCTAAAACTCCTTCATTCCAGAAATGGAGCGGGAGATTGTATAGCTGAACCCATACCAACATTCTGGTTATCTCCATTGTATTGGTGTCAAAATACGGGAACCAAGGTGTGGTGAAAAGTCTAGTTGAACCCCAAAACCATGGCCCAACTCTAAGGATGATGTCTCTAGCTTCTTGTGATGTAAAGTTAACTATGAAGAATCCCTTGGAGCAGAGATGTATATCACAATCCATGGTCAGTTAGTAAAAATTCAATGGAACAACTCCATTGGTTTTGGCTAGTAGCAATTAAACCTCCAAATTATCACCTGAGTTTCAAATGTAGATCGGTATTCCTCGATCTCTACTACTTCAATGTTCAGTTCTGGAATGTAGTTCATTTTCTCCATAATATACAGTTTGGGCATGTTCTCTATCTATTCAAGTGGAGTAGCTTCTCTATTCTTTCCCTGCAGTATATTCCTATAGGTTGGGCTTTTCTAAGAACCTATTTTGAATATGTTAGCTTCTTTTGTCTGTCCTTGAGTTCTGTTCTGATCAGATCTAGTCGATGTGCTTCCTCCTGTGGCTCCTCCTTTGAGTCTTAGAGTCAGGATTATGGAAGAATTCCTTTGTATCTGATAATATTTTAAAAGTTTTCCTTCTTGTAGATTTTTTCCAACGAAAAAAAGACTTTGTTTTTTGGTTGGGATTCCTGATGAGGATTGGATATTCTGCTTCAGATATGTGATCCGATCCAAATTGTATACCTAGAGGGTTTGGTATTTTCTGCTTAATGTTCTTATAAATATTTGAAAACTATTTGCTACTTTGTTTTCCTTTTCTTCTACTTCTTCCTTGTGAATTTTCTTTTCGATACCCTTTGGAATGTACCCTGTTGCAGCCAAATGGCTGGGCCCAAAGGCCTCTGCCTCCTCACTTAAGGGGAAGACAAAAATGAATTTGAATCCTCTCCAAAGCTGTAGGCCCAAAGTTGTGTAACCAACTCCAAAAATAGAAGAAAAGAGATATTAACGCCTTAGATATAAGCCACTTCGAGGGGGAAACCTCCAATACATTACACGAATGAAAAATTCATGGATGATACAAATGACCAAAACCTCCTTCTATATATAGGAGTCCATGGGGCCACAATATAATCCTAGTGGGGCCACAATGTAATCCTAGCCGACCTAACAATAATAATGTAAGGGCACAATAATAACAATATGGGGGTTACAAGGGTACAACAATAACAATAAGGGGGGCTACACTAACATAATAAAGGACTACACTATTAATATAGGGACTTAACATGCCCCTCTCCTTCAAACAAGTGTTGTCCTCAATGCTTGATTATTTCTTGATGCTTCTGTATAAAATTCTCATCCTCCCATGTGGAATCTTCTATAGGAAATTTCTTCCACTTGCCGAGATACTCTGAAATTGATCGTACTTGTTGAGTTCTTGTTTCTGTGATTGCTTCATAACTTCTTTCAATGTGAGGTTGATCTTCCTGTTGTTTTATTTGATTCTACACCAAAGTTAGGTTATCCTTTTAGAGTTGGAGAACTTGTTGTTGATTCTCGATGTGATCTTCCACTACTTTACCATCCATATTAGATTTTATTTAATCCTTCAAACCATCCAAATTAGCCTTCATTTCTTCTTTTAAACCATCTATGTCATCTTTGGTTGCTCTTCATAAGATCAAAATGTTTTGCACTTGGTACCATAATTTTGATAGATCATGTTGCAATTATTCATCTTCATGAGTCATAGTAGAGCCTTATGAAGGCTTAATGGGTGTTGAATTATTTTTATGGGGCATCTTTTAGAACCCAATACTGATATCTATTCTACAATATGCCCTTGGAATCGATTCAAATTGATTCTTCAAACAAGAATTATGCAATTCGGAAAAAAATACACACCTTTTTCTTGCTTTTGAGGAGCTCGATATTGAAATTGGATTATCCCTGTGATTGCAGCACTTCATTATCTAAATTTTGGTGCCGATTTAGCCCTTTGAATTATCTTTCGAATGCCACAGGTCTGACCTGATTTGGATTCTCCAAGACAAATTCGTGTCCAATCTCCCACAATGACCTAATTATGGACTGGTTCAGTAGAGCAAACTTGTACGAATTCACACGTGTCACTGTTTCATCCTTTGTCTCTAAAATTCATAGCCAAGAAACTAAATTCTGTTTACTTGTAACCACTTTTTACGGCACTCCAATCCGATGCCCAGAGAGAGAGAGTTATTGAACTTTTCCCACGATCACCTCTTTGAGATGAAATTCACGAGCCTGAAAAAGCACTACCTTCCACAGATTATATCTCCAAAAATATTGCGAACCAAGCTTTGAAATTTTTTGAAAAATTTCCTCAGGATTTTAGCTTCGCACCATAGGAATTTTCAATTCTGAACCTTCGTAGAAAAAAGGTTACAGCACAAATTCCACGATGACCTGTTTAGGAGCCTGAAAAAAGACCTAACTTCCACAGATCATATCTCTGAAAATATTGCGAACCGAGCTCTAAATTTTCTAGAAAATATTCCTCAGGATTTCAGCTTCATACCCTAAAAGTTTCAGCTTCTGAAACTTCGTAGAAAAAAATTTATAGTGAAAATTCCACGATGACCTATTTGGAGCAGCAAAACCCTAGAATCCAAAGCTCTGATACCAAATGTTGTGTAACCAACTCCAAAAATAGAAGAAAAGAGATATCAACGCCTTAGAAATAAGCCACTTCGAGGGGGAAACCTACAATACATTACATGAATGAGAAATTCTTGGATGATACAAATGACCAAAACCTCCTTCTATATATAGGAGTCCATGGAGCCACAATATAATCCTAGTGGGGCCACAATGTAATCCTAGCTGACCTAACAATAATAATGTAAGGGCACCATAATAAAAATATGGGGGTTACAAGGGTACAACAATAACAATAAGGAGGGCTACACTAACATAATAAAGGACTACACTATTAATATAGGGGCTTAACACCCAAGAGAATATGGAGTGGAAAAGAGTCGACCAGCCCAAAACCCTAGCCAACAATCAAGGCTGAGATTCGGCCTTGGAGAGTGTACCTTGAAAAATAAAAAATAACGCATTCATAGTAAGGGAAGATAGTCACCTAGGGAGGATGCACCCTTCGAAACCTGATGGGTCCAGCTTCTTTTGTGTGAGGTCCATTCCCCGTCACTCTGCGGGGGGCCAGCGAGCTATGTAGGGGGTTCCATAAATATTTGTGCTCATATTTAGATTCGTCTGACTCTGATCCCTTCCGCCCTTGTCTCCTTAGGAAACCAAGGCTTCCTACCCCAGCCACCATCAACTTCCTTCCGCAAGATGGAGATCCGCCTAACCTTGCCATGTATGCCTTCCATCCTTTGTGAGATCTATATGATTCCTTTCCACCTATGTGGATCTAGATCCTGCTGTCTAAGTTTCTCCACTAGAATTAAAACCCCATAACCAGACCATTCCTTCTTGATTTTCCCTTTTGCAGAGCCGTTTTTTCATCAACCTCCTGCTCTACCCTGCGAAGATACTCAACCTTGCCGATCTGGGCCAGGCTTCTTTGTCCGTTTGTGTGTTTGAGAAACCTTCATTGTGATATCTCCAATGTAAGGATGCATGCATGTTGGCCTTCTTGGGTGTATCGATACATGTGTGAATGGGTTTCTTTTGGTTCAAATCCATCCCATAAACTTATCCAGTGGAAATTTTGATGGATTCTATGTGCTTTAATGAAGGATGGTGACGTTATTTGGGCTTGAGTGAGCGTGCCCACCCCCCTTGGCAGACTTGCAAGTATCGGGCCATTGCCAATTGCAGGGAGGTATTCGCTTGAAACTGTAGCAGCTGAGATGGCTTCTGAAATCCAAAACCTAGATGCCATTTTTTCCTTTTTGTCCATTTTCATATATATATATATATATATATATATAATAAATAAATAAATAAATAAATAAATAAAATTAAATAAATAAAAAATTGTATGTTTTGTGTTTTTTTAGTACAATTTACTGGTAGCTACAGGATAAAAATAACTATAGAGGCATTGTTTTAAGAACAGATTTAAGAAGGGTTAGTCTACCTAGAAAATTGAGAGCTTAAAAGTCCAGCTTGAGAACTTTGATTCAAATTTTCCTAGCAATTATTCCCATGAGATGAGTCTATTTGAGTTATCTAGGAGTAGAACACCCATGTATTTGGAAGGAAGAGAGCATGTATGAAAACATATAGTACGGTGTGTATGAATTTGAATAAATAGCGGGGTGTTAAAGAAGAACTTTTGAGATGTGGATGCATTAAATTCCATGCCTGAGGAATCTTGGAAGTCCTCTAGGATTTTCTTGAAGGCTTTGACATCATTAGTAGAGAGGTGACCCATGAATATAGTGTCACTAATGATTTTCTTATTAGAGGAAGCGATATAATTTTAATAAGATATCTTTAATGCAATTATGGTTTACAATAGATTTAATGGATTTAGTCAACCGTTTTGCCTGAGCAAGAACATAAAAGGGATCCCTGTCAAATTCTCCTCAAGGATGTGAAGTTGTTTGAGGGAGAACCGTTGAACAATATGGAAAATAAGGAGTTGGAAATAAGGGATAATATCTAATATATCCATTTTTCTCCAAAGATGAAGGATGAAAGCATATGATACATGTGTTGTGAACTTATTTTATAAAAGACCTTGGAAAGGTCTAACTTAATGAGCATACATGGTTTCTTTGTGACCTTTAGTGAATGAATAAGTTCATGTGCTAGTTATATGTTGTCCATAATATGCTTTCCTTCCACATACCTGGTCTGCTCTTCTAATATAATGTTCAAAACGATGGGGTTTAGTATCATGGCTACAACCTTGGAAATTATATTGTAAATAAAATTAGGGGGAGATATAGCTCTATAAGTAGATGGAATTTCACCACTTTAGGGACCAGGATGATGAAGGTGGCATCTAAGGTAGCTAGAATATAGGAAAATATTCTAGAGCACTCTACCATCACATAAATGTCATGCCCTAGATTTTTTCAAAACAATTGAAAGAAAGTCATAGTGAAATCATATGGTCTAGGAGCCATTCCTTTTTTCATCTCTTTTACCACTTGTTCCACTTCCTATAAACAAATATCACTCATGAGAAATGCATTCTTATCTAGAGTGAATGTTTGCCATTATCTTTTATATCATTGGCATATTTTACCAAATGGATTATGGGAGAAATTTTTTGATAGTATGCCTTCAAATATTCCTTTATGTATTGGTGGTTTTCTAACTTGTTTCCTTTAAATATCTGATTTGATTATGTTGTTTATGTTGGATCTTCAAACTGTCAAAGAAGCTTGAGTTACAAGCTTCTTAATTTGACCATTAGATTCTTGATTTCATTCTCCATAATATTTCCTCCTGGGTTTGCCTTTCCTCCACAATGAGGTAATTCTCATTTCTTTAATTACTAATTCTTAAAAAATTTCGTCTTCCGTGATTTTATTTTGTGTTTTCTCCATTTATTTTTGTGTTTTGTTCATTTCCTCATGAATGCCTCCAAACTCCTTCTTATTCCAATATTTTAAGAAGTGTTTGATATGTTTCATTTTATAATGGAAGTTGTACATGATTAATCCTTTAGAAATGGGAGATTATGGAAACCACTTATATATCTTGTCCATGACCATTGCATGTCTTATCTCTAAGGGTTTAGACTAGAATAACCTACTTATTGGTATACACCCCCATTTTAAATTGAGGTGAATAAGCCAATGGTGTGAGTTGTGACTTGGGGGGATATTTACATGAATTTTCTTTCCTGTGTCTACTAGAGATTCTATTAATCAAATCCCTATGGCAGGATGTATTTGGTAGGGGTATTTGGCAAGAGATTATTGCTGAGAAGTATTTAAAAGGTAGAGCTTTTCCTGAGTGTTTTAGAAGGGGCATGGTTAGGATAAAAAGTGGTTCTTACATATGGATGAGTCTCACTAAGGTTAGAAAATGGTTGCTATAAAATATGCCTTGGTTTTTTGGTAGAGGGAAGAAAATTATGATTGGTTTGGATTTTATTCTTGGTGTTACCTCATATTCTTCCTACAATATTGATTGTATTGTTGCACTAAATAATATAGGTATATTTTTCTTTGATTAAGAAATTTATCATTGACAGCTGGATTTTCCCTACTTGATATGGATGAGTGCAGATGATATTAGGTTATCAAGAGGTCATGTATCTACCTAGAATTGACTCATACATGAATTTAGAGAAGTTAGCTTCATGCTAAAAGAGGTGGGTGATTATCTGGTGTAGAATGGAGTTTTGAAATAGGGCTAGGTGATGGTCTTAGAGGTTTACCAACATATTTAAAATTTCACAAATCCCATAAACAACATCTACTGATATAGGAAAACGTGGAGGTGGTAGTTTCCATATAAAGTGGTAAATTTTTGTTGGTTGGCTTGGAAAAACAAAATTATCACTTGGGAAAACCTCTGCAAAAGGTGTTTCACAAGTTTGGGTTGGTGTGTTTTCTGTCATATGGCACAGGAGGATGTTACACATCTCTTCATAGATTACCCTATTTCTATGGAGGTATGGGCATGCATTATGAAACAATTTTGGATTTCTCAGCAAGTTGTATTCAATTCATTGGAGTCTTGTTTCAGATGTTGGAAATATTTTCATTGATGTCAAAGAAGTAATAAAATCAGCAGAGAAGCAGTAGATAAGCAGCAAAGGTAGCAGAGAAGCAAATAAGGTAGCAAAGAAGCAGCAAAGGCAATAGAGAAGCAGTCAGGGAAAATTTTAAGAACCCCCTTAGATTTATATGTATAATAAATGGGTGAATCTCCATGATACATAGGAAAAAAGGAAGGCGATTTTATCAATAATATAATATGTATATATAATTTTTTGGAAAATCTCTCACCATATTATATTATCTTATAAAATCAAAATCGGAAATAAAATTACCGAATGCGGGTGCCTCGTAGAGAGAAGGCAGCATGCCACACGGCCCTCCCATGCACCAAGCAGTTGTCCTCACCACAAGGCATCACATGGCTTTGGCGTGGGTGCCATTAAATTCCCCTTATCGGCTTCAAAGCAAGGCACCATAACAAACACTCAACTCCACATTCATTTCCTCCGTCGTGAACTCTCTTTGGTTCGTCTTGGTTGCCGAGTGCCCCAGCCATTTATGGGCAGTGGTGATGATGCTCCTCTGCATTTCTCCTTTCGCTTCTCTGTCAAGTTGGCTCTTGGCTCTATCTCTTCTTACTATGATTCCGCCCCTCTCTCAGCCCTTCAAACTCCCTCCGCCCACTTGACCCATGCTGCCTTCAATCTCTTTTCTCGCCCTTCGCTCTTCATTAATTCCACTCAGTTGCATTCTCTGAATTATGCTACTTCCATGCCTTGCCGCAATCGTATGCATTTTCGCAAAGGCAGAGGCCGAGGTTTTCCTAGTCGCACTCCTATCCTTTCAATTATGGAGGGCACAGTGGATTTTTCCTTGGCCATGGATGTGCTGGAGGTTTTTGACCCTCGACACCTCTCTACCCATTTTTCTCTCTGAATTCAGCACCTAACGAGCCCTAGAAACATGAAGAACATGCTTTTATCTAGAAGACCATCATTAAAGAACATGAAACCCATGCTTTAATAAATAAAATTTTCTTGTTTGCTACTTATGATACATACTGAAATGAGTACAACAACAATTATGAAGAATGAAACTACTTACATTTTTAACAAATACTTAGTCCCTCAACCAAGGGTTTAAGACTTAAATATCATAAACTACTTAGGTGTGTTCACACTAGAAATTTCGGATATATAAGAATTGAAGTGTTAATAAGAAATAAAACTTAGGGAATTATAGCTAAAAGCCTAAAACATGCCATGCATCTTCCAAGAGATGGAATGAAGTGGCATCTAAGTATGAAAGTGAATTTTTCTTTGGTGAAATGGTTAATATGTAATGAGGTACACAAATCACGTAGGAAAAATGATGAGGTGCCATCAAAATGTATGTGTGAAGTGATTTCACCTAAGAAAAAGCTATAATATGCTTGCAATAAAAAAATTGCCTAGGTAAAAGAATGGAAAAATGGCATGAACATGAATGAAATGAGGTAAGTGTATTACCACATTAGAGGATAATAATTATCTAACCCTGTATCAGAAGGAGAAAGTGACTAGGATGTTATTATTTGACCACATTGATGTTGGTTCATGAAGAACATTATGCACCACTAAAGAAACCTCCACTGATAATATAATCTTGTGAAGGCTATAATCATCATTCCAACCAAGGCAACCACATTATTGTAAAGGAGAATCACTATGCTGATCATTCAGGAAGATGATCAGATGAGGGACTACTCTCAACCGAAAATAAGTGTGTTTGTGGTCCTTGAGCATCCTGCAACTTACCCCTAAAATATGCATTTACCAATCATGTCAACATGAAGGGGTGACAACAAACACAAATTTTATCAAGTGGACAATGAGAAGAACATGACTGTAGGGTTTCTCTACCTGTAAAGACAAAACCTAGTTCCAACCTTGAAAAATTGATGTTCTTTTTCTTCAAATAGGATAAGTTATAGTCTCTGCTGAAATATTTATTGACTGGTAGATCATATGTACCAGTTAGAGCCAAGGATAAAAACCCAATTAAAATGATCGCATGACCAATATACCTCCATGTGAAGTAGTCAATCACCACTGCATAAGAAATCCCAACAGTAAGAAACTCCAAAGATGAAGGGAGGAGACTTGGAATTTGAGTTACACACACCAATACCAAAAAATTTCAAGAAACAAGATTAGATATTTAATCTGGGCTCCACAGGTATCCCAATCAACCAGTCCCTTACAAGGAACATTGTTCAGCATACCCTTGTAGCACAAGGTGAAAGTGACCAATCAACTAGTCCCATGCAAGGAACATTGGTCAGCATACCCTTATAGCACAAGGTGAAAGTGACCAAGATGTGATTATTTGACCACCTTGATGTTGGTTCATGAATAACATTATGCACCACTCAAGCAACCTCCACTAATAATATAACCTTCCGAAGGCTAGAATCATCATTCCAACCAAGGCAACCAAATTATTATCAAGGAGAATCACTACGTTGATCATCCAGGAAGATCATCACATGAAGGACTACTCTCAAACAAAAATAAGTGTGTTTGTGGTCCTTGAGCATGTTGCAATTCTCCCCTAAAATATGCATTTACCAATCATGCCAACTTGAGGGGTAACAACAAGCACCAATGTGATCAAGTGGACAATGACAATAAAATTGTTGTAGGGTTTCTCAACCTACTAAGACAAAACCCAGTTCCAACCTTGACAAATTGATGATATTTTTCTTCAAATAGGGTAAATTATAGTCTTTGTTGAAATATTTATTCACTGGTAAATCATATGTACCAGTTAGAACCAAGGAGAAAAACCCAATTCAAATGATTGCATGACCAATATACCTCCATTTCAAGTAGGCAATCACCACTGCATAAGAAATCCCAACAGTAAGAAACTATAAACATGAAGGGAGGAGACTTGGAATTTGAGTTACACACACAAATACCAAACAATTTCAAGAAACAAGCTTAGATATTTAATCTGAGCTCCACAGGTATCCCAATCAACCAATCCCATGCAAGGAACATTAGTCAACATACCCTTGTGTTGCATGCAAGACACACCACAAACATTTACCCTTGTCTTCTGTCAATTAACTGTGCTACAACTAATGCACACAGCCACCATTAGCAGACCATTAAATGCTTGGAAAAAACTAGTTAATGATTCCAAAGGGTTAAAGATTATAAAAATGCAATGCATCACTGTGAATGTAGAAATTAAGTGAACCCAATTTTAAGCTACTAAGTGCATATTTACAACGATCAAATAAGGAAGTATACAACATAATAAAGGTATGAAAAAATTTCATTATTTGAATCACCTATCGTAATTATCCTTAACAAGCCCTTAGAAGAAGGAAGAGCTCCATTCAAAGAGAGGGTATCCTTGGCCAGATTAATAAGATAAAAAATAATTACTAATGTCCAATAGATGACCACAAAACTAGGTCAATAGGAATGTGTTAGGTACTAAAGGAAAATGAAACATCTCTAACTACATCATACTAGAGTGTGGAAACAATGAGGTGATATAGAGGCATAAGGAGAGACTGCAAACCAGTCTTCTTTATAGCTTTAGTTACTGCCTAAGAAGTCACAAACCTGAAATAATTGACATATAGGCTTAAGAATCTAATTAGGATTTACATAAGATTCTTTCCTCCCAACATGTACAGTAATCAAGTCCAAACCTGTGCTCAAGTTCAATGGGGACTCTTGGGGTTTCATTCTTCTTGTAACATCAAAGTTCTTTTCCATGTGATTTATGAAATATGGAATGAAAAAAGAAGCAAAACTAACACATTTTATTGAATCATCAGTAGTTGGAGGTTTATTTGGTTCCCAAAGGAATCTGTCAACAACATCATGCATGCTTGGAGTCTAGTTCTTTGAGGAGCAGATACGAAAAAATTCTTTTGGCAATGTTAGTGTGTAAGCTTTCCCCATATGTTCCTTCAATCTGACTGTGCATCCTTTCAAAGTAATTGTTTCTAACTTTCTAGATGCTTTAGCTGCCCTATCTTTGGTAGCCATAAGGAGGTGAGATAGATCAACTCTGTTGACTGTGGAGGCTCCTGTGATGCACTCTTAAATATTAAATACGATTATTTCAAGACCCCCGCCCTCTAGCAAGGTCAAAATATGAGCACAAGCTTTCTTCATAACTAGAAAACTCCACTTCACTTTCATTCTCAATGTTTTCTAGTGGCTTCTCTAATTTTCCTAGTATAGGTTGTGGGCTAAGGCTCAACACATTAGAAAATAATTGTTTTAAGAGGGACAAGTAGTCTCTACTAGTGCAAGCTAGTAGATTGTTGGAACATTATTACTGGAGTCATGTAGTAGCGAGTCTGAAGATAAGAAATCTAGATTAGGTTCCATAATTGTACTCTTTGGTTATTACATAAATAAATACAAGTATTTATCAACAAGCTTCCAAATGGTATATTATTAAGCAATGCTTTCTTTATCAAGTTTCTATTTGTTGTTACTTACAAAAATGTTGCATGCTAACTATTTGTAAAAATCCCTAAAGAAATTGAAAATATATTTGTATTTAGTGTGTCTCATTGAGGAAAGGGTTATTTTTCATCAATGTGAAAATACTTGAAATGATGTCACTATTGTAATAAGTAAGCTATCTACCTAAGGGGATATAATAGTTGATGAACCTAGAAAATAGAGAATATGTCACACATAGATGGAAGAAGAAAGAAAATGATTTTTTCTTATTCTGATTCAAAGGAAGAAGAAGTAGAAATGGGTGATCAATAATATCAACCGTGGGGAAGCATCATGCATGCCTTGAGGAATTTAGCTAGGGACAATAAGAGTTGGTACAATGGCAGTAACAATTGGTGCAGACCATCGCTCAATCATTGAAAAGCTCATTGCAAGGGAATAAAAAATATAACAACATGAGTGGCACTAGGAGATCAAATGGCCAAAATATACAGCATGAGAAAGACTTCAAATTTAGCCAAATTTAACTCACAATCACCCTCCAGAATAGCACATAGACCACTCCTACCAAAGTTCTTATAAAAACAACAAAGGAATAATACAGGGAAACAATAGAAGGGTGATGTTTTTTATGACAACGTAAATAATATTATAAAATGTGGGAATATTTTCATTATTCTATGTCATTGTAGGAATTTTTCACCATACAATATAAGGGTAGTCCTAGGGAACATGGATGGGGATAAAAAACTATGATATTATGAAAAAGGAAAGAAAAATAACTCTTCTCGCTTTTGATGAGACACTAGTTGTACTTCTAGGGCATTGGTTGAGAAGCTAGATACTTCAATATCAACTCTATGACTGGGATAGAGGAAATCCAATATGCTACTCTACATCTGAAACACAAAGTTTTTCCCTATTGCGATTTAATCCTATTGTGCATGAAGCACTACGATCTTCCAACACATCAACTGTTCTCATCCCCAGAGCATCAATACCATGTTCACCACTCCTTCAACAAAGCAAAGGAATCTCTCAAGAAACCACAAAATCCCTATCCACTGACCAAATCTTGGAATACTAAACATAAAACAAAAGTAGCAGCGCATCAGGAGTACAAAATTGACATTTTCTAGCCTCCATCTAGAGAGATAGTATGGTTACTGTGTAAAATCTATAGAGAATTCAATATGAAGGCCATTTACCATTATAATGTTTGAGTAAATGCACAAGTTTCAAAGAAGTGAGCAAGATCTACCAGGGACAGGTACAACCAATCAGTGATTCAATTCATTACTAGGAACAATATTCCCTCAATCCAACACATTTCATTTAGTTTCTTATGTAGTCTATACACTATTACCTACCCCAAAATTTTGAAGGGAAAGTACAATTTATCAAAACATCATAACAATCCACCTCTAGTAGCCACTGATATCAAAGACAAAACAAATATCTTCTTCAAAAAAAATGCATTTCTTGTTGAAAGAGTACTCACATAGAACCACAGAAAAAACACAATAGTTATTGAGAGGGAAAGATGCTTATTGCTTCCACAAAGATTGTAATATTGTGTCTAATGCTTTGAAAACTCATCATCTACCCATTTTCTCCTCTCGAAGTGTTATACAAGCTTCTATTACAAAAATTCTACAGGAAATTCATGGATGGTTTCATCCAGATCACAAAGTCTAGGAAAGCACACTATGTTCAGCCAATCAACCTGGTCAAGCATACTATCACGAATCATGCCCATATACAAATTTATTCCAATGAACTGTCAAAGCTAGAGATTTTGACAGTTGAGCCAATCTTCCACTACAATCTTGAGAAAAGATTGTAGAATTAATAAGAACTAAAAGACCAAGACTTTCAGCATACATAAACAAGAAGAGAAGATTCATAACACTGTGGACTAGAAATGGATTGGCATAAGACTAAGGGGAGTTTTCAAATGGGGAAAGCAACAACTCTTCAGGATTTTTTGGAGAAAGAAGAAAAGAAGAGGGGCATGAGGAAGAAGAAGACAATTATGGTAAGGTAATATTTACTTGTAAACTCTAGCTATTACAAATATTGCCCAGATCTCAATAACAATAACAAAGTCACAACTTTTACAAAGAATTCCTCCAACCCTTCCGATGCAGTCTTCTCCAAGTTTTAGGTAGCACATCGAAAGGAGACCCATCCGCTTCATACAAAACAGAACAAAGCATCCCAATCTCTGGTGTTCACTAAAAGCTCATCCTTCACCAGAAAGGGAAAACCACCAAAAGCATTGAAAAATGTGGTGCAGTTGGAGATGATGTGCAGTGCCCCCTTTACACCATTATACTCTTTAACCTTTTCTTTATACAACTTCTTGATAATAACATGCACATTACAACTCATACTCCTTATCCAAATTTTTCTACAACTTCTTGATAATAGCATGTGCATTAGAACTCAGATTGCTCCTTATCCAATTTTTTCTACAACAATTTATTGATAATAACATGTGGCATTACAACTGAAGTCCAAGATGGCCGCTACCACCACATCACTTGCTGACTAGCCTTCCCTTTTAACATTTATGTGTGTAGAAGAGTCAAGGCCCTAGTCTAACCTTTTGCTATACATAGTTGGTATTGAATGATAAGGCTTGTTGTCTACATTCGTTGTGGGCAACAACTGAGATATTGACCTTAAATTGTTTCCACTTTATCTAACTGTTATACCTTGGGTGCAATTGGATTACTATTCGTAGGTTTAGTTGGGGCTGAAAAATGCTACCAACATAACATTTTTCCAGACAATAGTCAGTTATTTTGAAGCTTAAGCTTCCTAAAAAACTTATCCCATAAACTACAACTACACTGAGCATGACATGAATAATATTCCCAATACTCTGTTTAGAAAGGTGATACCATGACTCTCTCAAGTCTAAGTTGTGTATTCTGCTACAGACTCATAATATGGGTTAGAAAAGACCATTAAGATTTGAAATCTGGAATTCTCATCTGACATTCTAATATCAGAATACCTATATTTGTCCAATGATACTTTGAGTGTAATGAACAACCATATCCAAATAATATCTCTGCTAGGTTTTATGCTTGAGTTTGTGGTGCATGGATTTCTGATCTAGCATAGTCCTTGTGGCCATTAATTCATGTTCCACCATCTTAGTTGGCATGCTTGGGCCCTAATGGCCCACACCCATCATAAGGTCTTTAACAACCATTTATGGCTCAGCCTCAGCTGAAGGTAAGATCAATTCATCTGAACTCATCTTTAAGATAACTCTATAGAGCAAATTTGTTGTCGTAAAGAAGTTGCAAGATCACTTTCATTACCACAAAGAAACCCCCAAAATTTTTTTACAATCTACAAGGTAGTGATAGTCCTTTTGAGGACATTTCCATTGATATACATCAAGAATGCCAAATTAGTTGTAGAATATATGAAAACATGCATATTTGTATATAAATCAAGATATAAGAGGCCATCAACCATCATAGAACATCAATGATTACTTGTTTGGAGCATCAACCATCTAAAATCTAGATTTTATCAATTACAAACAATCATACAAATTTTGAAGTCATATAATAGAAACTAGACCATTAACTTAATAAATGAAATAGGTCATATAGCAACTACCAACAATAACATGACCAAATAGTTATGTTTACAAAATAGGCTATCTATAGTGTACACACTGAAATATGAAGAACAAAAGGTCCAAAACAACAAAATGAGCTAGTTTCCAAACACCTCTCTATAAGTGTTTACCAATTCTAAAAGCACCCATGTTGCCAAATGTTGTCATTGTGGGGTAGCACAACCATGCATCTTCCAAACCTGTACAGTAATCAAGTCCAAATCTGTGCTCAAGTTCAATGGGGACTCTCGAGTTTTCATTCTTCTTGTAACATTAAAGTGCTTTGCCCTGCGATTTATGAAATATGGAATGAAAAAAGAAGCAAAACTAGCACCTTTTCTTGAATCATCAATATGTTGGAGGTTTATTAAGTTCCCAAAGGAATCTAGCAACATCATCGTGCATGCTTGGAGTCTAGTTCTTCAAGGAGTAGATACGAAAAAATTCTTCTCGCAATGTTAGGATGTAAGCTTTCCCCATATGTTCCGTCAATCTAACTATGCATCCTATCAGAGAAATTGTTTCTAAATTTCTAGATGCTTCAACTGCCCTATCTTTGGTAACCATAAGGAGGCGAGATATATCAACTCCATTAATTGTGGAGGTATAGGTGATGCACTCTTAAATATTAAATATGATTATTTCAAGACCTCTGCCTTCTAGCAAGGTCAAAAATGAGCACAAGCTTTCTTCAGAACTAGAAAACTTCACTTCACTTTCATTCTCAATGTTTCCCAGTGGCTTCTCCAGCCTCTACCACTTCTAAAATAATTCTTTATAGGAATTTGAGAAAGCGGGGAGGAGTATGGATAACTATCCCAGTAGAGGCATTGAATATCTAACCATCTCGTTAGGATATAATATATATACAGTTCCCAAATAATCACCTTCAAACCTTAGCAGCTGCAACCCACTCATGTCAACGGAATAGTTACTGAACACCTGAGGTTGTCAGTGATGCCAAGTCTCGTCCTCCTCCAAAGGCTATGCCCATTTCATAGAGGTGATCATGCAACATACAGATTTTACTGTTGACCTCTACAAGACACTTGTTTTCCAAGTTATGGAGACTCAACAATCCTCCCCAACCAGATTCATCTTTTATTCTTATGCCCTATAATATTCTTCTATGAAGAAAAAGTGACTACCAATATTGACTACCAATATTGAATTCTCTTCTTTCTTTTGGTGATCCATTTTTTTTTAAATAAAAGGTTAATTAAGATATATTATATATACTCATGAAAATAACTATAACTGAGAATCTAAGATACAAGGTTCCAGGTTTCAATAGTGGGCAAGGATCCCAAATTTCAATGAAGTGCCCCCTATCTATCATATTCATCCCATGAGACTAGAAGGGAGATTTAAAGAGACTTTATCCTATTCCTAAATACCACCACTCCCTAACACAAAGGGGGGATATCCTTTCTTATATGTATCTACATTTTTAACACAAAATGTCTTTATAGTAAATTTTCTGAGCTACATTCCAGGGGCCTAACTGCACTGTAAAATATATCCAAAATATGAAACAAAATGAACTCATGAACAAGGGATATCTATCCAATGCCAAAGCTGAAGCATACTACCAAAATGAAAAAGAGAAGATATTGTCACATGAGCCATACTGAAATGTTGATCACTGGGATTGGGATGTAAGATACTTCTCCACAGTGGGTTGTTACACCCCATCTCATGGCTATATAGCAAGATAGTTATTAGTAAATTTCTAGAGCAGCAAGGGACAAAGGAAATCCATAGAGAGAAAAATATATCTTTCTCCTCTTGTTCAAGTGTGTCATAGATAATTTTAAGCCTCCTTTGTATGTCTGAAGGAAGTGCTTTACATATTTTGCAAAATTGGGCTTTCAAATAATCTAAAACATTTTTTCCATGAAATGTTGCACAAATAGCTATCTTAGATAAGGGAAACCCATCATAGACATCCAAAAACTGTCTAACTACTTCAAATCCCACTGCAAGACGTGGCTTGTGTAGTGCATGCAGGCCAATAAAATTTTGAGAATGTTATCTGTTGAGGCTTGTCAAATTTTAAATGGCCTACCTTCTGATTGCTAAGATGGTAAAATCATTGTTAATGTAGCTTGTCAAATTTTAAGTGAAGCAACGTTTTGATTCCTTAGATGGTAAAAATTTAAAATCATCATTGAGGTTTGTCAACTAAAATTAGGTTAACAGAATGAGGGCCATTTATTAAGGAAAGATGTCCTTCACTAGTGAAAATAATGCATGCATTTGCTCACCATGATCCACGCCATATAAAAATTATGAGATTGAAAACATGAAAGATGGTGTGTGAACATCACCATGCCTTCATTGATGCTATATATTGACTGACCAACTATAGTCAAATCCTCATAAAGTTTCCTTTGTAATGATGTTAAATAGCTCTTAGCTGCAACTTCTCTTCAGTAAAAAAAAGAGCAAGATCGATTATATCCTGATCTTCTCTTCAGTAAAACAAAAATTAGGATCGATTGTCCATTCAGTTTTACAGGTTCATGATTTTCCTAAATGGACACCGAATCAACAAGAGTAGCTTGATTTTGCATTTAATGGCATTCTAATTATAGTTCAACACTACAATCAACTATTTTTTCCAAATGTCAATTTATCCTTATTCACACCTTTCCTTTCATCACATCCTGATATATTTCCCTAAAATAAGCAGTATCTTTGTTAAAATCAACAAGTTCCACCTCCAGACAATTCATGCCAGTCCAGAAATAATAACATCCTTATCCATATTACTTCAAAGAAGTTTATCCTTATCAAAGAAGTTTACACCCTCAAATAAGTTTCTTTGTTTACTTTGAGAAAAATTATGTGTTGCTTATCACACCTTAAAAATACACTTATTTCTTGAGTAATCTTATCTTCCTAGGACCCCTGACACAAATCTTAAAAAGACAAGCAAGTAACCAACAACAAAAACTATTGTCTGCATACCAAGCAACTTCATACTTTACAATAATTTTCACTATAGCTTGCATTTCCCTTAACCTGGCATCAAACTATCAAAATTCAAAAGACAGGCCAACAACCAATATAACATCTTGGTAGCTAAGAGTAAAATTTAGACATATGGATATGAGATTCTAGCCATCTCAAACACAAAAATATTATATGGATGCAAATTTTTTTTCCCAATTTCTCAATTTGGTGACTCACAAATTATGTACAAAAGAATTGACATTTTTACAATATAAATACAAATGAATATTTTTTGACACACAATACGCTTGATGTTTGTGGCTAAATGGGCTAATCATGTACATCATTATTTATTCTAGTTGCCCAGAAAGCAGCCACCAATCATCATGTTGTACCGGAGTAATATGATCCTGGTCTTGAGATTATCATTAACAACACTCCATTATGATAAGAAAGCCACCTTTCTAGTTGTGTTTAGTTCTTACATAGCACAAACCACCAAACACGACACAAGATTTGGAGGTAGACATTGTTTCTCTCTTTAGACCCATAAGAAGGTTATTTTCGTGTACAATTTTTTTTTTCAAATTGATAAATGCAGGTAATTTAAAACTATTTTCTACTGCTATATAAAGCCAGGCCACATGTGGCATTATTGTTTAGTAGCCTTCTCATGAAAAAGGCCTGAAAGAAAAAATTTTAATATCACAGGGCCTAAACTATCAGCCAACATTCTCCAAAATCTCCGAAAGGAAAAACTGTTGTTGGATTCTTCTCATGAAAATTGAAATAGAATTTCTTCATATTTTTTGTCCTTGATATACCTTTGATGCTCAAAATAAGGAAAACTAATATGTACACCTCAAAACACACAAAGATAATGATTTATTTTCTTTGTCTTCAACAGCTCCCTGAGATAGGGTCAAAACAATCAATTTTTGGCCCAAATTACAAGCAAGTAATAGCCCAAAATCATTGAAGCCTAAAGTAAATATAAAATTCTGATAATGCGTATTTACCACAGGCGAGCTCTTCTGATTCTTGATAGTTGAGAAGCCTGCACACAGTCAGCACAGAGCATATTGAGACAAAAAGTTTCTTCATATTCACTACCATAAATATACCTTCCACACTTGTCACAACGTGCAATAGAAAATGTACAATCCCGACACTCTCTAAATGTCTGGTACTTTTACTTTTGGCAACTTTCATTGGTGCATTCATAAAGAAGCCTTGCATTCCCACATCTAGTACAAGCTTCAATATCAATTGTACTGTCATCATCATATGAAAGTGAAGACCATTAGGATAAAACTGTGGTTTTAATGAATGAAACTTCTACTGTAAACCACCATCCAAAAGGTAATTCAACTTCTCAAGGTGCTCTCTTATTATCCCAAAAATACCACTAATTCTCAAATCCTTTAATCCGTGCATGTTTCATTCTCTATGTGCTTTGACATTTTTTACAATTCCATCGACAGTCAACCTTGTGCAGCTTGGAAAACATAACTGCAAAGCCTAGAAACAAGTGCACCACATATAGTCAAGGGCAGAGTAGGAGGTACCAAGAGAAAATTATATTTCACTTAAAACTTTTGAATTAATGAGCTTAAATTGAGCAAGTGTAAGATAACAATATAATTGCATGACGAAAACCTAATACACTTGATAAAAAAAAGAAAAGTCTACAATAAATTAAAAATATGGTTTTGAAAAGAATGGACAAACTAAAAAAGAGAACAACCTACAAGTAGTACCTTCCATGCAACATCATTTTCACAGAAACGCATTACCTTTCCATGTTTCCAGATATCTAACGAAAATTAAGATATGACAGGCAAGTTGAGGAGTAGCTCACCAGTGTCTGAAATAATAGAAGACAAATCAAGGAACGAGAAATTTCAAACACATAAGAACATGAAATACCAAATGGAAGAGTTTCACCAGTGTCTCCCTCGATGGTTTCAACATTTTGGGGCAAATTCTACCTACATTTCCTTCAAAAAATAAACTTCTAATTTTTTAAGTTTATATCGTTTTATCATTGTATTTAAAGGATAATAGGGGTTAAATTCACATGCAAACACATCCATTTAGTAACCTCGTTTGAAAACATTTTATGGGAAGCATAATTCCATTTCACGAAACTCATGCAATTAGATTAACTGAATCTAACTGTTGATATTTCTAATCATGCCAAAATGTAGAAAATGTATATTAAGAAAGTACATATGTTGTTATTTTCAAAATGCAACTACTAGTTTTTCCAAGAAGGGTTGTTGATAAGCACAAATGCAACTGTTAGTTTTTCACTGCGATAACAGAGGAAATTTTCTTTATGTTCCTCATCCACATTATGCAACACAAAAAAAAATTCTGGCACATAACTAGCTGCTTTCATCTGCACAGATGATTTATCTAATGTTGCATAAATCTCCTTAATTTGTGGGTGAAATCTATCGTCTAAAACAAAGGCATGCACCCTAACCTCAACCTCAATCCAGCTATATGTTGATTCTTTCTTAACTCCCTTGTCATTCATCATTTTTCTCACCTTTTCTACATCCTCCCACCTGCCAACAGTGGCATATATATTATAAAGTAGTATATATGGTGCTGCATTTTTTGGTTCCAACTTGAGAAGGCAATCTGCTGCACGTTCTACCAGCCGAATGTTTCCATGAATTTTGCATGCACCAAGTAGTTCCAACCGTACATAATAGCATTAGGTTCACATGTCATCTCATTAAATAATTCTTCTACTTCATCCAGGCATGCATAGCAACCAAGAATATCAATCATGGAAGCATAGTGTTATGATTTTGGTGTTAGACAATGATCTCGTCTCATGGAATTATAATATTGATAACCTTCTGCATGCAGAGAGAACACTAATGAAAGTGACCTGTTCTGGCTTCATGTTAGAACATAACATTTCTTCATATAGTTGGAGTGTTTCGCTGCCATACCCATTATGAGAAAATCCTGCAAGCATAACATTACATGAAATCAAATTACACTCAGGCATTTTTTTGAACACGTGGAGGCACTTTGTATGCTTTCACATTCGCAATACATATCAATGAGAGCACTTCCATCAAAAACATTTGTTACAAACCCATTTTTAATAGTATGGTTTTGAACCTGCTTTCCCAATTCCAAGGCATCTATAGTGGCAGCAACTCTAAGAATGCTTGCAAAGGTGACCTGGACTAGTTTAGCACCTCTCCTTTGCATTTCTTGAAATAATTTCAAGGAATCCTCACTATGTTCTTATTGTGCCTAACCTGCTATCATTGCAGTCCATGAGATGACATTACGGTTAGGTCTTCTCTCAAATATTGAGCATGCTTCATCTAAGTCCCCACATTTGGCATACATATCAACCAGAGCATTTCCCACAAAGACACTTGAATCAAATCTTGTTTTGATGATTTGGGAATGAATTAGTTTCTCCTGTCTAAGAGATTTCAAATTAGCACATGCACTAAGAACACTCAAAAACGTGAAGTTGGTAGGCTTCATGCCTTCTCCTTGCATTTGTTGAAAGAGCTTCAGGGCCTTCTCTCCATTCCCTTGTTGGGCATATCATGTGATCATTGGATTCCATGAAATTCCATCCCGTTCATGAATTTCAATGAATAATTTTTTTGCATTATCAATGCTCCCACATTTTTCATACATATCAGCAAGGGCAATCCCCACAAAGAAATTCGACTCATATCCATTTATAATGACATGAGCATGGATTTGTTTTCCCCTATTTACATTTAGTAGGCTGGCACATGACCTGAGAACCCCTGCAAAGGTAAACTCGGATACATCTAGCCCTTTCTTTTGCAATTGGCTATAAAGGTTCAACGCATCTTCCCCGCATTGGTGCTGAGCATATCTAGCAATCAAGGCATTAAGTGAAACATCATCTTTCTCTAGTATTGTGTCAAACATGAGTTGTGCATCCTCCATATCTCCACATTTTTCATATATATCAACAATAGTATTCATTATTAACACATTTGATTCGTATCCAACTTGGATAATATGAGCATGAATTTTCTTACCATATTCTAGATTTCCAAGGCTAGAGCAAGCACTAAGAACAATGGAGAAAGTGTTCTGGTCTTGGTTTACTCCTTCCCCTTGCATTTGGCGAAACAACTCAATGGCCTCCTCACCCCATCCATTTTGTGCATATCCTCCAATCATTAGAGTCCATGACACTGGCATACCAACCACGCTCCAGAATTCAACCCTGTAGTCAATTGGTATTCTTGGAAGGTTGCATTTTCCTCAGTCAACCTTTCCTTTGTTAAACCTTGATACATCTCCTATAACAAACATTCTCTTGAAAGTTTTCATGTTCCACATTCATTCAATCAGCGAATGCCATTCTGAAAACCCTCCAACTTTCCATGCCAGAAAATGGAAATGGGGATGAATGCAACCCAAAAAATTCCATTTCCCTCATCAACTACATCATTTACCTAATTAATGGCGTAAACTTGGAGCGAATGCCATTCCAAAACATTCCAACCTAGTAAATCAGCTCCATTGCCCTCATCATTGGAGTAAACATAATTGAGGACTAATGCCATTCTAGAACCCTCCAACCTAGTAAATCGGTTCCATTGCCCTCATCATTTTCATACACTATGTGGTGAATGACATTCCGAAGCCCTCCAACCCAGTAAATCGAGGTCGAATGTAATAAAAAATAGACCAAACCAGTAAATTGGGAGGCGAATCAAGAATTTCACATTTTATGCACTCCTATTTTATTGGGCTAAAACATAAAAATTAATTATCTTTAAAATAATTTTGAGGCTAACTATACAAGAATTAAAAAAAGGGTTTTATATAAAAAATTCGCACCTCCGAAATCTAAAACCCTTTAAATCTCGCCCTTGGGCTAAAATTCTCCACTAAAATTTTCCTTGGAAGGAGTAAACACAGTAGAGAAGCAGCAAATTCTTGCAACAAGTGTAATGATCCCAAATCAGAGTGAATGAAGAATACATAACAAGCTTATTAGGAGTAGTGTGGAGGAACCTGTGTTGCGGAGTAGCGACAGTATAAAGCTCAAGAGAGAATTGCGTTCAAGAATACAGAACAAGCTTAAGAGGAGTAGCATGGAGGAATCGATGTTGCAGAGTGGCGACATGATAAACAAACAAAAATAGACTAAGGCAGGAATACGTAGAAAATTTCCAAAGGAAGTGAATAGACAGTCAATATTAGATCGCAGAAGTGAAGGCGAGAGATGGACGATAGAGATTGAATCACATCAGGAGCGATTTCACAAATCACAACTTTTAAGAGATTATCGATAAGGCGTCGCATGGTAAGTTAAGTTGGTTGCGATGCAGAGTAGAGGATCCACATGTCATCACTGCACAGGAGCACATATCGCAGATCTTAGAGGTAACCAATTAAGAGTTCGCTCGATATGGTAAGTTGTATGCAATGTGATGAGGGATGAGCCACGTGTCAACACTGTGCATGAGTGCACATTGCAGGTCTTAGAGGTTACCATTAAGAGTTCGCTCAGTATGGTAAGTTTATGCGATGTGATGAGGAAAGGACACATGTCAGCACTGCGCACTAGTGAAAATATCGTAGATCACAAGAAATAATGTTTAGCCACTAAATTAAATCATAAAGGTTGCGAAGTGCGATCGCCTATGATTGGTGGAAAGTGTTGTGGGACCCTCCAGTAAAGAAGTTCTGCCTATATGTAATTTCCTTGGGATTTATGTATAATTGGGTGTAAAGTAACAATTTGTGATTTCGCACATATTTTGATATCTGCGTAAAATGTTAAAAGCTGCGTGGAAGCAATGTGCGACGTATTTTGATTGGTCAAGTAGTGTGGGACCCGATAACCCCTATTTCACGTTTGTTATGTGCGCTCTATTAATAAAGTATGCATTGTTTGATCGCTAATGTATGTATGTGGAATAAAATATGATATTGTACTTCGTTGCATTAAAAGGGAGTCTATGTGGGTTGAAAGAAAAGGCTGAATGCGGAAGAAAAGACTTAGGTAACAAAAGGAAAAGGGTGAAAACAACAATTAAAGGCCCAGATAAGTAAGAGGACCCGACCTCATGCAGAACAATGAAACAACATCGTCAAGTCGGGAAAAAAGGGGAGTTATGCAGCACAGTTGAAATATAACTGCAGAAATAGAAAAGACAAAGGAACAAGAAGCAGAAGAGGACAAACACACAACAAAGCTAAGAAGCTGAAAGGGTTGAATTGGAATATTATTGTAACTGTAAATGTATTAATAATTTTATATTGTTTGTGATGCAAAGGAAAGTCTCCATAGGCAAATAAAAACTCCAATTTAATACTGAAATGAGTGTATTTAGTGTTGTAACATCCTGAATATGATGAGTGAGGAAATGAATCAGTGGAAGGCAAGAATCATGCCTATTCACTTCATATTCCTATATAGAATACAATCAACCATGAAGTAATCTCTATAAATGATGTTATTGTAATGTGAATAAAAACGTTAAAGAGTGGAAGAATAAGAAAGATAAGATAGAGAAGCTGTGAAGATCCAGAGCTAATATAAAGCAGATTTGAAGGCTGGAAGGACAACAGTGAAGAAGGTGTAAAATAGAGCTGATATCCAGGTAAATCAACATATGATTTTATTGTAGTGTGAGGAATTTGGTGCTTCCATATCTAGTTGTAGCTTGATATATGTCCAGTTGTAGCTGGTTGAGGTAGGAGCCTCTTGTGGGTTGTAGCCTGTAGAAAATAGATGGGAGTTGGAGCTCCCTTGTAAGTAGTAGCTTACAGAATTTGAGGTAGTAGCCTCCTTTAGGTTGGAGCCTACAAAAAATGAGTTGTGAGAGGGAGTTGGAGCTTGCCTTTGCATGAAAACAATAATAAGATGTCGTTTTCTCCCTTATGGGTTTCCACTTATATCCGTTGTCTATATGCATGATGATTCTGTGTTGATGTTATGTATTTAATCCGCTTAATACTTTTTGCTCACATATTAATATTGTTGTTTCATTATACATTAAGTTGATCATGAAATGAAGGTGTAAATAAGTTTAAAAGAATTTTTTAAAAGTCCATAAATGTATTAAACTGGTTCACCCCCGTGTCATTTTAACTAAGTGTTTAACAATTGGTATCTTAGCCAGTTCCTTATGTATCAGTTTATCAACTGGAAGGATATCCTAGGTCCCCAATATGGCTAGCCTAGAAGGATCCTCAACAAATAAAGCCCCTTTGTTTATTTCCACAAACTATGACTTGTGGAAAATAAGAATGAGGACGTAGGTAATGTATTTAGGAATAGAAGTGTGGGCTGCTCTAGAAGAAGGATATGCTCCAAAGGATACTGACACAGAGAAACAAGCCAAACAAGATTTCATAGCTAATGCAAAAGCAATGAATTCACTCTTGAGTGGTCTGTGTGAGTTAGAATTTATCAAAGTAATGCATAGTAAGACTACGAAAGAAATATGGGATACATTAGAAAATATCCATGAGAGAGATAAAAAGGTGAAGATGGCCAAACTGCAGACCTATAACACTCAGTTTGAAAATGTAAAAATGAATGAAGATGAATATATAGCCAATTTATTCTTAAAGGTTGTGGAAGTTGTGAATAACATGAAAGCTCTAGGAGAAAACATTAAGTAATGTGTAATTATAAAAAAATATATTGAGATCTTTACCATCCAGGTTTAACCCCAAGGTTTCTACCATAGAAGAAACAAAAAACTGGGAAACATTGACCATGAACCAATTGCTTGTAAACTTGATGGCCTATGAGATGAGACTTTCAAAAGGGAAGTAAAATGTGAGGGAGGCATGCTTTAAGGCTGATAAGTGTAGAGAAGAGAAGGAAGGTGCATGCTCCTTCTCTGATGAAGAAGAGGCCCAATTTGTCAGAATATTGGAGAAAGTCATATGTAAGTATAAAGGTAAGCTTCCATTTAAGTGCTTTAACTATGGAAGAGTGGGGCACTATGCATCTAAATTTCCTCATAAGAAAATGGAGAATCAGTCAAGAGGGAAAGAGAAAACCAATTTCAACAATAGGCTGAAAGGAAACAGATTTAATCGAAGATCATTCTATGTTCAACAAGACAACAGTGCATCTGAGAGCTCATATGAATCCCCCAACAAAGAAGGAATATCAGAATTCATTTTGATCGCTAAGGAAGAGCTTAAGGAAGGTCTCCTGGAATTTGAAGACGAAGGTGAGGTAGATCTTGAGGGAGAGCTAATTAGTGCCCTGGAGGAAATAAGCATACTTAAACATAAGAGTAAGAAAAAAAAAGAGATTCTTCTAAAATATGCAAAGACAGAACCATATTCAAAAGCTCTTATTAAATTGAAGATTGAACTAGAGGAATCAAGGAAAATAGAGGATATTATGAAAAGAGAAATAAAGGAGAAAATCAGGAGCGAGAAAAGCTGGAAGAGGAAGTGGTAAGCCTGAGGAAGAAATTAGAAAAGGTCCAAATTGAAATAACTATGAATATTTCTCAAATCAAAAGATCTGGTCATTTGGACAAAATTATTAATGCTCAAAGATCCCCTCATATAAAGGCTAGGATAGGATATGAAGGAGAAACCAACAAATCCAAGGTAGAATATAACAAGAATATCATTTTTGTAAAAGTTGTAAAGGATAATGAAGCAGCAAAAAGGGAATCCACAAAATTAGAAAATAGGAAGACCATGATATATAAAGAAATAATCAGAAACAAGCAGCAACCTCAAGTGACAAAGAAAGAAATGAAGAAACAATCAATTGCAAAAGACTCATGCGCTCCTAAGGATGAATTGAAAAAATTCAGAAGATGTCAAAGGAGGTTCCTTCCTCCTATGAGAAGTATCACTTAGTTCGCCTGCCACAAAACTGGACATATTGTGGCACACTGTAAGATAAAGCAAATCTAGTCCAACCAGCAAAAGATGCAACAAACGAAAAGATTACCTCAAACAACTCTCTCTGCCAGAGACAGATACTACTTCCATGGGTATTGTTTTTATTGTAAATGGTTTGGTCATAAAGCCATGGAGTGCAGAACACATATATAGAGACCGGTGTATGGAAACTCAAGGGGAATTAAGAACAATGGTGGATTCACTTGTATACATAATCCATTGAGAAATACAATCAAATGTTTTTGCTTCCATAAAATTGGGCACAAGTCTCACGAATGTCCTCTCAAAAGCTGTGGTCTATCTCATCAGGAAATTTACCAAATAAATAGTTGCATCCAATGGAAAAAGAAGTTAAATAAGTGTGATCTAGTTCTAATAGCTCAAGATCAAAAAATCCAATGGTATGTGGATAGTGGGTGCTCAAAGCATATGATTGGAGAGCGAAGCAAGTTTATAAATTTTCATGAAAAGAAATCTGGAAATGTAACATTCAACAATGATAGAGGAGGGAAAATCATGGGAAAAGGCTTAGTCAGCCTGAATAATGAAAAAGGAGAGGCTTAGGATGTACTATTTGTGGATGGTCTGAAAGCCAATCTACTAAGTGTCAGTAAAATGTGCGATAAAGGCTGTGAGGTCATTTGCAGAGCCCAAGTTTGTGAAGTAAGGTCTATCACCACAAAAAATACCTGGATAAAAGGTGCTCAAATAGAGATTAATGTCTATATAGTATAAGAAGAGAATGAAGCATGCCACATCAACAAACTTAATGAATCTTGGCTATGGCATAGAAGATTGGGACATATAAAATTTGACCACATCATCAAACTGAGAAAGAAGAAAGTTTTCAAAGATTTTCTTGCAATAAAGAAGCCTCCAAATACCATATGTAAGTCCTGCCAACTAGGAAAACAAAATCGCACATCATTCAAGGCTAAAGACCAACTATCTCAAGTAAGCCTCTTTAGCTTGTACACATGGACCTGTGTGGACCTTCAAGAACTAATGTACCAGGTGGATAATCGTATTTCATGCTGATAATAGATTATTTTTCCAGATTGACATGGGTGGCATTTCTCAACTATAAATCCAAAGCATTTGAGAAATTCAAGATATTCAAGGCACTGGCAGAAAATTGAACTGGATGTAAGATAAAATGCATCATCTCAGACAGAGGAGGTGAATTCACTGACGATGATTTTGCAGACCTGTGCAATGAATGTTGGATAAAGTAACAGTTTACAATTGCAGGTACACCTGAATAGAATGGAATGGAAGAGAGGAAAAATAGGTTAGTACAACAGATTTCGAGAGACATGATGTAAGAAAGTAACATTCCCCAAACCTCTTGGATAGAAGCACTACACACAACTGTTCATATTATTAACAAAGCTCATCTTAGACCAAATTGTGGCAAGACTCCATGGCATGGGAAAATGGCATCAATCAAGAACTTTATTGTCTTTGGTAGTAAATGTTTCATAAATAATAATGATGAAAAATTGGGGAAGTATGATGCAAGAGCTGATGAAGGAATATTTTTGGGATATGCATCCAAGAGTAAGGGATACATGTGCTACAATAAAACACTACATAAAATTGTGGAAAGCACTGATGTGAGATTGGACGAAGATCTTCCAAATAGAACCAGAAGCACAAACTGCACCAATCCTCCAGATGATCATGAAGATGAGAATCAAGAAAATGAAGAACATAGTAAGACAACATACTGAATTAGACTCAAAAGGACCCTCGAGACACACTTAGAAGAACCATCCAGAAGATCAAATTATTGGGGACAAGAGTGCAGGAGTCCAAACTAGAAGACAACTAGCTGAACAGACCAAGGAAATGTACCTAGCCATGCTGTCATAGATAGAACCAAAAATTTTTGATGAAGCCAGCAAAGACAAAAAATTGGGTAAATGCTATGAATGAAGAACTAGACCAAATTGAGAAGAACAAGGCCTGCGAGTTAATGCCAAGACCCACTCGCGAAAACGTCATTGGCACAAAGTGGATATTCAAGAATAAGGCGAATGAACAAGGTCAAGATATCAGAAATAAAGCCAGACTTGTATGCAAGGGATACTCTCAAATCGAAGGACTTGAATATATAGAAACATTTTCCCTTGTAGCAAGAATGGAAGCAATCAGAATGTTTTTGGCTTTTGCATGCTATCATGATTTCAAGGTATATCAAATGGATATGAAGTCTATCTTCTTGAATGGAGATCTATAGGAAGAAGTCTACATGGAACAACATGAAGGATTTTCCTTAACAGATAAACATGACTATGTGTGTAGATCAAAGAAAGCCTTATACGGTCTCAAACAACCTCCATGTGCATGGTATTCTAGGTTGGACAAATACTTACAAAAATAAGGTTTCAAGAAAGGAGGAGTATACAACAATATGTACATAAAGGTTGATGAAAATGAACTCTTAATTGTAGTACTATATGTAGATGACATCATGTTTGGTAGCAACAAAGATGAGTTAGCAAAAGGATTTGCAGAAGAGATGAAGTCAGAATTTAAGATGTCTATGATTGGAGAGCTTACCTTCTACTTAGGACTTCAAATTCTATAAAAGAACACAAGAATATTCATTTCACAAGAAAAATAATTAAGAGACGTGTTGAAAAGCTCCCAAATGGAAGACTACAAACTTGTGTCAACTGCCATGATCACTGGATGCAAGCTATGTCCTGATGATGGATCTGAAGATGTAGATAAAATACTTTACGGATCTATGATAGGAAGTTTGTTATACCTAACTACCTCTAGACCATACATTATGTTGGAAGTAGGACTTTTGGCAAGATATCAAGCAACACCAAAACAAAATCACTTGCTAGCAATCAAGAGGATATTTAAATATCTGCAAGGAACTACACATTATGGCCTATGGTATCTGAAAGGAAAAGACTTCACATTGACAACATATATAGATGCAGATTGGGTTAGCTGTGTGGATGACAGGAAAAGTACAAGTGGAGGTGCATTTTATTTGGGAGAAATTCTGGTGCCATGGTTAAGAAGGAAGCAAACATCTGTCTCTCTATCTATAGTAGAAGCGGAATACATAGTAGCAGCAGCTTGTTGCACACAAGTAATGTGGATGAAAAAAACTCTCTAAGACATGAAGGTAAGCATCAATGAACCCATTTCTATTAGATGTGACAATACAAGTCCAATAAGTATATCAAAAAATCCAATAATTCATTCGAAAACCAAGCACATCCCAATAAAGTACCACTTCCTCAGAGAAAAAATAGTAGAGAAAATAGTAAGGATGGAGTATGTACCAACAAAGGAACAAACAACAGAAATATTCACAAAACCTCTTTCTAGATAACCATTCAAATATCTAATAGACAAACTAGGGGTAGTGTCTGTAGATGATACTCTTCGATACGATCAGGAAAAAAATTGATGATACACCAGTAAAGACTGCCATATAAGGAACAAAAATAGTGCAGTAGATAAGTTAGTATCAGACAAGAAGCATCATTCTGGGGGGGAGAGCAACCCATAAAATGTGTCACAGAAGAGCTAGAACTATGGAGCAGTGGTATGGTATAGGTCCTCAAGATCAGAGTATTAAGGTAGAAGTACATCAAAATACCAACACATATCACCTCTATAGAGAAGTAAGGGACATAAGTATAGAATATTCCATGGTGAAAAACCTTCCATGCAATCTCAATAATGTTCAAAATGTTCTCCCAAAAAATCTTGTACACCAGTCTGGAGCAGTAAGGTATAAAGTCAGAAGAACCTAAACACAACTCAGAGAAAGGAAATGCAAAGATAGAAACTACACTGGGAAATCTGAAACCCTTTGTCATTGATGTCAAAGTGGGAGGAAAAGAAAGCAGAAGAAAGGCTCCTCTGAAAAGAAAGCAGAGGAAGAAAGACACTTCTCAGAATGAAAGGGGGAGGAAGTCCTAGAGGAGGTGTTGGAGTATTGGTGGATATGTCGCCATCACTGCCAAAGGGGGAGACTATTGGAAATATTTTCATTGATGGAAAATAAGCAGGAAAAGTAGCAGAGAAGAATCAAAGGCAACAAAGAAGCAGCAAAGGTAGCAAAGAAGCAGCAAAGGCAATAGAGAAGAAACAAATGCAGCAGAGAAGCAACAAAGGCGTGCAGAAAGCGTAATAATACCAAATCGGAGTGAATGAAGAATACAGAACAAGCTCAGGAGGAGTAGTGTGGAGGAACTGGTGTTGCAGAGCAGTGAAAGTATAAAGTTGAGGAGAGAATCACGTTGAAGAATAAAAAACAAGCTCAGGAGGAGTAGCGTGGAGGAACTGGTGTTGCAGAGCGGTGACAAGATAAACAAAAAAAATCAACCAAGGCAGAGAACACTTAGAAAATTTCCAAAGGAGGTGAATGGACAGTCAGGATTAGATCACAAAAGTGAAGGCAAGAGATGGATGGCGGAGATTGAATGGCATCACGAGCAATTTAAAAAATCGCAAACTTTAAGAGTTTAGCATTAAGGCGTCGCATGGTAAGTTAAGTTGGTTGTGATGCAAAGTAGAGGAGAAACGTGTCATCACTATGCATGAGTGCACATCGTAGATCCTAGAGGTTACCAATTAAGAGTTTTCTCAGTATGGTAAGTTGTATGTGATGCGATGAGGGAAGAGCCATTTTTCATCACTACGCACGAACGTACATCGCAGATCTTAGAGGTTACTATTAAGAGTTTTCTTGATATGGTAAGTTGTATGCGATGTGATGAGGAAAGAGCCACATGTAAGCACTGTGCACTAGTGCAAATATTGCAGATCGCAAGAAATAAGGTTTAGCCACTAAGTTAAATCATAAATGTTGCAAAGTGCAATTGTCTGTGATTGGTGGAAAGTGTTGTGGGACCCTCCAGTAAAGAAGTTTTGCCTGTATGTAATTTCTTTGGGATTTATGTATAATCGGGCTTAAAGTAACAATTTTTGATTCTGCGCATATTCTGATAGCTGTGTAAAACGTTTAAAGTTGCAGGCAAGCAATGTGCGACGTATTGTGATTAGTCAAGTAGCGTGGGACCCGATAACACCTGTTCCACGTCTGTCATGTGTGCTATGTTAATAAGGTATGCGTTTTTTTATTGCTAACGTATGTATGTGGAATGAAATTTGATATTGTGCTCTGCTGCATTAAAATGGAGTCTATGTGGGTTGAGAGAAAAGGTTTAATGCAGAAGAAAAGACTCAAGTAACAAAAGGAAAAGGGTGAACACAACAATTAAAGGCTCGAGTAAGTAAGAGGACCTGACCTCGTGCAGAAAAGTACAACAGTATGGGTGAAGTCGGGGAAAAGGGGCAGTTATGCAACACAGTTGAAATATAATCACAAAAATAGAAAAGACAAAGGAACAACAAGTAGAAGAGGACAAACACACAACAAAGCTAAGAAGTTGAAAGGGTTGAATTGGAATATTATTGTAACTGTAAATGTATTAATTATTTTATATTGTTTGTGATGCAAAGGCAAGTCTCTATAGGAAAAGAAAAACTCCAATTTAATACTGAAATGAGTGTATTTAGTGTTGTAACATCCTGAATATGCTGAGTGAGGAAATGAATGGGTGGAAGGAAAGAATCATGCCTGTTCACTTCATATTCCCATATAGAATACAAAAAGGCATGAGGTAATATTTATAAATGATGTTATTGTAATGTTCATAAATATGTTAGAGAGTGGAAGAATAAGAAAGAGCAGATAGAGAATTTGTGAAGATACAGAGCTAATATCTAGCAGATTTGAAGGCTGGAAGGACAACAATGAAGAAGGAGTAAAACAGAGCTAATATCCAGGTAAATCAGCATATGCTTTTATTGTAGTGTGAGGAAGTTGGTGCTTCCATATCAAGTTGTAGCTTGATAGATGTCCACTTGTAGCTGGTTGAGGCAGGAACCTCCTGTGGGTTGTACCCTGTAGAAAATAGATGGGAGATGGAGCTTCCTTGTAAGTAGTAGCTTGCAGAATCTGAGGTAGTAGCCTCTTGTAGGTTGGAGCCTATAGAAAATCAGTGGTGAGAGGGAGTTGGAGCTTGCCTTTGCATCATAAAAATAATAAGATGTGATTTTCTCCCTTATGGGTTTCCACTTATATCTGTTTTCTATATGCATGATGATTCCATGTTGATCTTCTGTATTTAATCTACTTAATACTTGCTGCTCACATATTAAGATTGTTGTTTCATTATACATTAATTTGATCATGAAATGAAGGTGTAAATAAGTTTTAAATAAAGTTTTAAAAGTCCATAAATGTATTAAATTGATTCACCTAGCCTCTTAGTTTAACTAAGGGTTCAACATCATATGGTGGTTTAACCGGAATGGAAGATATAAAGTTTTACCTCTATTTATTCTATGGAAGATCTGGAAGGCTAGAAATATTTCTATTTTTTATAACAAGCCTCCCATGATCCACAATATCTGCTCAAAATATTTGGTTTGGTTATCTGACAAGGTGTCCCCCAAGTGGGTTGACTCTTCTTTCAAGACTTTCTTTCCTCCATTACAAGTGTTTTTTCCAGCAATTTTCTTTGATGGTGTGACTTGTGATAGCATGTGTGGATGCGAAGTGTGGCTCAATATAAATCTTCACATTCAGTTCCTTTTCATAAAGTTTGATGGGTCTGGTACAAATCAAAACACAAAGATAATGAATCTCTGGGGTGTGTTGGTCTTTGCAAAGTTCCTTCAGATCCAAAATCTCTCTATTTATGGGGACTCTAGATCAATAATTTATGCAGTGGCTGGTCAATCCACCTTCATGGTCCCTTCTTTGACATTATGGATAGATCACATTAAGTTTTTGGAGGGATCCTTTGATCATATATATATCTGACGTCTACAGTGAACACAACACAGTGGTAGATAGTCTCTCAAAGCAATGTTTGGTAGCTGTTGTTGGATTGATTCAATATAGATTTTGTGGGGGGCACGATGATGATAGAGGGAAGGTTTTATGTGTAATAATTGGTTCTTGGAATGCCTAATCATTTTTTGGACTATTTGGTATCTTATTCACATATTTTGTATGGTTATCCTTATTGCATAGCTGAATTTGTTTTCCCATTCTTTACTTTCAGATGGGCACTCTTTATACTTTGATGTCTTTAGTTTTTGTTTCTAGGTGTTAGTATATTGAGGCATCCTAGTCAGAGAGTCTTGGCTTTCCTTTCTTTTTTCCTCTCTAGTTCTTACTATTCGGACTACAATTCAATCCTTTATTATGTTGATATTTCTCTTTGTAACATTGTTACCCATTTAGAATTGTTGATTTATAATATAAGTGTCAACATTTTTTTCTTCTCAAAGAAAACAAAACAAAATAAAAACTAATTTCACATACATTCTGATTAAGTAGATCAATTTCTCTTAATTTTTTATGCATAAAATCTCTATATTATTAAGGTTAAGTGGATTTGGTGCTTCGGAGTTAAATAATTTTATAATTTTTATATTATTACTTCATTCTCATTATTTAGTAGATTTGGTAGTAGATTACTCTTTATTATTTGGTTATTGGATGTTTGTTGGTATTGTTTTTTTGGAATAATATATGTTAATATAATTATGATGATAATAATAGATAATATTCATTAAAATGTTATAATTATGATAATGGTGATGAAGATAACAATGATTATTCTTCATTAAAATATATATAGTTTCCATAACTTTAAAATATTAATAGATTTTTTTTAAATATTTTATTCTTATATTAAAATAGAAGTGACAGAAACATTTTGAAATTAAAAAGTAAAAAAAGTTGCTAATATAACAAATAAATTAAAAATGGTTAGAATGTGGCTATAATTTAAAATCTAAAAAAATGTTTTTTTTTTATGGACTCTCTTTATATACTTTATTTTCCCAAAGTATATTAGAATTAACCATAGTCAATTCCACTATGAAATTCAAGAGAATTAATTTTTGTCTTAAAATATTCATTTTATTTTGATATAATCTTTATAATAAATTTTAATATACAAGAAATATATAATATTATAATAATTTTGTTTTTCAAACCTATGATCAATTTTATAATATTTATGTGTCACTAAGATGTAAAATACATCTTCATGCAAAAATAAATTGTAGTATACATTCAATATATGGTAAGGAAATGTGAAATACAATAACAATACAAAATTAATATTATTAATATGATAATTTTTTTAGTATCCATACATTTTTTTTTTCTTATAACTCTATTCTATTTACAATAATTTTAAATAAATTTAATAAAAAATACTTTTAGCTCATTTAATGCATATATATTTTCCTCAATTTACTTAAAAACCATTTTCCTTTTAGTTTGTTTTTCACCCTTGAATATATTCTCTTGAGAAGATGAGTTAAATCTATTTAAGTGACTCAGTCTATGAACATATAACTTAATCTATTTAAGTGATTTAGTATATAAATATATTACTTCTCTTAGTTTCATAATATGTTATAAATATATTGACATGGATGTCAAAAGATGTCAAGGATGTAATGGATTGGCAAAGATGAGTTGTGTGCATGAATATTGGTGAAACAAGTATTTATAGAGCAACATCTTCATTTTAGTTTTTGGAATAGAAGATTAGTACATATGAGTTTGGAAATTGCTTAGATCAATAGGCCTTGAAGAGAGATTTCTAGCACTATGTGGAAGTTTAAAAAAAACCCCTAGAGTGAAAGATATGGGCAGTCAAAATTGCAGGTACAAAATTGGCAGTGAACCTAACACATCCTAGACTTGGCGAGATTTTGGAGCTCTTGCAAGGTTGGTGGAGTTGTTGGCAGAGGTTGAAATTTAAATGGTGACATATTATGTGGGAGGATCACACAAGGAATAATGAATAAATGATTATCGGGTGGATAACTACATGAGGGTTAACACATTGTCCAACACCCAATGGACCCAATGTCAAAGGATGATCATATATAACAACCATAATCACAACGAGTAAACAAAAATCGAGGGGTTTAACAAGTTTCCAACACCTGATGGGATATTGTGTGATGACTTGACAGTGTGACATGGATTTTCATATAACATGGGTGAACAAGAAGATGATAGGTTGCAAACAAATGGTGCATGTGGACTAGCTAACAAGGATGAAGCACTAGACATGTGGATATGACAGGGAGGTCAAGATGGGAAGTTAATTTAAATAGTATACGTGACATGTGACACTTAGCTTCATAGGTTTCATGTGGCGAAGTGGGCCATTTCCAAGTTATATGTGGACCAATATTGAGAGGCCACGTGGCACTAGTGACGTAAGCATGATGTCATTCAGCAAATAAAATAGTTGATAAGCATCAGGGAATAAGGTTGTGGTTTTGAACCTTGGTTATATGGATGAAGGGCTCAAAGTAGAGACACTTGGGGAGCTTGATGATGAATGAAGAAATTGGTGAAGCTTTTTCTAGAATTTGAATATTTGGAATTTTTCTAAATCTAGCGATGATTTTAGCCATAAATATGAGGAACTTGGTGAATTTTGTGGACAAATATTTAATTAGTATAGAATTTAGCATCATTATCATATCTATAAGTCAACTAAGTTTGGAACTGCTACTCAAATCCCAGCTAAATCGTGTAACTTGTCGAATTATAGAAAACAAGTTGGTTAACATGGAGTTTTGATTGAATATTATCATATAAGACTTGAAGATGATTTGTACACATACATAACTGATGAATAAAAAGTTTGAATAATATGACAACAAAAATTAAATTAAAGAAATCAAGACAAGAGTTGAACTTAACTAAGTTTTTAAGTATAAAAATATCAACACTTATTCTTTATAAGTAGAAGTAAGAGTCGTCAAGATGATAATGATGATTAGGAGATCAAAGAAGGATATTGCTGAAGGTACTGATGATTGGTTTGTGTGTGACTGAGAGACAAAGTATTTTTTTATGAGAAGGAGTGGATTTCATGGTTTGAAGTTGAAAATGGAATGAAAGATGAACCATGGAGGTACAACAAGTTGCAGCTTGAAAATAAGGGGTTGTAGCTCATCTCAATGGTAGTTGTAGGTCCTTTCAGTAGGAGAGTAGTAGCTCCCTTCATGTTGGAGCTTGAGAAACTAGTAGATTTAGTGTTGTAGCTCTCAAGTAGGTTTAATCCTACCAAATGACGTAACAAAAAGTTTAAGCTTGCCTTTGTAAAATAAATTGAAGAAAATATTGAATTATCAATGTGTTGCATATGTGATTCTTGTATGTATAGGCGATAAAATTGATTTTTGTGTTTAATATTTTTTACTTTGTGAAAGAGAATTTTAAATCCTCATAATAATGATTCAACCACCCCCCCCCCCCTTTTCTTAATATTATCCTGGTTTCTAACAATTGGTACTAGATATAAGTTACTTAAGGATCAGTTTAAAAATAGGATGAAAGATTAGGGACTATGGAAAACCGAGAAGGAGGATACACCAACATGGAACCTATGTTCAATGGATCGAACTATGTTTTTTTGGAGGCAAGGATGAAAATATATATTTGATCTCTTGGTGCAGATGTATGGGACACATTGGAAGAACAATATCAAAGGCCTCTAGCTATTATTATTAGAGATTAGAGAAGATTGGATTTACATTCAATTCCAAAAGTATGAATGATCTACTCCCAAGCCTACTTGAATCAGATCTAGTCAAGGTCGTGGATTGCACTACTACAAAAGAAATATGGGAAAAAAAGATCGACGACTATGAAGATGATAGCAAGGTAAGGAAATCCAAACTTCATGGTTTTAGAATGCAATTTAAGTCTTTGAATATTCATTATGATAAATATATTGCAAAATATTTTCTTAGGTTTGATGAAATTGCGAATACAATAATAGGTCTTGATGAAGAACTAAAAGAGTCAATTTTAGTCCAAAAGGTGTTGAGATCTCTCCCTAAGTGATTTAATCCCAAATTTGTATCCATTGAGGAAATGACATACCTCAAGTCTCTCACATTGGATTAACTACTTAAAACTCTTACTGCCTGTGAGATGCAAATTTCTAATCGAAAACCTTCAACAAGAGATTCGACCTTCAAAGAAGATAAAAAGCCCAAGGAAGAATGTAATGACTCATGTTTTTAATTAGATGAAGAGGAGTCTAATTTTGTAAGGAATATTTTCGGAAAAATTTTTTTAAGGAAGCTCAAGAGAGGCTCAGGAAAGTAAAAAGGTAAGCTACCTTTTAAGTTATTTAACTATGGAAAAGTAGGTAATTATGCATCTAAGTGTCCTAATAAGAAGAAGAAGGAATATGATGCTAGGGTGAAGTTTAGAAAAATGAAAAAAGAAAAAAATAAGTATAAGAAGAAATTTTTTTACATCCATGGATTCATCTCCTTTGAGAATGAAAACAATTAATCAAAATATGATAATATAACTCATGAAATCTTAATAGAATTTATTCTCATGGCCATAGAAAATTTGGAAATAGAAGTTGTTGACTCATATGGAGAAGAGGCCAAAGTTGACATTGTCGGTGAGTTGATTATGCTCTTGAAGAGATCCAAAGGTTAATGAAGAGGAAGAAATTACAAAAGGAACTACTATTCAAGCATAAAGTTGAAGCAATATAATCACTACTCCTAAAAATTGAAGAAGGAAATAATATGCAAGAAACTTTGAATCAACAAATCATTGAGAAAAATCAACATGTGAAAGGCTTGAAGGAGAAATTGTTTCTCTCAGGAAAGAACTTAAAAAGGAAAAAATTTAGATTATATTTAATGAAAAATTTGGAAAGGGGTTGAATGCATAAATGAACTTCTTGAAGCACAAAGTGTATCTAATGAAAGAACATGACTGGGATTTAATGCCAAGTCATTCTCACCAGCTAATTTGAAAATTAAGAACGTTATTTGCTCTGTTCAATTTGTTAATAATACAGCTCGCATAGACAACTCTCATGAAAATCGATAATTCGAAGATAAAAGGACCAATTTTAATTTGACTTAACAAAAGTATAACAATGCAGAGAAGAGAAATCAACAAATAAATTGAAGTCTTAGACAAGCTTGATTACCTCAAGAAGTAGCACATGAAATCTTCAGAAATCATTCCTTTACTAGGTATGAGGATCTATATCCAGGATATTGTTTTATTTTCACTAATTATGGCGATAAGGTTCCGTATTGAATGCTTAACCTATTGTTTAGGCAATCTGATAATCAATTTCATAGACAAAGGAGAAGAAAAACTAGTCTCAACAATTCATTGTCTCCTTTGAACAATTTGATTCAATTTAATATATGTCATAACTTTCGTCACACAACATCTATTTGTAGACTCATAAACAAAAGGCCAACCCTTGAAATTAGAAAATCAAGCCAACAACCAAAGGTATGGAAGAAAAGGAAAATGATGAAAACTACAATTTGGTTTTACATGCTTAGAGTAGTGGGAGCTAGTGGTATGTGAATAATGGATGTTCCAACCACATATCCGGAGACAAAAGTAAATTTTTATCATTAAAAGCTGTCAACAAAGGTAATGTTACCTTTGGAAATAATGCATCGAGTAATATTATGGGTAAAGTAATAGTAATTCTAGAAAATTTCATAGGTATGGCTAAGGATGTATTATTTGTTGATGACCTAAAGCACAATTTACTTAGTGTTTCCCAGATGTGTGGCCAAGGCTATGATGTGTTTTTTAGATCAACAAATTGTCAAATAAAATATGTAGCAAAATGAGAAGTAGTAGTTGAAGTTGTTAGGACAACCGATAATGTCTATGTTCTAAAAGAAAAATTAGAGAAATGATGTCTAACTAAGATTAATGAGATATAGTTGTGGCATCGAAGGTTAGGGAATATAAACTTTGATCAAATTGTCAAAATGAGCAAGAAGAATGTTTTCAGATATTTGCTAAATCTATCTAAGCCAAAATATACTATTTGAAAATATTGTGAGACTGGGAAACAAGTGCAAGTACCATTCAAATCCAAGGAGAATTCAATAACCAAGCCATGGAAATTGGTACATATGGACTTGTTTGGTCCTTAGATAACTCAGACACATTCACGTAAATTGTACCTCATGCTTATCATTGATGATTTTATCATAATGACATGAGTAGCATTTTTAATAAAAAATCATAGGCCCTTGCAAAGTTGAAGAATTTTAAGGCCATGACTGGGAATGAGACATATTGTAAAATGAAATGCATTAGGTTTGACAATGGTGGCGATTTTACCTCTAAATAATTTGATGATTTTTTCAAATAACAAGGCACAAAAAAATAGTTTATCATACCAAAGACTCCACAACATAATGTAGTAGAGAGAGCCAACACATTTTTCCAACAGTTATCTAGAGCCATGATGGGAGAAAGAAGTATACCACAAATATTTTGGGCTGAATATATACAAAAAATAATGTTTATTTTAAACAAGGCACACTTCAGAGTATAAAATGAAAAAAACCCATATGAGTGATGGTTTGGTAGACCTACTATAGCCAAGCCTTTAAGAGTGTTTGAAAGAAAGTATTATATAAAGAATAATGATGAAAATATTGGTAAGCTCGATGCAAGAGATGATGAAATTGTTTTTTTTGGGGTACTCTAGAAATAACAAAGGCTATAAATCCTACAACAAGAATACAAGGAAAACAATCAATTGCATTGATGTTAAAGTTGATGAGCACATTGATTTTGAAGAGAAACAACAAGCACACATCAACTCCAATGTTAAAATCATCCATCATGAATACAATTATGAACCTAATACAAATAAAGACCTTGAAGACACTTTAGTCCACAATCAAAATATGTCATTTGGAGAACTTTCTTATTTCCTTGGTTTTAGATTGCACAATCTTCAAAAGAAATTTTTATCTCACAAACCAAGTATCTCAAGAAATTTTTGAAGAAATTTGGCATGGAGGAATGTTCTTTTGTAAGCTCTCTAGTGGTTACACGATGCAAACTCAGAAATATTGATGAATCACTAGAGGTGGATCATATTTTATATAGATCTATCATTGGTAGCTTATTATAATTGACAAGATCTAGACTAGACATCATGCATGTAATTGATATTGTCGGAATATTTTAAGAAGCTCTTGGACAAAGTCATATCTTAGTAGCCAAGAGAATTCTTAGATATCTAAGAGCCTATGGAAAATGGAATTTTGTACCCATGAGGTAAATATTTCTCACTAACTATTTTTAGTAATGTTTATTGGGAAGGTGATGTATATGACGGAAAAAGCACTAGTGGTGGTGATTTCTTTCTTGGTGAATTTTTTGTTTCATGGTTGAGCAAGAATAAAGCTTCAATTTCTCTCTCTACTATTAAAGTAGAGTATATAATAAAAAATTCTTGTTGCACTCAACTATTATGGATGAAGTAAACTTTAAAATATGTTCAAATGATATGACCAACCAATACTAATAATCTATGATAACATAAGCACAATAGACATGCCCAAGAACCCTAATTTTCACTTTAAGACAAGGCACATTCCAATCGAGTACCATTTCCTACGAGAGAAAGTTTTACATCAGATTGTAAAGTTGAAATATGCACCCAAAAAAGAGCAGGTAGTTGCTATCTTCACTAAACCTCTCCCAAGATATCAATTTGACTACTTCAGGCAGAAATTGGGAGTAGTTCCTTTTACCTCCCTCCACTAAATATTCCCCAAGAAGAATAAATGCACCTAGAAAGCACTCAAAACTTCAAAAGGGAGCTTCCAGGTCTACAAAATCAGCATGATAAGGGAATATTGCTTGCATGGGGAGCATATTAGTTTCTTTTCCATTGATGTGAAAGGGGGAAGAGAAAATACAAAAAAAAATCACGTTGAAGGGAGGATAAGAAAAATTTGAAGAAGAAAAGTGAAAAAAACGATTAATTATTTAGACATGAGGAGAACTCAGTTAATAGGTGTAGGTGCGGGTGTTGAAACAAGTGTTGAAATGGGTGTTGTAATCAAAAGATCTGTTATGCTTAGATTAGTGAAACATGTGTTTATGGAGAAACATCTGTAGATCAATTTTGGCATAGAATATTATCCCATACGACATTGGAAACTAATAAAATTGATAGGTCTTGAAGAGAAATTTACAATGGTATGTGGAAGTTTGAAAAATACCCCCTATAGTGAAAGATATGGTCAGTCAAAGTTGTAGGTTAAAAGTCGAATTTGCAGAGCCAAAATTAGTGGCGAGTTTAGCGGACTCTAGACTTGGTGACGTTTTGGAATTTTGGCAAGGTTGGCAAAGTTGTTGGCAGAGTTTTATGGTTAAATGGTGACCTGACCCATGGGCATATCACACAAACAATAATGTATCAATGTTTATCAGGTGGATAACTATGTGAGATTTAATGTAGTGTTTGAAACATGATGTATCCTAAAATGGAGGGTCATCAACTCTAATGGATAGAATCACATTGTGTAAACAAAATATGAGGGGTTTAACAGGTTTGCAACACCCGATGGGGTATTCTGTGATGACTTGGCATTGTGATGTGGCCTTGACATATGTCATGGGAGAACAAGAAGAGGACATATGTCAAAACAAATGGAACATGTGGACTGGCCAGAAATGATGAAGTAGCTGAAATGTGCAGCTAGTGTGGAGAACAACGTAGGAAGATGACTCAACATAGGACTCATGTCACACCTAGAGTAATATATGTGGCACTTTGTTTCAGAGGTTTCAAGTGGCCAACTAGGCCATTTCCATCTAACACATCGATCAATCATCAGAGGAAATGTGGAACTAGTGATGTAAGCACCATGCCAATAGTCAGCAAGTTGATAAGAGCCAAGGAATACAATCGTGGTCTAGACCCTCTATTATATCGATTAAGGGGATAGAGTAAAGACACTTGGGTAGCTCAGAGGTGAACAAAGAAATTGGTGAAGTTTTTGGTAGAGTTTGAATATTTGGGAGTTTTCCAAATCTACTGATGAGTTTAGCCACAACTAAGTGGCGCTTGGTGAATTTGGTGGACAACTGTGTAAGTGGTGGAGAATTTAGCATTGTTTCAATATTTCGCAGTCAAATAATTTTGAAATTGATACTAAACTACTAGCTAAATCCTGTAAATTATAGAACTATAGAAACCAAGTTGATTAGCATAGAGGTTGATTTAATATCAACATGCAAGGCTGGAAGATGATTTGCATGCATACATAAATCATGAATAAATAGGTTGAAAAACAAGACAACATCAATTAGTTTGAATAAATAAAGAAAAGGGTTGAACTTAACTAAAGTTCTAAATCTAAAAATATCATCTCTTATTCTTTATAAGGATACATTGAATAAGCAAGATGATCACGATGATCAAGAGATCAAATAAAGAGAATAATAAAGGTATTGGTGATTGGTTTTTGTGTGATTTGGAGACAAAGATTTGATTTATGAGTGGGAGTGGCTTTCATAGTTTGAGTTTGAAAATAGAATGAAATATGAACCAAGGAGGTCCAACAATTTGTAGCTTGCAAATCAGGGGTTGTAGCTACTTTCAAGGGAAGTTTATAAACTCAGGGGTTGTAGCTCCTTTCAGTAGCATCTAATAAACTAGGGAGTAGTATCTTCCTTTAGGCTGGAGCCTGTTAAACTAGCAGATTGAGGGTTGTAGCTCTCTAGTAAGTTGAAGCCTACCAATTGATATAACAACAAGTTGAAGTTGCCTTCGTAAAAGTAATTGAAGAAAAGATGAAATTATCTATGTGTTTCATTTGTGATTCTTATATATATGATTAGTAAAAGTGATTTTTAGTGTTCAAGTATTCTTTAATTTGTGAAATAAAGTTTTAAATACTCACAATATTGATTCACCCCTCTCAGTACTATCTTGATTTCTAACATAATAAAATTCTTCAAATGTTAAATGAGGTTACCCATATTATAATGATTCATAATAAAAAAAGTAGGATACTATGTCACAAAATATCAAATTATAATTAATAATTAAGTATAATTAACATTTATATATACTTCATCAAATTATAATTAATATATAATTTATCAAATTATAATTTGTAATTATAAATATATTTTTAAAATTAGCTAAAATGAATATTTAATTTTCTAATTTTGCACTTTCAAAAATGACAATGAATACCACTAAATCTCCATGACCTATCTTTATCTTGGTTCCCTCACCTCTTCCTTTTGTAATCCTTTTGTTCTTGCACTAAATGTAAATATTATTATAAGAAAGGTGTTGTAATTATGTCCATATGTGTTTTTAATTTGGAATATATCTTGAAAATTTTAATTAAATTATTAATAATTATTGGATGACTATTACAGATTTAATGTTTATAGAATATTAAAAGAAAATTAGTTATAATTAGACATATCTACTAAAGATTTATCTCAGAAATAATTATTTATTTTTCATTTTTCAATTTAATTAAAACAATACCACGTCCATATTCAAACTTGATTTCCATTTAGTTTTTATTTATGACATTGAAATCTTATATATATATATATATATTATAATTTAAAATATTGTTATAATTTAGTTAATTTTTACTAGTTTTTAAAATCTTGACAATATAAAATGAATCATAACATATCTTTATGTCTCATATGAATAGATTCTCATCAAATAACTACATAAATGCATTAATTGGATATAAACAAAGTTATATAAATTCATTAATTAGATATAAAAAATGTTATACTCCACTTGAAGAAGAGTAATCTGGTGTATAATTCAGGCCTCTAAAAATAGTGTAGACTTAATGATAATGGGACTGAATGAACTAGGATAGTGCATGTTAAATTTATATACATTCATCAACACTCAAATGCAGTTACTTTTCCTTCTATCTAGCCTCTTTACCAATCCTTTGGTGTATCTATATTAAAATAAGTCATCTATAGTTTTAATTTTGTTGAGAACAAATTAAGTCGATAATCAAAATTCAACCTGAATTTAATATTAGTTGAATGTCTTATGATAATGTAAAAATGTTAAAAATATATTCAGTAATCAACACTCAAATGCAGTTAATTTTCCTAGTATCCCACATTTGCAAATAGCTGTTACTTTCTACAGTTTCAATCTTGTTTGAAAAAAAAATAAGTGGATAACCCGAATTTAACCTTTATCCAATATTCTTTGTCATCTCTCTAAACAAGGCTTCACATTAACCTAAAACCCTAATTTTGTATGTTTTTCACTTTACCATTAAAAAAGTGTCTAAGCAAGGCTTCACATTAACCTAAAACCCTAATTTTGTATGTTTTTCACTTTACCATTAAAAAAGTGGCTAAACACTTTCATGACGTGGTATCATGATGCTCTATTTACTCTTTCCAATCGAGGTGCTAAGATGCTTCATTTACTCAAATAGGGTGTTTCAGTTTTCTTACCTTAGACATACAAGACCCATGGGGTTGTTCCAGGGTTTCAATTTCATTTTCATACACAACCATGGTGCTTCATGTGTTCAACTACACAAGTTCATTTTCAAATCTAGATGTTAAATTCCCCAAATTATTTCGATAGGATGGTTGCAAGAAGTTTCGTAAGCATTACGCTGGGTGGAAATGATTACATGAACAACTATCACCTCGTTCCTTTTTCCTCGATCTCGTCAATAACTCTTGGTGTATTACACCTTATTTATCATTTATGAGTATAAGAAGGAGTTGGCGGTAATTGTTGATTATATACATGTTTGAATTGTGTTATGTTTATATATAAAATAAAATTTAGATTTCTTAAATGATCACAGGAACGAGATACATTACTCTTAATGGAAATAATTGAAGTTGGAGAGTCCCATAGAAGTCCTTAGAAATTATATCTTTCAATATCTAAGTGGAAATAACTTATAAAGCACAATGGATTTCTCTCAAATTTTATCCAAGATGTGGAATAATAGCCCATGCGTTTGTTCGAAGATTCCTAGATTTCTCTGTAATAATTCCTTATGGTTGCAGTTCTTGAAGCTTTAAATCATCGAAAGGCAATAAGCCGTTGTTCACCTTCCACCCCTAGTTTTGTAAGCCTAGGCATAAAGAGATATAACATTGAATGTGTGTATTTATGTAATGTTGTTGTTATTATTGCCTCTAGGTATTTTAATAAGTCTGTAGCAATAGAGGAAAAAATAGCCTTGATTTTGAAGGTCAGACATATGATTTTGTCCATCAAGATATCCACATTGCTCTTTTTTTCGAAAGAAAAACTCTACTATCTTTCATTGAAAACAAAAGTAGTTATATTCTGGACAATTCTATTAATCCTCATATTCTGTAGATAAATGACAAAAAATGAAGATAAATCATGGAGCAAATATTACTCTTCTCAATTTTTAAAATAGTTAAATAGATTAGATGGAAAATATCAACAATAAATGACTAGAGTGAAAATAGACTCAACTAAAGTAAATCTAAGACACCTAGAAGATAATGGAAATAAATGTGATGACAAGTAGTATACAATGAGACGAATATCTCAACATCCCCTCCTAATCTCAATTGTTACAATTAGAGGCACTTACAACGCCTAATTTCTCTCTTTGAAATTAAAATACATTTTTTCCTAATGGATTTGTGAAAATATTTGCAAGCTGATCTTTACAACCACAAAAATAAATTACTATGTCCCCGTCATTGACAAGCTCACTAATGAAATGAAAATGTGTTTCAATGTGCTTGTTATTTTTGTGGAAAACATGATTTTTTGATAAAGAAATTGCTGAGCTTTTATCACAGTAATTATGAGTTGGCTCCTTCTGAACATTTGAAATATCCTCCAATAATCTTCTCAACCACACTGCTTGACAAGCTGTTGAATTTGCTGCTACGTATTCTTCCTCTGTTGAAGATATTGAAACGATTAAATTTTTCTTGGATGCCCATGAAATCAGATTGGTTCCAAGGTGAAAATCATACCTTGAGGTTCTCTTGCGATCATCTAAACTCCCTGCATAATCGTTGTCTCTGTAATCTAAAAGTGAATGTTTTTTAGAATGTGTATAGAAAAAAACATAGTCTATGGTCCATACAATATACCTTAAGATCCTTTTTGCAACCATCTATTGAAAGATCAGAAATATTTGCCTCAACATCGGGAAAAAACATCCAGTCGATAACTTAAAGCAACTTCTTTTTCGTTTGGAGTGGTGGCTCCAACTGGGGATAATGGGATCAATTTCCCTTGAAAAATATAAATGGATGGATATATATTGTGAAAGTAATGATATGAATAAGTATAATGTAACTAAAATTGAAATAGACTTAAATATATATATATCCCAAGGCGAACTTTGTCTTTAGTGGATTTCATATCATATAAGACAATGAAGATCATCAAATACTAATGAAGTGGAAACTGATAAGGATAGCTAATTTAATAAAATAGCTAATTAAATTAGTTGATTAAAACACATCACATAAATTATCTCGTTGTTTCTCATATATCTTGAAAAATTACAATCTCACACATCAATAGTGAAAAATTTCTTGATCATATATAAAACACATATATAATGGAAAAAAATTCAAAATGACTACTTATCTCAGTGAAGCATAACATCAATATAGAGATAGTAGTACCCGATATATTAATACTTTGATAATTATCAAACAACTCTGGTTCAAATTTTCTATTCAGATTACTCAAGAGTTACAATAGTGCAAAATTTTAACGCTTTCTTTATGAAAATTCAGAAGGGGGATTTATAGTTGAGATTTGAACTACAATAATAGTAAATATATAAAATGCTAAGGTGGTTTAAACCAGTGAACCTTAAAATAAAACTAAAGGAAAATAATAACATCTATTTCAACAAGATACTCAAGAACGAGAAGCTTATTGTTCTCCCATTTGCTGTTACAGTTCGCATATATCCAACATTGATTTTAATTCAAGAGGATTGGCTAGCTTGACACACATAGATCCCATGAAAATTTCATCAAAGAGAATTGGAAGAAGATGTATATTAGTATTGGAAAGAGATTTTAAAATGATTCATTGGTTATGAGGTTTAACTAAATATTACCAATGACTTTCCAGATTTACCTTTGATAACTTTTAATGTTTTCATCTTTCTTCTTGGACCAATCCTATCATGAATTCATTAACACTTTGACATCTGGTAAGGCTCCTTCTGAGCATTTGTAAGTCAGATTAGCATGTAAAATATTCTCACTGTCATATTCAATGAGGTTATTTGCAATATTCCTGGAACTGAAGATGACCATCTCTACTTGTTTGAGCTTAATATCCTAGTATCTAAAAAAGATTTCCTTCTGTGATTCTTCTATTCTTGGAACATTAGGTTATCTCCCCTTTTTGTTGTCTTGCCAAGAAATGTGATAAAAAACGTTTTCCTCAATTTCATCATAGTATGTCCTTAGATCAAACAATTGATTCACAAGTGAATCACTTGATTGGCACAAATCATTAATTGTTGCTAGCTTTTGGAAAAAGATTACTTGTTGCTAAGCAAGGAGAGTATTGAGCTCTTCTCCTTCTTTCCTGAACTTTTCAATTTCTAGAGTATATTTTAATTGATTACTCATGTGTTGCAGTTCCTGTATCTTAGTGTCTTTTCTTCTCATGTTAGCTTCATATTGAAACTTCAAGTCATTAAACCTTTTTTGCAGCTCTGCTAGCTGGGAGTATCATTGATGTCCAATGCTATGTCTCTCACTTTGCAGTCCATGTTCCAACTGTAGGATTTTGTCATCCTTATCTTTATGAAATTGTTGTACCTCTGAGGCTTGATCTATTGCAGTTGTGGCATATGCTCCTGTAAACTGAGATAACCTTGTGAGGTCTTTAGAGGGATTTATTTGGGTAACTTTCCAAAAAACATCAAGAGATACATTTCTAGGGACTAAACCCTGTGTGTACTCTACCCTTCTCCTTTTTATTTGTCTTCTCATGATAACCCTGTGCTTAGGACTGTAAAACACATATATAAGGGTTATCTCTTCAATTTTTAGAACAACTTCAAAAGTTGGGAATGTTGGGATGATTACCAAATCATGAGTATTGACTCCTTTTTCAGAAGCCCTAGTAGTGAGTAGAGTCTTCCAAGTAGTTTCAGGAGTATGAGCAATGTTTTTGTAAAATGGAGTTTTTAACTCCTCAGATCTTGTATTCTTAATGACCTGATTGAACTGGTCCCAAATTTCATCTAACTCACTACCCTGTTGTAATTATTCGGCCTTATCAATTGATGATGTGAATTTTTCCTTTATCTGGGGTGCATCGCTTTCTTTTGATGAAATAGTCAGGGCTTTGTCTTGCTAAGTATTCAGTTGAGAAAGCCTTAACAAATCTAGAGGAAAATTTGTTATCCTCATATTTTTCTATTTTATTAATTTATTAAATTCTTCGAGAGAAAGTTTAGTTGTTGCTAGTTTCTCCACTTGTGCATAAGTTTGGGCCGATTCAAATAAATCATCATATACATTTGGATCATGAGTGAAATGCTTAATTTTGACCAGTGTAGTGAAATTACTTGTTGTCGTTCAGATCCAACTGTCTATTAGGGTTAGTTGGGAATTTTAGGCATTGAATTTGTTCAATTTCAAGCACAACATGCTTGAAATTATCCAGGGCATAAAATCCACATTGAATAGGAAAGGATGGCCGCATGGATTTCTTGGCATCATTTAGAACTTTAGATAGACCATTTCTGATAGTCTGGTAAGCGATTTCTCATGCTAGAAGCTTATCAGGAACATATAATGGTAGTACATGTGGGTTGGCCAAATAGGCGAAAGCCTGAATATAGGTAAAATACTCCTCTCCAAAACATCTCCCTATAAACATTAGATTATTATGACATTCTCTGGAGAGTTTTGGGAATTTTTCATTGATAACATCCTAGTAGATGGGAAACATAACTTCATTAATTTTTTTATAAAAATGGGGTCAAACTTGGTTTCCCGTAGTATATCATGGTAAATATGGATGGGTAAAAGGTCTTCAATAGTCCATTTCCAGCCCATTATTGCAAAGTCGGAAGTAAAATAGATGAAATCCATGATTTATGCGCTCATATAGAAAAGGAGTATGATATTTCTAACAAAAATGTGTTTGTCCCTATAGGCAAGGATCTAGGTGGCTAAGGTATTGGATAGAATATATTCCCATTCCATGATACAACCATATGAGGTTGCATGTATTAGGGGTGTCCATTGTATTGATAATTTATCGATATTCTGATACCCATAAAATATACACATCATAGCGGGAATGTAACAATATGGGCCAATAGAATACATACCCTTGTATTCGAGTTTGTGCTTTTTATGGTCTCTTATCCATTGCCTAATTGGTTCTGAATCGTCTTCATTTTCTGCTGCAAACTTTTGGACAATTTTTTTTTTGTATCTCTTCTGTGGTTCCTGCAGGTGGTACTCTTTCCTCAAGTCTTCACTCATGAATGACCCAATTACTATTTCCCTCGATGTCAAAAAAATCCTCTCTAATATATTTAGGTTATCAAGGCTCCATTTGACCATGTCCATATAAGGAAGAATATTTTTTCAAGCGACAATTTGATGTAGAAACTAATTAGCTACATTAGCCCAAGTGGGTTCAAAAGTAGACGAAGAATCATCGGTTGTTTCCTTTCTTTCCACTACCTTTGCTTCATCATCTTTGAACAATTTTTATAAGGCTTCCTATGAAGAAGTTGCATCATCATGGATGCATGTTGTTTTTATGAAAAGCAGAGGCTTTTCAGTGATTTCTAGTGTAGGAGGAGTTGGCTACAGCTGTGGAGTGGGATTCTTGTTCTTCTTAGTGGCCTTAGACATTTTGTTAGAGTTTTGTTTATTGGGGCTAGCGTATGAGGAGAAATTACAAAGAATGAGAAAAAAACTTTATGAATTGGAGAAATTGCTATGGGAAATGGTTCATACAATAAAATTTTATGCATCTATGAAAAAAATCAATTAACAACAAATTGCAATGGTCAGATCATATGTGACTTTGAGAAAAAAAAATTGTTACAATTGGCCATTAATGGATAAACGTGGGTTCACATGGATTTTTTCCAAGTCAATGTCTATCAGAGGTTTCCTTCGGATGCACAACTTAAAACTTGCGATATCAAATTTTCCCGATATGTGCTTTTATTTATATAACGGTTATAACATAAAGCGGGAAAGACTTTTAGAAGTTTGGCTTCTGTGATCGATCTTTACAAGTTATATAATTCTTTCGATAGTAATCACATGCAATGGAACATTGTTGACATGTTTCAAACCAACCAGTGTGGTTCATCATTGGGACTATGTGAGACTTTGTCTTAGGGATTTCATATCGGGGATTCTAAAGATGATTTTCTATTTGAAAGTTATTATATACATGGTTTTCAATGAATTGATGCAATCAGGTGTTGCGATATCAAGAGGAAGGCTTTATCGGAAGATCAAAGATATTTGGATATGGGAAGGATGGGAGTATTATCAATTGGAAATAGTCGATATGAAAATTGTGATACATGATATGGCATAATAGTGAGGCTAGCCTTATATATTATATTCACGCGAACCTTTATTTGGTATTAATTAAGGATTTTTAGGATTGTATCGCATTTGCTTTATCATGGAATTTGTAAGGAGATTTCATTTGGAGGCGCAGTGATTTTTCAAGTGCTAGTTGCAATCAAGGAACCTTTTAAGTATGGTTTTTACCTTTTTACCCATTACTTATATTGATTCCTGATAGGTTTATTTCTTGTTAAAAAAAAAAAAAAATCCTATTTTATTCACTAAAAGTATTTCAACTAAAATTTGAAAGGGACCCCATTATTTATTAAATATTCTATTAATAATAATGGGCGAGTTGTTGAGTACTACAAAAATTGGTGACTTACTAGAAGAAACAATTATCTATGAGAGAAAATAAATAATGAAATCTAAACTTTATCGAAGAAAAACTTGGAAAGAAAAACTATTTTGAAATTTAGATTGGTAAAGATGACTCTGAATAAAAGGATTCATTTCATTGAAAATATCTTGGAATATGTTATAGATGAAAATCTTAGCTAGTTGAGTCAGTCATTAATCAGTTATAAAGATAAAGTAAGGAGATTAATGAAATTTATCATTTTAGATAAAATTCGATGTCACGAGTAGAACCACTGCTACTAGAAGGTGTCCATAGCCTCGACATGGTTACCTTTTAACCAATAGTGAACCAATATCGCATCCACTAATAGTAGTATCCTTAGAGGCAATGATATTTTTAGGAAATTTTTTTTTTTTTTAATTACTTAAAAACCATTGTCCTTGTTTGGTAGCCAGATAATAATAATGTCATTCATAGCTTGTAATAAGGTTGAACAAGCCAGCTCGTGATGAGACTTCTTGCCTTATAGTAAAATATATATAAGATATTATCCTGATTTGGTGTCCATTGATGATAATTCCAACTTTATTAATTTCCTATGACCATGGTAAGTAGGCTCACGATGAGACCTCTTATATTTTAAGTTTCATATATTTTTGAATTACACTCTAAAAAATGTGAAATTAGTGGATGGGGAGGTACACCTACTCCTTAATAGTGATGGATGACAACTAAAGTGAGAGATGATATAGTTTCAATATAGTCTTTACTTTTTAAGGAAAACATTTCATGACTAAGCACAACACAATTTGATTTTAAATATTTTGACTTTTCAAAAGTTTACAACGTAATGGATAAATTTTTTAAATTTTAATGATAGATACAATACCAAATTTCAATTTTGTAATTACTTTAAAATTGCCTCCTTTAAAATTTAAACTTCATAGGATGATTAGAGACCTCAAATGAAGAAACAATACTGTATTACCTAAAAACATTAAGGCTATAAGACACTGATATATACATATGATTATTTACATATTTACAATAGAATGTAAATGTTCTATCAAGAAAAGTCTTTCTTGAGAATTAGTCTATTAACATGAAGAGCATCCCTCTTTCCTTGTAAATAGGATGAAGGTTGATGAACCTAATTGCTCAATAATCTGGAATGGACCAAGCCACAACTTTTTAATTTAGTATGTTTACCTTTTTCCTCATGCGCTTTATCCCAATTCAGAACTAAATCTCCAATTTGAAAAAAAAAATGTTGATTGAAATTGCATCAAAGAAATAATTAACCAACTATTGGTGACGGGCATGAACATGTTTGACTTTATCTCTTTATTCTTCTAATTTAAGTATTTGTGACATTCTCAATTTTAAAGAAGAAGAGGGTGTCTCTTAAATAAATCGCACTAGGGCTAATGAGTGAAGGGCTAGATGAGGTGGAAGGATGGCATATTTCCCATATACCAAGTGAAAATGATAACTAACTATAGAGGCCTACTGAGTAATTATATCAACCCATAAAGCAAATACTAAATCTTTGTGCCAATTATTTTGATTTTTATCAACACTTCGTTTGATGATTCTAATGAGGTTATTATTTGTGGATTTTTCTAGACCACTTCCATGAGGATAATAGTTTGTTGAATATTTAAGTTTAAATCCTCTTTTTAGAGAAATTTTAGTTATATTGTTACCTGAAAAGTAAGATGCATTATAAAAAATAAGTGCATTGGATAAACCAAACCTAGTAATGATGAATTGATCAGTAAATTCAATAATGTTTTGAGAGTTGGCCACCTTTAATGGTATTGTTTCCACCCATTTTGTGAAATATTCTGTAGTAGTCAGGATGAATTTATGTTGTTTGGAAAATTGAGGAACGATCTCACCTGTTATATCCAATCCCAATTGCTCAAAAGGTTGTTCAATAATGAGTAGTTGCGGAGGCAAGACTGGTTTTTTCTGTCTCCCCGAAGTAGTCTGGAAAATTTTATATTTGCTGACATACGCATGAGCGCCTTTAAATAAATTTGGCTAGTAATAACCAACATGCATAATTTTTTGATTAGTGGTGTCCCCACCAAATTTTCTACTCACTGGTCCATCATGTAGTTCCTACAAAACCTTTTGTGCTTTAGTTTTTTCCAAATATCCCAATTTATGAGAATCATAATTTTTCCTAAATAAAAAATCATCGATGAGTTCATATTGATTAGCCTTTAGTATTAAAGCCATTTTTCTCTTATAATTGAGTTTGGGTGGAGCATGACCATTTTTTAAGTAAAATATTAAATCAGGGTACTGAGATTCAATTTCAGTAAGACATACCTCTATGATTTATACATTTTTACCTGAGTCTTCATTGACTGATGTATCAAAATCTCTAGTGATGAACCTGAAAAAACCTTGACCTCTAACAATTTTAGTAGGTTTTATTTCTATGTCATATTCTTGTAGAGTAGTGACCCAATCATCTCTTTTCTATCCTAACTCCTTTTGGACAAATAATTGTCTTACTACTGGGAAAGGAACAATTAATTTGGTATGAGTTTTCAAAAGAAAATGTCTAAAATGTATGATAGACTTGAAAACCGAAAAATCTTGCTTATCTACTTTTGAAAAGTTCAATTCAGCTCCTTGAAAATTTGAGCCGAAGAAGGAAATAAGAGCTCAACCTTTTCTTCATTGAGTTGTGTTAGAACTGTTGCATATAATAATTCAGAAGCAAAAGTATACAAAATATATTGATTAGAAAAATTAGGAGATGTCAAGGAGGGGGCATCAATAATAGCTTGTTTAATTGATTTAAAGGATTCTCTTTCATTGTGTCCCCATTTGAAAACTGAATTTTTCTTAATCCTTGCTTGTAACGGTTAAACAATCTGAGAAAAATATGTGACAAACCGATTAGAGAACTTTTGAGGTCTAAAATGGAACTCCTAAGAAAAATGTACAACCAAAATAAACTTTATAAGAAAAATAGGATTCAAGATGATGATGTCAACCATGGGGGATGATTCACCATTTTTTGGGTAAAAAAGTAAGAACATTAAAAAATAATAAAATAATAAAGCTATTTTTTCAACTTGTATTTTCAACTTATCTCCCTAAGGTTTTACTGAAATTTCGATCAACAGTACTCGGTGGATGCAAAATTTAATTCCTTATCCAAGGAGTACCCATGTTGCATACTTTTGATAGACCCTGCTACATGAAAACTAAGAAATACATCAAAAAACGTGATTGCAATCACGTCTTTCATGTATTTCTCCATTTTTGTGTGGAAAGGTCCATCGAAAGTATGAAATATGGGTATTCCTTGTATGAGGAATCAAATTCTGCATCCAACAAGTGTTCTCACTAGAAATTTGAGTAAAACCATAGGGAGATTAGTTTAAAAAACATTTTTTTCTTTTTTCCCTCTAAAATGAGATGATGTAATCTACTCTTATTTTATTATTTCCACTATTATTTTATAATTTCCTTTGGAGGCCCATTTTAGAGGGAAAAATAAAAAACTACTTTCCCAAGGAAAGATTGCATTGATTTCTTATTATGAGGTACAAAAATTTCATAAATTGCCTTGATTCTTTTTGGATCTATGCAAATTCCTTTTTTGGACACAATAAATCCTACAATTTTTCCTTCGCTGAGGGAAACAAATAACTTATTGGGATTTAAGGAGAGTCCATACCTTTTTCATCTTTCAAAGATATGTTTCAAATCATGAAAATTATTGTTCCTTTTCTTGGAATATATTGTGATATCATCTAGGTATACAACAACAATTTTATTGATCAGACCTTTGAAGGTGATGTCCATAGCTCTTTGGAAGGTTTCTCCTACATTTATTAGTCCAAAAGGAAATGTTTGATATGCATAAGTCCCCTATTTGGTTCTGAATGTACTTTTTAATATGTCTTCTAGATGTACAAGAATTTGATTATATCTTGATTAGCCATCTAGAACAGACATAAGTTCAGAACTAGCTACTGACTATAAGATTTGCTCCATTGATGGGAGTGGAAAATTGTATTTCTCACGTGCTTTATTTAAATTTATAAAGTTAATACAAAAACTAATATCACCATTCTTTTTCCTAACAGGTACAACATTTGAAACCCATTTAGAATTCTTAGCTTCAAAAATGATTTTAGCCTTAAGGAGCTTGTTTAACTAAGTTTTTATCTAATTTTCCAGATTTGGATGAATTTTCCTAAGATTTTTTTGAATGGACTTTACATCTGGTAACATTGGGATAGTATTCTGAATTATGTAAGTGTCATAAGTTTTCAGATCATCATGGTTCCAAGCAAAGACATTCTTATATATTTTCAACACATGAATAAAGGAAAATATCTCATTTGCTGAGAATCTAAGGCCTAAATTGATATTTTGAGGTCTGATATCACACCTAAGGTTAACTGGCTCAAATATATAAGTTGAAATTTGAAGTTTGTAGTTGGAAACCCTTCTAAAACTATCTTTCAAGTCATACAAGTCCTCAAGTTTGACTACAGGCTTGGGTAAAGAATTTTCCTCCTTTGTTTGATTTAGATGTTTATCATGTTCATCTTCATCTATGATTTAGTCAAAATAATACCCTTTAGATGTTAGAAAACTCAAGATATCTTCATCATAATTGAACACACGTCAATTAGTGATGCTGTTAGGAATAGAGAGGCGAAAATTAAACTCAATATAAAATCTATCAGGACTAAAATCCTCAGGTGGGATGAGCTTAGATGCAACATTAGCTAAATGGCTAGCATTGGCATTTTGAAGTCTTGGGACTAGAGAAAATTTAAATGCTATGAAATATGAAGTAAGTTCTTGAATAAGGGATTGATAATGATTTAGGTGACTAAAAACACAATGAATGTTGTTTCTTATCAGTTTTATTACAATTTCAGAGTCACCAAATACTTTGAGGTATTTTACATTTAGACTTATAGATTTATGAAATCCCTGTACTAATGCTTCATATTTTGCATTGTTATTAGTACATTCAAATTCCAACCTACATGGTATCATGGTTTTTTCTCCATCATGGCTTATCCAAAAGCATCCATCTCCTGCACCATCATTAGATTTAGAACCATTAAAATAAAGAGTCCAAAATAAATAATCATTTGTAATTATAGGTGTATCTACAATATTTATACACTTAGATGAGTTTGTTTGTGAAAAAAATTCAACCTTAGAAATGACAAAATCATATAAGAAAGGAGATTCTTGTGCTATAAAATTTCCAAAGAAAAATTCAGAAAAATAGTTCCCAAGAATATTGTTTATAAAAACTACTAGTTCATTTTCTTTGTCTAGATTGGTCGTTGCTAATTTCATGTGTTTTTATCTGTCTATCTGAATATTACTAGGCCTACCATTATAAGGAATCCACATATGTGACTAGTCTATAGCAAAATAACCATGTAATTTCTTAGACAATATCTTCTTAGGATCAGACCATAAAACTCAGGAATATCAACAACCAATATATCAATTATTTGACCTACTTTTGAATTGGAAGATAGAATTATTAATACAAAAATCATTTCTACCAACACTTTGAATTTATTTATATTCAATTGAACAATATGGAGAGTGGAATTTTGGGGTGAAATATTCAATTTAAAACAGATTAAATAGGGCATTATATTGGATGATGCTCCAGAATCTACTAAGCAATTGTGAACATTTTTTATTAAAGATTTCAAAGGTCACCAGAAAAGGAGAAGTAGGAGAATTTTACCTATCTCCAATCAAATGGCATTGGAAGAATTGACTTTCTATAAAGATTCATTTGGGGACTTACCTTTTACTTTAGAAGCCTTAGAAGTGACAATAATGGGAAAAGGAGATGCAGGAACTACATTTAATTCTTTAAGAAGGAATTTCTATTGTTGCTTTAATTTGCTAACTTCATATAACGAAATATTGGCTTTGACCCTCTTCATATCCTCTACTATGTTGTATTCTATGGTTTTAGAGACAACCAGATTTTTAGATGTAGAGGGATAATTTGAAGAAGATGGAACTGAATCATAAGATATAGGAGGAGACTTCTTAACCGTGCTTTTGTATTTAGTAGGAGTAGAATAATTTTGTTTCAGATTTTATTGTGAGGGATCCAAAAGTCCGTTACTTCTTTTGCTGAGTGGTAGGGCTTCCTGTTCTTCTTCATTCTCTAAAGTAGTAAGGATAAAGTCCCATAATCCATGAACTTCGACTAATTCTTCTTCCTATGATTCCTCGGAAGATAAGGCTGATTCTTCCTCATCTTCATCTTGATTGGATTCAACATTAGATATGATGTTAGGAGGTTGAGATTGAGAATATTGGGCTTTCTTAAAAGACATAAAATAATTTTTTGAATATTTGACTACTTACTTCTTAATTTCGACCATCTCATTAGACATTGTTTGAGGACCTTATGTAATCCCTCCAAATCAAAAGGATATTTGGGATCTTTCCTTTTAGATTCATCTTGAAAGTGACCTTATTGTTTTTTCTTTCTTCAAGTCCATTTTCCTTTCCACAGAAAGAATTCTCTTCTTGACTGATAGAGCTTCTTTCATATTAACAAGTAAATTTATCTTGTTAGCTCTATCAACAAATATTGCAATATTAGAAGGAAGAGCAGAAATATACCATTTGATTTGTACATCATCACAAGGTTGGGAAGTATCAGAAATTTTGTTTAACAATTTATTGAACCAGGAGTTGAAATAATTGATATTTTCATTCAAATTAAATTTGACATTAGACAGATCATTAATTAAGGCATTTGTTGTGCGATCATCTCCAAATTTTGTCAAAACTTTTTCTTTGAATGTATCCAAACTATTTATTGATCCTGGTGTTAATGAAAAGCACCATGATCCTGCAGATCCTTCGAAAGTATAAGGGAAAATTATAACTACATAATATTCTTCTAAAACTCCATTAAGGTTGATGGCTAAAATAAAATTATGAAGGTGTTCCCAAACAGATAGTCCATCATCAGTATTATACTTTGGTAACCATCTCTCTGGATGTTTAGGTATAGGATGGAGTGGTGGTGCCATTTGAACTACCCCTCAGTTAGTCCAAGTTATGTTTTCCATCCTAGGATTTGTAGTAATAGAAGAAGATGTAGTTGTTCCAGAGGCTGAAGATGATTGAGTGGAAAAAGAAGTAGCCACTGTAATTCTACTAACTATGATAGCACCAATTGTTTTTGTTAGAGGAATGTGAATAGAAAGAATTTTCAGATGGTAAGAATAAGGTAGAGAAGGATTTGAAGGATCGAATAAGGGAGTGTGAGGTGGGGAAGATGTTGTGATCTCACTAGGTGAGGATTGAGTTTATGAAGTAAGGAATTTTCTTCGATGAGTGGGTAGTGGAAACTCAGAAGGAGTAATTCTAAGTTTTTCACTTTGAGATCGTATCAATACATGAGAAATTCCTAAAGACGATGATACACTTCCTTCATATATTTTAGATAGAATAGGTATTTCTCCTTAAATATAAATCCCTTCCAAGGCTTGGATCAAGGTATGGACTTTAGGCGACTCTTGAGGTGATAGAGTGGAAGTTTGACCAACTGAATTAGAAAGTGTGCTAGGATATTTTGTGGTTGTTTCAATAACTTCATATCTAAGAGTGGGATATTTCTAATGGGGTCTTAAAGTTGGAGGAGATTTTGAGGGCGATTGACTCTTTTTATGGCCTTTTTATTTGGGATTAAACCTTGATTCCATTCATAGTCTACAGGCCCTCCTTCTAAAGCCAAAAATGTTGAAGGCTCGAAAATATCTGCCTCAACATCGGGGAAAACCACACAGTCGGGAAATTAAAGAATCTCCTTTTCTGATTGTAGTGGCTCCAACTGGGGATAATGGGACTAGTTTCCCTAGAAAAATATAAATGGATGGATATATATTATGAAATTAATGATATGAATAAGTATAATGTAACTAAAATTGAAATAGACTTAAATATATATATATCCTAAGACAAACTTTGTCTTTATATGTGACTTTTAGTGGATTTCATATCATATAAGACAATATAGATCATCAAATAATAATGAAGTGTAAACATACCAGGATAGCTAATTTAATCAAATATTTGATTAAATTAGTTGATTAAAACACATCACATAAAAGATCTCATTTTTTCTCATATATCTTGAAGTTTTACAATATCACACATCAATAGTGAACAAATGCTTGACTGTATATAAAACAGATATATAATGGAAAACAATTCAAAATGATTATTGATCTCATTGAAGCATAGTAGAAATATAGAGATAGTTGTACATGATATATTAATACTCCGCTCATGAGAAAAAAACTCTGGTTCAACTTGTGTATTCATATTACACAAGATTTATAATAGTGCAAACTTTTAAAGCTTTCTTTACAAAGATTCAGAACCCCTTCTTCATTGACATAAAGGGGACTTTATAGTTTAGACATGAACTCCAATAATAGTAAATACATAAAATGTTGAGGTGCTTTAAACCAACAAACCTTAAAATAAAACTAAAGGAAAGTAATAGCATATGTTTCAACAAGATACTCAAGAACAAGAAGCTAATTATTCTCCCATTTGTTGTCGTAGTTCACATATATCCAACATTGAATTTTAGTCAGGAGGATGAGTTGGCTTGATGCACATTTTTCCTGTGAAAGTTGTATCGGAGAGTGCTAGAAGAAGATGTATAGTATTATTGGCAAGACATTTTAACATGAGCCATTGGTTTTGAGGTTTAACCAAATATTTCCAATAACTTTCGAAATTTATCTTTGATAACTTTTTAATGTTTTCAGCTTTCTTCTTGGACCAATCTTGCCATGAATTTTTTAACACTTTGACATCTGGTAAGGATCCTTCTCGGTATTTATGAATCAAATTAGCATGTAAAAGGTTTTCACTCATAGATTCAGTGAGGTTATTAGCAATATTCCTAGCACTGAAGATGGCCATCTCTACTTGTTTGAGATTAATATCCCAATCTCTAAACATTATTTCCTTATGTGATTCTTCTATTCTTGGGAGATTGGTTGATCTCAACTTTGTGTTGTCTTTCCAAGAAATGTAATTATGAAATTTTCCTCAATTTCATCATAGTATGTCCTTAGATCATAAAATTGATTCACAAATGAATCTCTTGATTAACACAAATCATTAATTGTTGCCAGGTTTTGGAAAAATATTACTTGTTGCTGAGCAAGGAGATTATTGAGCTCTCCTACTTCTTTCCTGAACTATTCAATTTTTGGATTATCTTTTAATAGTTTAATCATGTGTTGCAGTTCCTGTATCTTTTATTCTCATGCCATCTTCATATTGAAGCTTCAAGTCATTAATTCTCTTTTGCAACTCTTCTAGCTGGGACTGCCATTATCATTCAATGCTTTGTATCTCACTTTGTGGTCCCTGTTCCAACTATAGGATTCTACCATCCTTCTCTTTAATCAATTGTTGTGCCTCTAAGGCTCTATCTATTGTAGCTGTGGCATATGCTCTTGAAAACTGAGATAGCCTTGTGAGATTTTTAGAGGGATTTTTTTGGGGATCCTTCCAAACAACATTAAGAGATACATTTCCAGGGACTAAATCCTGGGTTTGCTCTACCCTTCTCCTTTCTGTTTATATTCTCATGAAAACCCTATGCTTGAGACTGTAAAACACATCCAGAGTGGGTATCTCTTCAATCGTTAGAACAACTTTAGAAGTTGGGAATGTCAGGATGATTTCCAAATCATTAGTATTGACTGCTTTGTTGAAAGCCCCAGTAGTGAGCTATGTCTTCGCAATAGTTTCATGAGTATGTGAAATTCTTTTTTGAACTGGAATTTTTAACTCCTAGGATCCTATATTCTTAATGGAATGATTGAACTGATCCCAAATTTCATCTAGCTCACAACCTTGTTGTAATTATTTGACCTTATCGGATGATGATGAGGCTTTTTCCTTTACCTGTGTTGCATCACTTTATTTTGATGAAATCGTCAAGGATTTGTCTTGTTGAGTATTCGGCTAATAAAGACTTAACAAATCTAGAGGAAATTTTGTTATCCTCTTATTTATGTATTGTATGAATTTATTAAATTCTTCAGGAGAAATTTTAGTTGTCGCTAGTTTCTCCACTTGTGCATAAGTATCGACCAATTCAAATAAATAATCATATACATCTAGCTCATGAGTGAATTTTTTAATTTTGACCAGTGAAATGAAACTCTTTGTTGTGTCATTTGGATCAAACTTTCTATTAGGGACAGTTGGGAATTTTAGGAATTGAATTTGTTAAATTTAAAGCAAAGCATGCTTGAAATTATCCATGGCATAAAATCCACCTTGAATAGGAAAGGATGGCCACATGTATTTCTTGGCATCCTTTACAACTTTGGATAAGCCATTTTCAACAGTCTGGTAAGTGATTTCCTGGGCTAGAAGCTTATCGAACATATTATGGTAGTACATGTGGGTTGGCAAAACTGTCGAAAACTCGGATATAGCTAAAATAATCCTCTCCAAACCATCTCCCTATATAAATTATATCATTATGAGCTTCTCTTGAGAGTCTGGGGGATTTTTCATTGAAAACATCTTGGTGGATGGGCAACATAACTTCATGACAAATTTTATAAAAATAGGGCTCAAACTTGGTTTCCCATATTATATCATGGTAAATATGGATGGGTATAGGGTCTTCAATATTCCATTTCCAACCCATTGATGCGAAGTCAAAAATAAAACATACAACATCCATGATGTATGCACTCATATAGAAAGGGGGTACAATATTACTAGAAAAAATGTGTTTTTCCCTATAAGAAAGGATCTGCGTGGCTAAGCTATTAGATATAATAGTTTCCCAGTACATGATATAACCATATGAGGCTGCAACTATTAGGGTTGTCCATTGTTCTGAGAATTTATCGGTATTCTGATACCCATACAATCTACACATCATAGCGGCAATGTAACAATATGGGCTAGCAAGGGAGGTAATAGAAAACATACCCTTTTTTTCACGCTTGTGCTTGTTAGGGTCTCTTCTCCATTGTCTAATTGGTTTTGACTGGTCTTCATTTTATGCCGCAAAATTTTGGACAAACAGTTTCATATCTCTTATGTGGTTTCAGAAGGTGATACATTTTCATCAAGTCTTCACTCACGGATGATCCAATTACTATTTTCCTCTATGCCAAAAATTTTCTCTCTGATATATTTAGGTTATCAATGATCCATTTGACCATTTCTATATAAGGTATAATCTTTGGTCGAACGCTATTTCGATGTAGAAAAGAATTAGCTACATCAGCCCAGGTGGTTTCAAAAGTAGATGAAGAATCATCGGTTGCTACCTTTCTTTCCACTACCTTTGGTTCCTCATATTCGAACAATTTTTATATGGCTTCCCATGAAGAAGTTCCAACATTAGGGGTGCATGTTGTGTCTGTGAAAAGCGGAGGCATTTAAGTTATTTTCGGAGTTGGAGGAGCTGGTTGTGTTTGTGCCTTGGGCTTTGTGTTCTTCTTAGCAGCCTTATACATTTCATTAGAGTTATTTTTATCAGTCCTATCCTACGAGGAAAATTTAGAAAGAATGAGCATAAAACTTTAAGAATTGGAGAAATTTCTATGGGAAATTATTCATACGATAAAAATCCATGCCTTTATGAAAAAAATTAATTAAAAATAAATTTCAGCGATCAGATCGTTTGTGACTTCGAGGAAAAAAAATCAATTACACTTGGTGACTAATGGATAAACGTGGGTACACATGGATTTTTTCCAAGTTAGCATCTATCAAAGGTTTTGCATCAGAGGCTTCCTTCAGATGCACAATTTAAAACCTACGATATCAACTTGTCCCGATATGTGCTTTTATTTATATCATGGTTATAACATAAAGGAGGAAAGACTTTATCGAAGACTTTGTATCGGGGATTTCATGTCGAGGATTCTAAAGAGGAGTTTCTTTTTAAAAGCTGCGGTATGGAGGGTTTGCGATGAAGTGATGAGATATTGAGTGTTGCAGTATTGGGAGGGAGAATTTATCAAAAGATCAAAGATATTTGGATATCAACATATTAGAAGGAATGGGAGTATTGTCAATTGGAAATCATTGATATGAAAATTATGATACATGATGGGGCATAATAGTGTGGCTGACCTTATATATTATATCCACGCAAACCCAAATATAGATTTCGATAAAGGGAATATTTTAAGTGTGTTTTCTTACCTTTTGAGGCATTAATGTAATATTGAGTCTCGATAGGTTTATTTATCATTAAAAATTAAAAAAACTGAAAGTCCTATTTTATTCACTTAAAGTATTTCAACTGAAATTTTAAAGGGTCGCCATTATTTATTAAATATGGTTAATGGGGGAGTTTTTGGCTACTAAAACACCTTCCATTGAGAAATCTTAGGTGGATGCATATACCTTTAGACAAAACTTGCTGCAAAAATGATATCAGGCCTAGTTGCGGTGAGATACAACAAACTACCAACTAGACTTTTATACAATGTGGGATCAACTGGCAATGCTACATCTTCTTTTCTCAGCTTGGTGCCTTGAGAAATTAGTGTATCAACTTGTTTGAAATTGGTCATTCTGAACTTTTGCATGATGTTAGTGGCATATTTTTGTTGACCAATGAAAATTCCATTAGCAGATTTTTGAATTTCAATGCCTAAGAAGTATTTCATGACCCCTAGATCAGTCATATTAAACATTTTTTTCATTGATGCTATGAAGTATTATAACATCATGTTGTATGTATAAATAATATCATCAACATAAAGGCATACAATAAGAATTTTACCTTCATGATTTTTGGTATACATAGTTGCCTCATGACTACATATGCAAAAACCAATTTTGATTAGATAGGTGTCAATGCGACTGTACCAAGCTCTTGGAGCTTGTTTCAAATCATACAAATATTTCTTCAATATGTATACCTTATGCTCATATCCCAGAACTTCAAAACTAGGAGGTTTCTCTACATAAAATTCTTCCTACAATATACCATTTAAAAAGAAAAATCTTACATCAAGTTGATAGACCTTCCATTTGTGTTGAGCTGTTGTGGATAAAATGGTTCTGACAGTGTCTAACCTTGCTACTCGAGAAAAGGTTTCACCATAGTCGACACCAAACTGTTGTGAGACCAACCTTGCCATATGTTTCTCAATCTCTCCTTTCATTTAGCTTGGTATTATATACCCATTTTACACCAATTATGATTTTGTCTGATATCAACTAATTCCCAAATTTGTTTCATCTCTATGGAAACAATTTCGTGGTTCATTGCATCAACCCAATGTTTTTCTTTAACTGCTTTTTGAAAATGGGTTGGTTGAGTTGAAAGATATGCAAACATATTATGTTGGTGAAACTCATGCTCCTACTCATATATTTATCTAATGATTCTTGTTTTCTGATTGTCTTCTGAAGATGTTGAATCACTGGTGGATTCACTACTCGAAGATGTACCATTTTCAAAATGGTATGACTCTTCTTCAACCTGCAATCTTGGTTGTTGTGGTGGATAAAAAGGCTGATTTGAAGCTTCATCAACGTGATCAGACCAAGATTTATTTTAAAAAAATTTAACATCTTTGCTTAAAGAAAACTTCTTGGTAATTGGATCCTAAAGTATGTAGGCCTTTGACTACTCACTATAGCCTATGAAAATACATATTTCACTCCTACCATCAAGATTTTTTCTTAACTGATTAGGAACATGTGCAAAAACTACTGATCCAAAAATTTTAAATTAGATACATTTACTTTCTTACCATCCCATGTTGCTTGAGGTACTGCATCTCGGAGAATGGATGTTGTAGACATGTTGAGAACATATAATGTTGTCGAAACTGCTTCATCCCAATAGTCATTTGAGAATTTCTTCTCACAGAGCATACATCTGGCCATGTTCATGATTCACAGATGTTTCCTTTTTGCTACTCCATTCTATTGTGGAGTACATCTTGTGGTGTTTTTCATTATGCTTCCTTTCTATCGACAAAAAGATTTGAAATAATTGGAACTTTATTCTCCTCCTCTGTCTGACCCAAGGACTTTTAAAGGATTTCCACTCTGCTTTGAATTCTTTGAACCTTGAGAATGTATCTAATTTATTTTTGAGAAAATACACCCATATCTTCCTTCTATAATCAGATTCAATGAAAGCCAGAAAACAAATACTACCACAAATGGAACGCGTTTTCATTGGGCAACATATATTTGTATGGAATAACTCTAAAGGCTTTGTTTATCTAGAGTAAGATGTTGGAAATCTATCTCTTTTATGCTTTTTTAGAACAAAAATTTCATAATTACAATCTTTTGCATTCATAACAAGGATACCAATGACCCATTGAATGTTTTTGAAGTAGACTTAGACTCTTGAATGGTATGTGGCCATACCGAGAGTGCCATAGTTGAGACTCATTTATTCTTGACACATTGTGGGAAAAAAACTTTAAAATATTTTGACTTCTAAGAGTCATTGGAAACATCCTATTCTTGGCTTTTTCAACCTTTACTATCAGTATTCTATTAGGCAATTTGTCATATATATATATATATATATATAACATGTATTCCCTTGGAATATTATATCATAACCATGTTCCATCAATTGAACTACACTAATGAGGTTATGCTTCAGATGTGGAACATAATAAAACATCATGTATGTATTTCTGCTAATTTTGTTTGGTAAGAATAAGGACAATACCTTTCCCTTCAACTTTAATGAAAAAACGATCTCCAAGAGTAATTTCTGATGTTATGAAAACATCAAGATAAGAAAGCGGATTTTTATTACCTTTCATATGATTTCTACAACCACTATATAGCAACCAAAGGTCCTCACTATGACTGTCTAGAGAAACATGTCAAAAAAGAAACATCATCTAAGAGGATTCTCCTTCATTATTGGAGAGATGAACACTACCTCTTTGTTGATCTAGTTGTTTCTTTTTTGCATTCATGTTCACAATGCCCAAATTTGTTGCAGTAATAGCATTGGACATGATATTTGCTCCATGTTTTGCTTATCTGAGTTTGGTTTTGTGGAGGTCTCCATTGCTCTAATGCATGATGATGTTCTGATATGCCTCAGCCTCAACCTCTTCCTAGCTTATTTTTGCCTCTATATCCTTTTCATGTGCCTCTTCCAAGAGAGATTTGTGCTTTGAAAGCTTGTTCCATGGAGTTTTCTGCCAAGATGAGACGTTTTTCATGTGCCAGAAGTGATCCAATCAACTATTCTACTGAGAAAGCTGTAAAGTCTTTGGATTCCTAAATGGCTATTACAATCATGTCATATTTCTAGGGTAGGCTTCAAATGACTTTTTCAACAATCTTCTGATCTGTAATGGTTTCACCAATGAGTTTGATCTGATTGACTATTCCCATGACTCTAGTCATGAACTGCTCCACATTATTTGTGCTAGTCATCTTTAGGATTTTGAATTGAGCTCTCAATGTCTGCGATTTAGTAGTTTTCATTGTATCATTACCTTCATATGCAACTTTCAAAATATCCCACTTAATTTTTTGTTGATGTGTTGGTTATTGTGACGAAGATAGAGTCATCGATTGAGTTTTGTATCCAAAATTTAGCTTTGTGCTCCTTCTTTCTGCATTTCTAAATGGCTCATTTTTTTTAAAACTCAAACTTTCCAAAAATAATAATAATAATAATTTTTTTTTTTTTAAATCTCTCTTTAAATCTTTTAATTTTTATTTATTTTTTAAATAAAAAAAATCCTTAAAAAAAAAAATCCAAAAAAATTCCTTTTTCACTTTAACGTGAACCTTTTAAAAATCCTTCATAAACCTTTCGATAATCCGTAAATCCTTTTGAAAAATAATCTTAAGGACCTTTAAATAAAGTCTTTCAACGAATTTACGAATATTTGCAAGGCTTTCATGAAATGAAAAAAACCCTTTTTAGCTTTGTCATGGAGATTTTTTAATTCATTTGACTTTTCACCATCTTAAACAAAAACGACTTAATTTTTTAGGAGGAAAAAAAGCTTATCTGTATTCACAAAAATAATAACGGTCCATGGACGGTACATTGATCCTCATAGATTCAAACTGATATAAGCGACTATGCCATGATTTGATTACATCAATTCATAGTCATGAAAAGATCCTTTCAAAGAGGCATCATAAAATGGGGAGTATTGACTCATACCCATATTAGGTAATAACATTGTAAACTGCGGACATGGCGAAATATCAATGACTTAACACACCTTTGAAAAATCGCTGCTCCTTTTTAAAATGCCGCTTCAACGTTTGCGCAGCTCCGATGGGTTTTTCTGCTGCGTTTTGCGCACTCCTCCAACTCACGGGGCGTGTCAATCTTAAATTTTCGACATTTTCGGAAGTTGTCGATCTTTTTGCGCTCTACTTTTCGGCTAAGATGTGAAAGTGACTCACTCGCCTCCTTACAGGTGTGAAATTCAAGTTGTTTTCTCACTTCCTCCCCAACTTTTCATGATCTTTGTTTTTTTTTTGCGGGCCAAAAAAAATGAAATGTTAATTTTTTTTGAGTTTAATAACCAAAAAATGAAGAGAAATTGTGGAGCAAAGATTACTCTTTTTAATTTTCAAAATAATTAAATAGATTACATAGAAAACATTGACAATAAACTAGAGTGACACTCGACTAAACTACAGTAAAATTGATTTGACTAAAACACCTAACACACAATAAAAACAAGGGCTACAGAGTAGCTACTACCTCCCACTTAATGTAAATATAGAAATGTTGCAATTTGAGTTTGAGTATGTTTATGAGTATTTTATTTGAGTGTCTTGTTAATTCAGTTGGTGAGAACATATAACGATTTAGGATTGGAATCCATCACTTTAAAAATGAGCAATTATAGATTAAATAATTATAAATATATTATAGTTAAAAAAATATTTTTTATTTTATTTAAAAAATAAAATTAAAGTACAAAATAATGAAGACCTAAAATGCAATAGCCTTTGATGCATTTATTATTTATTATCTTTGTTCATGCTATTATTGAATGTTGTAATAATTTTGGATATTGTTTGTGAGCTTCATTTGTTTCTAAATTACGACTTTTCATATTTCCTATGTTAAATACACTACGTACTAATGGTTACATATTATTTTTTTAAGTGTTACATATCTATGTTGTGATAGGTATACAATGAATCATTAATAGTTATTCTATTAAAATATTGTATATTATGATATAGAAGATGCATCTTCATAAATTGTGATCAATACTTTTGTAATTATATGTTCTATTTTTATCTTATAATTGCGATTAATAATGTTATGATTATTCTATTTTAATTAATTATTTTATGGTCGTTATATTTTATTAATATTTATGTTGAAGTTTTTTACTCTTTTTAATTTAATTAATAATAGAAACTTATTAATGATAACTTGACTAAGATGGAATAACTTTCATTAGGTCTTTATGCTTCAACTTTGACTCTAGCTTGAGACCCTTTTAAGATATTTTAAACTTTAATGTGATATGCAGGAGTCTTCTTAAATCTTCAGTGTGAATCTAGAAGATGATATAGTAATTATGGTTAGTGATGTAGTTGTTGTTGTGTTATAATTAATTCATGTTGAAGATTTTTAGTGCTTTTATTTTTGTAATAATTTCTTTTATACTTTCTATAATAAATAATATTATGTGAAAATATGAGAATTGTAGTCAATAATTTGATAATTATATGTTTTAATTATTTTCATGTTATAATTATGGTCAATAATGCTATGATTATTATATTTTAATTAACTATGTTATGGTTGTTATATTTTACTAATTTATATTGGAGTCTTCTAGTGCTTTTAATTTATCTAATAATAAAAACTTATTAATGTTAGCTTGAGTAGTATAGTAAAATTTTTGTGAGATTTTTATGCGTCCTTTGACTTTTTCATTACACCCTTTTAAAATTATCTAATGTGATATGTATGAGTCTTAAATGTTGTTGATATGGAAGATAATTCTATAACTATAGTTAGTAATTTTATGATTAATATACTTTAATTAATTTATGTTAAAAAAATTTAGTGTTTTTAATTTATTTAATAAATTGTTTTACATTTTTTTAATAGATAGTATTATGTGAGAATGTGTTCAATGATTTTTATAATTGTTATCTTTTAACTATTTTTATATTTTAATTATGGTTAATAATCTTACTATTATTATATTTTAATTAATTATCATATTATTACTATGTTTTAATTAATTAATATTAAAATTTCTATTATTATTAATTTATTTAATTATTATTTACACTTTTTATTTATCATAAATAGTATTATATGAAAGTTAGCATGATAGCCAAATAATTATGATCAATACTGTTATGACTTCTAAATTTTAATTAATTATCTTATAATTGTTATATTTTGACTCATTTATATTAAAAATTTCAAATGTTATTAATTTATTTAATAATTGTTTTATTTGATATTTTGTATATAAATGATATTATATAAGAATATAAAATTATTAAAATAATTAATTTAATTGATATAAAATGTAATTTTAAAATTAAAAATAAATAGTATATTATTTAATATAAACAAAAATAAATAAATTTTTAATATTTGATTGGAAAAAGCGTTAATTAGATTAGGCATTACATTCAAAAGTATTTCATATGTAACATGACATAACATAGGAATATGTAAAAAAAAATTATATGCCTAAGAATCAAACCATACTTCACCATTAGGACAAGAGCAGCATCTTATTTGATTATTTGAATAGCTTATGAGAGGCAGTATAACTAATGCAATATAAAATTAGCGTAATTTTAATTAATGTAAAAAAGATGCAGTAAGAAAAATCTAGCTTAGGTATCCGACTTAATTAAAAATCAAAACTAAGAGGACTCTTGAAAACTGTTGATTTATTTATGTTTATATTTTTTAATTGCTATATTTTAAACCAGGAACATATGCATATTATTTTTTAATGAGCATATTATTTTCCTTGCAGGATGCTAACAGGATGAATTACCTTTTTCCATGTCCGATAAGCCTTAATCTGATAACCTTTGTGGCTATTTTATAAAGACGTCACATTGTTTTTCAATAACGATGCATTTTGCAATAAGAAGTGAATTGTATTGACCAATTAAAAAAAAAATTAAATTTAAATTTAAATAATATAAATAAAAAAACAATAAAAAAGATCAAAATTAAATTATATAAAAATATAAAAAAATTTAAATCAAAATTGAATTAATATCAAATCACTAACAAAACTTATAACAAAACTTATACATTATATGTGAGTGAAGATATAATAAATATAATAACACCTAATAAACAATGAAATTAATATCTCAACAATAACAAAAATAAATATTTGACGAAAAGAAAAATAATAATGAAAGAGGAAGGGCATCCTACATTCCTTTCTTTTATCATCGTAGCATTCAATACTCTACTATAATATAAAAGAATAGTTTGGAGATTCAAAATTCTCCTTTTTCTCTTTTTTTTCCTAAGTACATTCTAATCAAGAATGGGATGCTAAGGAATTATGCATGGGAACATGGATGGATATAAGTATTGGGGACCAACCCTATTGTTGGAAATTGTGAGATACAAACCCTAACAATGTTGTATCTGTGCAGTGTTCAACATCATATATTATTTTGTTGAGTAGGGTGAAGTATTTTATGTGATCATTTATTGTTACAACTATTATATCATACAGCGAGGCAATCGTAATTTCAGAGGATATTGCATTGGTTATGGTAAATTTGATTATATAATAGGTAATTTGAATATATATATATATAATTCAAACAAGTTCATAAACATTTGAGATTTATTTTTGAATTTAAAATTGCGTTTTAAGATGTTGGTGTATGTTCAGAAATAACTATTTTAAAATTATTATACAATTTTTTAATCTAACAATTTTATAACTTGTGTAAGAAATTTTTTGGTGAAAATTATATGTAAGAAAATTTTTGTCGACGTGTTTCGAACTAGGCAATGTGGTTCATCATCAAGACAAAATGAGAAATCTGATCAAGAAACCTAATTAAATAGATAAGGAAAGCTCCAACTAAGGTTTGTAAAATAATGACTAGTTAGACTAGAATAATAAATTAAATTAAATTTCATCATATTATATTATATTTCACTCTACTTTTATTATATTTTAATTTTAATTTTAATTTTAATTTTAATATAATTTAATATTAATGTTTTAATTTAAATCTAATTTAATACTAATATTTTTTAAAATTTTTATATTAATATAATTTTATATTTTTATTATTTTAATACTTTGAATTATATGTTAAAATAATAATAATAATAATAATAATAAATAACTAAATAAAAATAATAATAATAACAAATATATAAATAAATATTTTTTTTTTATTTAATTTACTTAATAGCTAATTTAAATCATAATATAATAAGGAAGATACTCATAAGAAAAAACATAATGATAAAAATCCTGAAAAATTTTAAAAGTACTAACACTCCACCCATCATCCCTATTAAGGTTGAGTGGCCTCTTTTCAATTTCCAAGGCTTCCCTCAACTTCATAACTTATTATTTATTTATTAGTAACCATATTTTGTATTTTAGTATGGATATTTACACAATTGTTGTTGATGTTGTTGATGAAGACGATGAAGACTTCTAGAAAATCATGTTACTATCATATATTTGCTCATATGTTTTGTATTTATATGTGTATGTGCATGTGAGAATAATTTTTCTCCTTTTCTTTATCTTAGAATATTTTTTTGTTTTTATCATATTGATCACCCTAGACCATTTTAGTATTAAAAAAAATTCTTGTCTTAATAACTTAAATGCAGCTTACAGTTTTGTTTTATACTTTATCCCAATACATTCAATTATATTATATTGTTTAGCTTATTTTCAATTATGTATATATAAGGCTAGCACCCATGGGGATTTGAACTTGGAGGGTGTTCCTTAAGAGTGCACCCATTCACTATTAATCCAAATCTTGGTGGGCAACAAGCTTACATACAATGGACATAAAATATTATCTTTTACAACTTAAATTTTATAAGATTTTATTAATAAGGTTTGTTATTAATATTGATGTTTATTAATAAAGTTTAATAATAAGATTAAATAATGGTAAGAAGGTTTAACAATCATATGGTTTGATGCATAAGAATGTATTGTTTTACCCTACATATTAATACATTAATGACACATTAACCAACAAATTAATACATTCACATGCATGATAATAACACTTTAATAAGACATTAATTGTAATACTATTGTTGTTATTATTGTTACAAGACCTTATGATTTTATGTTGATTTGTGAATATTTAAGTTGGAACACTAGACGTGGGGCCAAGACTACATTTAAATGATAGATGTAAATATTTGTGTGCAATAGTAAATAATATATTGTTTTTGGAAATGTAATGGGAACCGACCTGTGAGTAGAAAAATTTCTCTGTTGTCAAAAAATAGTTAAAGTAGTTGATTCCCAAGTAGTGGAGAAGAAAAATATAACAATTGTAACCTCCGATGTTTCCCAAGATTCGAGGAATAATACTTCCCACCAAGTGATATTCACCCCAAAAGTACTGAAAATATGGATCTTGTTCCCTATAGTCCTCGAGCTTATCAACTTATAGTTGATCTTCAAACTCGAAGTGAGTAAATGTAGGGAGAAGGTCAAGACTTGTGTGTGTAAAATGTAGGAGACCATCCTCATATATATTCTCTAGCTGCCTTAAAATGTATCTTTACATAGTAAATCCATTCTAATGCACTCTTTTTGTGCACATTAATCACATTAGGCCAAGGGATATGATAATCAACATCTAATCTTCCTAATAACCACAAAATAGTTAAAAATACATAAATAAATGAGACAAATGAGGCAAATATAGGTTTAAGGAAGAATAGATGGGACTTGTTATTTACCTATAAATCAGACCCATCATCACCCCCCTGATGAAGGTTTTTCTCACCTTCTGAGAAATTCAATAACTCATATGTAGCTCATGCATTTCCCTGTTGGCCTCTCTAAATCCCAAGGCACATGAGATGGTGTGCCCTCTTGTGTATAAATTTTTTTATTTTCCTCTATTGTTTCCCACTCCCTCTGTTCCTTTTCCTGATCTCTTCTTTCCTGTAAACCAAATAACAAAGGAGGATTGAGTTTTAGCCCTATCTAGTTGATCTTCAATCTTTAACCAATCATCTTGTAGTATGAGGTTCTTTCTAATGCATTCATCAATATCTTAGGGGATTAGTATTCCTTGATCTTCATACTGTGTGGTAGAGCATGTCATCTCCTTTTACATGCTTGCAAACTCTTAGTTCCTAAAAGCCTAAAAATGACTTGAAAATGTAGGATGGCACATTCTTATTTTTCTACATAGTGAGGGACTAATTCAATGTCTAAAGAGATGAGGCTATGATTTATTACGAAAACCTTGGGACTTGTTAACCTTGCTCTAATATATAGAGGCTCAGTTTCTTCCTTAGCCATAACATTCTTTACTTCCTCAACTCTCTCTTCCTCATGGGCAAGCCAAGAGGCTAGGGCCATTAATTTTGCTTCCCTAAATGTCGAATTGGGGTCCCATAAGTTCATATTTGTGAGGATCATATTATGCATTAAAATTTAGCTACTTTGGCCCTATCCTCAATGTTGACTTGCTCACAAAATTCAATAAACTTTCTATAATTCTGAAAATGGAGAGAACCATATTGTGCCAAGGTTTTAATTTTAAATTGTAGCCATTTTTCTTTGATTAATATTGCACATGAATTGGATGGTTTTTTGAACTGAATGGCCTCCATATAAATCTTGACATCATGGTAAGTTTTCCTTCTCTCTCTTGCAGCTACTCTGTTAACATATTATTTTCCATTTGCAACTTCTCCTTCATGATTGAATCTCTTAATCTTAAATCAACCATTTCATCACCCATATTCTTCATATTTTCTTTCATGAGGTGCACATCATCAAATTTCTTTGATTTAGAAATCTGTACCCATCGATGGGCTTGAATTCTCTATTTTTCTAGCTCAAGTAGGATGGGGATTACAAAATTTTCAGGTATGATTCACCCCTCCTCATAGGACTTGTAGTATGATCCAATATTATGCTAAGGATTAGGATCCTGGAGTTCTTGTGGCCTTATTACACCTTCCTATAGAAAATATGAACTTTCATGTAGAAAATATAGCCTTCCCTATAGCAGTCATATATCTTCCTATAGTTGGGCAACTTGTTCTTGTACTGGTTTTGCCTTAGTTTCCCTCATGTTTAGCCTTCTTTGGGAGGTTTGAGGTTTCTTTATTTTGGCCTTGAGGGAGGTTACCTCTTCTATTTTATCCTTTCCTTTTCCCTACTCCCCTTATCTGTGGTTGACAGATTATTCAATTATGATTGGGATTTTTGAAGGAGGTTTTGGCTTCCCTTGTTTGATTCTAGTACTCCTTATTCTATAGAAATATAAGAGCCTTTCCTGGGTTACCTCCTTTTGATTTTGATAGGTGTACTAGGGGTTGCTAGGGTAGAAACCACCTCTTGTTCATTGTTTCCATCTGAGAGGCTTACTTTTTGCTCTTGTTTCCTCTTCTTTTGAGATATAGAAGGCTCCCCAATGGTCTCTTTCTTTGACTCTAGTTTCTATTTTTCTTCTTCCTCTTCAAATTATTCTTTCTTTCCTTCCTCCTTCTCTTATTCAATCACTTTTTTAGTAGCACTATGTGTTGCGGTCTCTTCATGTTCTAGGAGAGGTTGGGCTTGAGTCTCAATGAAGGCCTCCATTTCTATGTCTACATATTTTTCCCATGGTACAAGGTTCTCGATGTGACTCAAGGCATCCATGACAATGAAACTTACGATCCCATGATGAGAAATGTATTTTTTTTTCCCTTATCTCACCCTATGTCTCATTACTATCATACAATGAAGAAGAAAAATGGGAATACTAAGCTTACTTGGGATAGGAAATTTTATCTGGAACCTCAACTAAAAAATTAGCCTTAAATGACAGGCATACACAACACTTAGCCTCACTTCATAGGATATGTATTTTATTATGTTGTAGGATAGTTCATCCAATGGGTAAGGCAAGATTTTGCTTCTAACTCCATTTTTATCCTCAATTGGCTTTTCTTCAGGGATGAAGAAATAATTTTTAGCTATGATGGCTTATTTCATATCCTTCTTGCCCACCTAGATCCTAAATCCAATGTGGTCACCCTGTAAATTATATTTGCATTGAGATGGATGAAAAACCTCTCACAATTGTGGTGGCACTATCTTCCCCCTAAGATTGAAGGGACATGGTGAATTCATGGGTTATTTCATCATCATATCCTTTAATTATCTCAAAGAAACCCATCCATTAGTGACTTATGAATATGTATCTGGAAGGAGGATGTTGGTGGATTATCTTTGAGTTTGTGGGTTCCCTTCTATTGAAGCCTCCTCCCATGTTCTCTATTTTTCCTCCTCTAAGTTTCTTTCAAAGGATTTTAAGTCAATTATCAATTTCTGTGCAGCCTAGGGTTTCGAAATAAAGACAAGAGAAATGGTGCTCTTATTATTACTAGATGTATGAAAATTATATGCAACATTCAAAACAAATTCATTCTTCTACTATGAAGCTTTCCACACATAGAGAAACACAGGGTTTGCTACAAGACGTAGAAATTGACCCAGTTTTTCATTTTTCTTGCGTGGAAGGTGAGGAAAATGCATGACTTACCCCTCCTTTGGAGACTCCCTCATGAATTTTGAGGTTTTGGAGGATAATTCACACTAAATCGAGCCCTTTTCACTCATCGTGCCAATCTTGTAGCAATCCGTTAGAATATTGTAGCATCTATATGTAATCCTATAACACTGAACTTTGATCCTATGTTATGTAACCAACTCACAAAATATAAGAAAATATATATCAACGACTTAAAAATTATCCTCTTTGAGGGGGAAGCCTCCTTTACATTACATAAATGAAAAATTAGTGGATGATACAAATTAATAGACCCCCTTGCTATATATAGGAGTCCAAGGGGTCATAATATAATTAGAGCCTACATAAAAATAATATTGCAAGGAAAAAACAATAACAACAATGGGATTCAATGGGGCATAAAAATAGAAATATGGGGGCTACATGGGCACAAAAATAACAATAGGTGGTTACACTAACAATAAAAATAAATGGGCTACACTAGTATAGTAGGGAACTAACATGATCCTCTCCTTAAAAAAAGTGTTGTCCTCAACACTTGAGTAGTTCTGGATGCTTCTGTGTAAAATTCTCATCCTCCCACGTGGAATATTCAATAGGTCAATTCTTCCACTTAATGAGATACTCTGGTTTTGATCAATTTCGTAGCTGCCAGTTTCTTGTTTCCTTGACTGCTTCAGGCTCCAATATGATTTTTTTCTTCTTTGTCAATTTCTTACAATATTGTTTGAATTGGGAGCTTTTCATCGATAACCATTTTCAAGCATGAAACATGGAAAACTAGGTGTATTTAGGAAGATGCAGGCAACTCCAATTTGTATGCCACAGTACCAATATTTTTCAACACCAATATTTTTCAAATATTATGTAACCAGCTCACAAAATAGAAGAAAATATAGATCAACGACTTAAAAATTAGCCTCTTGAAGTGGGAAACATCATTTAAATTACATAAATGAACAATTCTTGGATGATAAAAATGAATAGACCTTCTTGTTATATATAGGAGTCTAAGGGGTCATAATATAATGAGAGCCTACATAACAATAATAATGTAAGGACGTAACAATAAAAAAAAACAGCTTTTATGAGGCATAACAATAACAATATGGGGGCTACATGGGAACAAAAATAACAATAGGGAGCTACACTAACAATAATCATAAAGGGGATGCACTAGTATTATAGGGACCTAACATCCTATAACACCTAGTATTTGGCCCTATATCACCTTTGTAGCAGTCTAGGGGACTCTTGGTGGTAGCTAGCTTGACCTTTCAATGATATAGTCGGCCTCTCTTGGTATAAATTAAGCTCAAGCTTATCCTTTATTTATTTTTTGGTGTGGTAGCAGGTTCAATGCATTGTATGAGATGGCCCACACCTACCACCTTCGTAACTTCTCAAAAATTCATTGGGCCACTCCTTGAAAATATCACCCTCAACTTTTTGTCCTTTCTCCATGTGGCATGAGAGAGGAATTTTACTTCACTTATCTATTCGAGGGCCGTCAAGACTTCTAGCCACATTCAACCTAAAAAAACCTCACTCCTCATACATTTTAGACATTTTTGAACGATCATGAACTTAAAGGAAGAGGTGAGGAGTTTCATACCGATGCCTACCTGATGATGGTCTTTGGATCATTTTATGTCTTCATGTTGCTTCAGAAATGGTGGTTGATTTACTTGTTGTTTGATGTGTCATTTCCCATACTAGTTTCTCCATGCTTTGGCTATTCTTTCGAATATTTTTTCTATTTCTCTTTTTTTGTATATATTTTTTTGATATCTACTTGACTACACATTGTCAGTAAAGGTCTTGCTGATGATGGATCAAGTTGTTGTTGTTGGAGATGAGTAGTGACCCTGTAGCAACCTAGAAGAAGATTTTTCACTTCCCAAGATCAAGGAGATGATCCCTTAATGCTTCATGATGGTAAATTCTTCATTATGGTGCTTCCAAGTGCTTTTACCATGGTCCTATATGGTTTACGCAGACTACTACAGGATTAGGTTCCTTCCTATAGTAGTCACATAGACCCCCCTATGATCACAATAACCTTTTTTAACAACCCCTGGTTGATTTTATATGTAAAAATATATAATACCAAGGTCATGGGAAACGTATTCCAAGATGAATGATGGGAAAAAAATCTTAGTGGGTGTCACTTTCAGTTTATTAATGGCCAAGGAATTTGGCAAAGGAAAAGAGGCATTGTTTGGCATATTATTTATGAAATTAAGGAAAATAAGAGAAAATGAAGGTGAAAGGTCACAAATTTTCATGAGAGGGAAATTGAAGGAAAATGAAGAAAATAGAGACCTCAATGATAAAAAGGCTTCTCAGGATCAGTTTCTAGTCTTTAGTTAGTTCAGTTTTGGAGCTCTCTTATACTCTCTCATTCTCTCATAATTTTTCACACTTAGAGTATCCTTGTAGCATTCTTAGATCAATATGGCATAAATTGGATTTGGAGAAAGAAGGTAAGGGAAAGTAGGAAAGAACAAGGGAATAGTTATATCAAGAACTACAAATGGATTTCTTTGTAGGTATCAAGTTTCATGTATGATTTCATTACTAGTCTTGGCATGCATGGTATATGCATGTGGTTTCTTAGTTATGTGTTGTCATTTTCATGGAGGATTTCCTGGATTGATAATGGTTTTTAACCTTATCCTCCCATTTCCTCGATAGGCATGGTGTTGTGGATTTTTCCATTTGGTTATTTTCAGGTTGGTGCTCATAATTATTTATGGCTATGGGTTAGAAAAAAATATTTGGATCCATGGAACAACTTGGGTTGAGTTACTAGTCCTGGAGTCTAGGTTGGAAAAGTGATATGAAGCCCTTGGCAGATTGAGTTAATAGTCCTAGAAATAGGTTGGAAAAACACTCTAGTTACTTGGGTAAAGATTGATTTGGTTGGTGTTATTGATATTTGACTGTGAGTTGGAATCATTGGTTGAGGATTGTGGTGGCTTAGCCTCTGGAAGCCTTAGTTTGTTTTTTTTTGGTTAATTCCATGATATCACACATTCGTGTTTGGAATATGGTGTGAGGGTGATTAGCTAAAAGAGAGATTAGGTTCAACTTAATTTATGGTTGGGTGGTACGTGGAAGTCCCCGACTTGGTTGGATTTTGCATATGCTAATAAGAGCTATTTTCCTATTATATTTATGAGTTCCTAGTCTTGATATTATGTGGCTTTGATGGCTATTCTATCATGGTTTATGTGATGTTCATTTGTTGTTTGTATGCTAGTAATATTATGTATATTGCATATGGATCTTGATATATTTTAATTAGTTGATGAATGGTTAATGAATGCATGAGCTAACAAATATTATTAAAACTATTATGATGGGGAATTAGACCTTCTTGGAGATTCTCAGATAAGTTTCAAACCCCGATGTTCATATCTGCATTCATGACCTATAGATTACATGTTCTCAATATGTTTCACAAAATGAGTGTCATGGTTAACCATGGTTAGGTCAAGTACTTGATAAATTTTTGTATGAATGGATTTTTCTTGATGTCATTTATGATTTTGGAAAGGCTCACTAAATTCTGGGCAGTGGTATGGAGGCTGACTTAGAATTTACGTTTAAAATCCAGAACCACACACTCTGAACTAGAGAAATTGAGTTGAAACCGCATGGATTGAGTGTTGTGCATGTGGTTGGAGGTTCCCAACCACATGGATGCCTTGCTGTGAGATTTTTTATGGGCCCAGGGATAACAAATGGAGTTTTGTCTCAGGTTTTTCCTACTTGGATTGGTTGTTCATTTCCTGAGTGACCTGTAGCCCCTATGGGAGGTGTTGAGTTATCAGTTTGTCATCATTAGTTGCCCCCACTTCCTTAACTGGATCTAGGAGTTTAGATTAGGTCATATTTTATCTTCCTCTCATATTTACCCTAGCTGGTTGGTGAAATTGGGTAAATGTGGGATGGGTGTTTACAAATTGGTTATATGTGTTTGTCATACATATAACAACACTTGGACTGGATGGGAAGAATGTGTTTGTCATACATGGATGTCAATGTCTATGTGGTTGTTATGCATGCATAGTAGATCAAACATGCATCATGGTGGTCATTATGAATTTTTATTCATCATGATGTTATTGGTATGTTATGATGTTGACATACACTTGAGTGAAAGTGGGTTGTAGTTGTAGTATTATGACTAATGATTGTGATATAATTTTGCAAATTATGACATGGTTGTTAGTCTCAGTAATGACTGATTTCAAATTAATGGACATGATGTCTTGATCTTTGGAACATTTGAATGACATGTGTGAATAGTTTTAGGGCAACATGCTTGGTATTAAAATGACAAGGTAACGGTTGATTTGTTTATAAAACTAATAGCTGGGTTATGTGATAGAAAATAATGTGATTCAATTTCAACAAGGAAAAAGGTGAAATAAAGGAATTCATGTTTGGAAACCACAAATCCAAATGAATGAGTGCTTTGAATGAATAGAAGAAGTATTCTTAACCTTGATTTTGTCTAGCAGTATATGTATATGTGATATAGTCATGAATATGTACTTGACATGTATAACAACTGGTTTCTTGTTGTAGATGGATTTATCAAGAGAGTTGGAGTCCCTTGAGAGATGATCTAAGTACGTGTTTAGTTATAGGAAGTGTGCAGGGTAAAAAAGATAGCATAACGGGTATGTTGTTATATTTATTTTTGTACTAACAGTTATGTGTTGATGGTAGCATGATGTAGGGAATTGCATGATGAAAGAGACTGCTATGAAATATTGGAGAAGGTTCGGGTTAAGATTTCCCTTGGAAGCATTCAGAACCCATGGGGATTGATTCATGGTGTATGTTGAAATTTTTGTGCTTTTAGTGCTTTATAATTTTCTTGAGCTTGATTTTCGATTTTGTTTATGTCTAATGTATGGTCATGCCACTTTGTTCATGGTGTTGTATTTCTATTTGTTTTCTTCTTCTTTGATTGTTTTTATTAGATTTTATGTTTTGAGGGCCTTGGGAATTGGTTGGGGAGGAAGAAATTTAATGGATCTCAGGGGGATATGAATAAGACCTATTAATTAATGTAAGACTCAGATGAAGTTCGGTGCATGAATAAAGGGAAATTGAAGGAAAGAATATGATAGCCAGCTAGATTGGTTTGGTCCATTGGGGTAAATGGATGATGGCGGGACAAACATGAGAAAGGTAATTGGGAAAGGTAGGGTGAATGAATTTGAGGAATCATATGAATTGGATATGTTGGGGAACTATAGTTTTTACTGGTGTGCATGTGTTGCATGGATAAAGGGAGTTCTCTTAAACTTCACCTTATGATATCTGGTAATTTTGTTATGATCATTATTATGTGTGTGTGTGTGTGTGTGTGTGTGTGTGTGTGTGTGTGTATTTATGTAGTTGTATGACGGGATATTCATGGATCATGCTTGCAGATGAATGATTATTTATTCACATGAATGGAATGAAGCAGTTTATGGCTATGAGGAATTAGGTGGAAAGAGTGGCCCTAAAAAATTTGTGAGGTTAGTATAATGTGGATATGAATTGATATTATGTGCTTATAATATGCCCATGTTTATGTTATGGAGAAGCTATCCCGAGGGATACATCAGCAGGATGAAAGAAGTGTGCTTTGAGGCATGCTGGGACAAGTATGGATAGCGGAAATACACTAGAAGAAAGGTTTCTTGGTAAGGGAAATGTGGTATCTGGATGTGAAGTACTGGTTTTGTGTACATATGGTGCTATTTACATGTTTGTTGAGATTCAACAAGAAATTTCCTAGTGAAAATGAAGCACCTAAACTAGGATGGAGCCTTAGGCTATTTTTAAGTGGATGTCTATTTTTAGAATGGATGAGAAAATTATATTTATAGATGGTGCGAAATTTATATTTATAGATGATGTTCTATTTTTTAGATGTATGTGTGAGTTATATTTATGGATCACATGTCTATTTATAGATGCATGTCGACTATTATTATCCCATAATAATTGTTGGACAATAAATATTAATCTATTCTCATGGAGCACTTTCAATTAGTTAACTGAAGTGGAAAACCAGTTAGCTGAAGTAATTTCGAGTTCAAAGGTTGGTTGGTGGGTCATGTAAGTGGAATTAGTTGTAATTGAGTGATTCAAAGTTGTAACAGAGTTGGATGTGTATTTATGTGAGTTGTAAAGTATTTTAACTCAATTAAGTGAGTTAAACCCAGCTGTGGTAGTTGTAACTGAAGATACACTAGTGAGAGATGAGTGAATAAATTATTAATTAATTCACAATCAGTGGTCTCAGATGCAACCGAAGATATACTACTATTAACTACATGCATGTCATATTTAATGGAGACCCAGTTGAGATGTAGGTGAAAGGGACAGTTGACTATCAGTTGTACTATATTGAGTTGCACTCATGCAAGCCAAACACACATTGGATATGCTCATGAGGATTGTGCAGTCAAGGAGGGCATGATTTCATAGAATTGGTATTTTTAATAATCTTGGATTGCGCAGTGGAGGCAGGATGTTGTGAGGTAGAAATTTGGCTAAGGCATTTGTCAATTTCTGCAAGACAGTGTGAGACGATTGTTTATTGTACTGAGAGCTCTTGCATTAGAGTTTTGTACGATATTGTTTAGTTATCCATGATATATACATAATATATGATAGTGGGGTTTTTAGCTCTATGCTTTCCCAGTAAAAACATTTGTGTTATGTGTGATTGATCTTACTTCTTGATATGGCAATTAGCGATCATATTTTAAATTTCTGCAAGAATTTTTGTTGATACAATTTTGTATTTAACAGTGGCATATAATTGTTAGATCAGGAGAATCCAGGCAATACATATTTTGTATAAAATTTCTACATGGTATCGGAGCACAAAATATTGCAATTTTGAAGTAGGAGCTGATTTTGTTGGTGGAACCAATTCGAATTTGCTACAAGAATTTCTTGGTGCTACAATTGAGTAAACATCGAAATGGATTTCAATAGCTTGTAGCTAGAGTATGCACTTGAGGGCATATCAAACTAAATTTCATGGAAGGACCAGATGGAGGCAGTGCTTGAAGATAATTGCTTGAAGGAATTCATCGACAATGATGTTCCTAAGCCCACTTCGATGGATGCTGCATTACTTGATGCATGGAAAAAGAAAGTGGTGAAGGCGAGAAGGATTATGTTGGAAGGTGTACGAGACCAAATTATCTGAAGCATTCATGTGAAAGACACTCCATATGTTATGTGGAAGCCTTTGATGGATATTTTCCAAAGCAGCAATGGCCATAGGAAATTGGCGCTGAAAGATAAACTCAGAAAGATCAAGATGGAAAAGGGCGACAATATTCCAAAGTATCTCGCAAAGTTTTTCCAATGTCGGGATGAACTAGGGTGTGTGGGAATAAATGTTTCTGATGATTATTTGGTGAGATTGGCTCTCTTGGGAATTCCTAAGAGTTGGCAAAGTTATGAAGAATCTGTCAACAAATGGGAAAAACTGCCGGATTGGGAATGACTGTGGTCAGATCTAGTGCAAGAGGAGTTCAGGTGGAACACTAGAGATGGCTATTCATCAAAGCATGATGATGAAGAGTATTGTGATTTGGTTGCCAAGGAAAGGAAAGGGAAGGGGAAGAAATTCCATTCAAAATCCAAGTCTAAAGGCAAGAATCTAGATTTGTCCAAGGTGAAGTGTTTTCACTGTCATGAACATGGGCATCTCCCTACTAATTATCCGCAGAAGAAGAAGAACAGGAAGGTTGTGTTGGACATAGAGTTCCATACTCCCCATGATTTTTGTGACATGGACTAACCACCTCTCATGGATCCTAACTTTGGTGATTGTAGTGGAGATTGATGCCTGTGGATTTTGGTTTAACGGCAATTGTGATTCCAACAATTGCTATCAGAGTGATAGGTCTCAAGTTTGAAACTCACCTAGCTCGTTTTGGGGAGGATATTGTTGGATATTGAGTTCAAGTCTCCCCGTGTGTTTCGTGACATGGACTAACAGCCTCTTGTGGATCCTAACTCTGGAAATTTTAGCAGAGACTAATGCCTATGGGTTTTGGTCTAACGACAAACATGATTCCAACAGGCTGCTGGAGTTGCAAATGGTGAGGCCCTTGCCTCACAATTTTAACTTGATTTTTCTTTGATCACATGCATGGTGTCAAGTTCATTGGGATTGGTGTGGTATATGGATAGTGGTGCTTCCTTGCAAATGATGGGAGATAAGGAGATTTTTAGTGACTTGGAGGAGAAATATCTCCAAATGCATATATAGATGGGCGACGATGGATGATACAATGGGACCGAAACTAGTACCATTACCTTTGAGAGGGAGTCAGGTAAACCATTTCAATTGAAATATGTTATGCATGTTCCAGGTCTGAATAAAAACATGGTCTCAGTCGCAATATTGGAGGACAGAGGCTATGACATTGTTTTCAGCGATGGAAAATATTTCCTGCGACATAAACAATGGGTCAAGCCAAGAGGATAGGCATTCAAGTTAAGAATATCTACAAGCCAGAGGTAGATGGTTGCGCTGCCATGATGGGTAAGATAGAAAAAGTGGTGAGCTGGGATGAAGGTGAATTATGGCATAGGCGATTGGGCCATATTCATCATGGATCCTTGAAAGTCACACAACAAATATATGCAAGACTTCCAATGGGAACACTTTCTCAGTTAGAACAGTGCAAGGGTTGCACCATGGGGAATTATGTAAAGTCCACCTTTCATGAAAAGGAGAACCGTGCTTTGGTGATCCTGGAGAGAGTTCACACAAATGTGTGTGCACCATTCTCAATTTCTTCAACAACAAAAAATAGGTATTATGTTATTTTTGTTGATGAATTTTCTCATAAATTTTGTATCTTATTCATGCAGAAGAAGGATCAAACACTCTCAAAGTTCTGTCAGTTTAAGGCATTGGAGGAGAAAGAGTCGGGGAAGCAATTGAAGGCTCCGAGGAGTGATAATGGTGAAAAATAAATCTCTAACAAATTCAAATACTTCTGTAGCAAATAAGGAATTCAAGAGAACTCATATCTCCTCATAACCCACAACAAAATGGGGTCGCAGAGAGGAAGAACAGAACGATTGTGGGTGCTGCACAAGTAATTTTGCATGATCAGGGCCTACCAATGTATTTGTGGGTGGAAGCATGCAACACTGTGGTTTATGTGAAAAACTGTTGTCCTCATAGTGTACTTAGCATGAGTACACCTGAAGAAGCTTTCACTGGTAAGAAACTGGATGTTTCTCATATTAATATTTTTGCCTCATCTGTTTATGTGCACATGACCAAGAATGCTAGGAAGAAGTTTGATCCGACTGCTGAAGTTGGGATATTTGTGGGGTACAAAAAAACAACCCATAATTATTGTGTTTATTTTCCTAACAGTAAGATGACTGTTATGTGATGTGATATAAAATTTGATGACAGGAAAGCCATGTGGTTGTTTCTTGAGAGGTTGTTGGACTTGCATGCGGAGGAGGAACTATTGGTTCCCAAGGATGAGTCTCTAGATGTGGATCACCCACAGGAGGAGGTTCATGGGTTAGAGGATTCCACTCACGCAAAGCCAAATATCATAACTCGTAGAAGGCGTACCATAGAAGCTGATAGGCTAAGGCTTGATGCTGCGCAGAATGTAGGAGCCCCTACTTCATAGCACAGACAAAGACAGTCTCCTCACCGATTTTCTGGATACATGGATCTCATGAGAAAATGTATTGTGACTGATCCATCTTCCTTTCAAGAAGCAGTGCAGGAGCCCACATGGGTAGATGTAGTGATTGAGGAGTATGACTCCATTTTCAGAAACAATGCTTGGGAAATTTTTCCAAGGTCGTTTGAAAAATCAATGGTAGGTTCGAAATGGATCTACAAGGTAAAGAAAGTTGCTGATGGGAGTTTTGAGAGATACAAGGCCAGATTTGTGGCTCGAGGCTTCTCACAGATTGAGGGGATTGAATATGAATAAACCTTTGCACCTGTCGCATGGTATTCTTCCATCAGGACCATCCTTGCTCTCTCAGCATAGATGGGTTGGCACATTTATCAGATGGATGTGAAGACTACGTTTCTCAATGGGATAATTGAGGAAGAGATGTACATTGAGTAGCCTGAAGGATTTGAGATCTTCAGTATCAAGTCGCATGTGTGCAAACTCAAAAGAGCATTGTATGGGCTGAAGCAAGAACCCTGTGCCTGGTACACTCGGATAGACAACTATTTCACCAGACTTGGCTTCACCAAGAGTGAGGCGAATGCAAACCTATACGAAATTTTGATGGAGGTTAAGATTTTAATCATTGCTCTTTATGTTGATGATTTAATACTGACTGGTGATGAGAAGCTGATACACTCATGTAAGGAGGACCTTGCAAAGGAGTTTGAGATGAAGGATATGGTCCTCCTTCATTATTTCCTTGGATTGGAAATATGGCAGCAAGATGGTGAAATTTTGTGTCTCAAGACAAGTATGCAAAGGAGATACTGGGTGAGTTTCAGATGGAGGGCTGCAAACCCATGGATACTCCTCTTCCAGGAAACTGGAGGAAAGAGGATGCTACATATGGAGAGGTAGTGGATGCTACTATCTATTGACAATTAGTGGGTTCTCTAATGTATTTAGTGAATACAAGACCAAACATATGCTATTCGGTTAACCATATAAGACAAGTGATAATTAAGCCTACCAAGCTATTTTGGAAGGAAGGAAAGCATGTCCTGAGATACCTGAGGGGCACATCTGAGTATGAATTGTGGTACAGATAGACGGATGAGGTGAATTTGCATGGCTTCACGGATGCAGATTGGGTAGGCAGCCCAACAGACAGAAAGAGCAGATCAGGAGGGTGTTATCACTTAGTAATTTCTCAAGGTTAAAGAAATAATTCATTGAGGTAACCACAAACCTACTTTTAAGCTTTAGGATCTAACCTTCCTATTGCTCAGAGAGGAATCTCTCTATAAGATTTAACTGTTTTTTTTATATCTGATTTAAGGCTAGTTATATAGGGAAAATTGGTTTTGGATTTTTTATTTGTTTTGGTGGGAAAATCACTTAATGAGATGGATAGTTGTGAATCTGGAATCCATTGGGTAGATGGAGTCAATGTGTTAAGCAGAAATATCAGGATCAAGCTCTAAAGTCAAATGTTTAAAGGGAAAGATAGCGGAGTCACTAAATATCTTCAAAGGTTGATTGGTGAAGTGGCTTTAATCGAGATAAAGAGAAATTAAGAATTATTTGATCCAGATAAGGAGTGAAGAGGGAGAGGTCAATCAAAATTAGGGAGAAATTAAGGGTTCTCTAGTTTGGATATCAACAGAAAAAATTTAAATGAAAATGAGTCAATAACAGAGTGCTTTTAACAAATTCTGATATAACAATTCCTGGTTTCACATTAAAATTTAGAAAACATTTATGAATGGATGAGAAACATAAGAAAATAGACAGATAACAATAGAAAGTACTTCACTTCAGTGGCCCAACACATGAATCTAGTAATACGATGCTTTATTGCTTGAAATCCAATCTTCTAACTTGAGCTTGACTACAAAAATCCTTAGGTTCAGAATGTTCCAGCTATAGAAATCTTCAGCAATTAATCCACACTCAATACTTCAAATGATGAAGTATTTATACAAATTCTAAACTAGAATATCTTGAAAAAATATCAATATTGGTTTACAGATATCTCAAATTGTTTTACATAAATAGAACTTAATAAAAGGACACTAAAAAATAATGAATCTATTTGGCACTATTTTTATGGATTGATGGTGACAAAAGAAGAGAAATTCAAATTTGAGATCAACTCTTAGTTGATGATGAGGCTTCCAAGTCACTAAGTGTCTCCTTTCTTTGTGCATTTTGCTCTAGAAATTATGAAACCTTAGGGTCCAGTGATACCTTTTTATATCTCAATCCGAGACAGATATGTAAAACTTGAAAGAGGTTATTGTTGATAAATACGTTTTTAGATACAACTCTCTTAGGTTCCTACAATTTTGCTACAATTTTTCATAATAGGATCTACAAAAAGATGTGTAAAACATAATTTTGCACAATCTAAAAAATAGGTTGTGAAGATGTGCATATATCCCTCATTATGTAATACTTGTGTAAAAAGTGAGATAGGTTTTTTTATATTGACCTCTTAGGAAAACAAACCTTCTCTAGTTTTTACAAGATTCATCTTGGATTGGCCACAATAGTTTCTGCAAAACTATGACTTAAACAGGAAATTTCTAGAAAATGTTCCTTCCTACTTTCTTTTCATATTTTGACCTTTTTTTCTTTTAGTTGTTTTTTCTTTTACTTTGGATACAATTATTTTTTTTTGGTGAAATTATTTTCATCTCTATTTATCCATTACTGGCTTTGTATTTATCTTTATTGTTTTGCCTTGACTTCTCTATTACTCTGTTTTAACCTTTACTATGAGTTCTTCCTTTTACCCTAACTATTATGAAAGCCCTGTTTTAATATTTACATAAAAAATCTCTTTTATATTTCACAGGATGACTGTCCTTTAACTCTGATGCCTATAATCTTTAAGGAAAATACTTTGAATTCATTTCCCTGTGAGTTCTTTAGGAGTAAATAGTTTTAACTAGTATCAACTATTTATCCAAATTCTTCTTCTGACAGTAACCTGCAAAAAAAAACATTAATTAATGAGACAAAGGTTTGAAAGGAGAGATAATGGCTTTGATGTTGGGACAATACTATGAGAAATGGTTTTTAACTACAATGGGGTTCCATGTTGTTGGTAATGGCTTTCAATTTTTCTGAAAAAACTGTTAAAATACAGGGTTTTTCGAACATTGTGTAACCTTTCGCATAGGTTTTACTACATAGTGTAATGGTGGCATGAAGTTTTTAATACAATGCATATTAGAAAGATTTTCTTCGGAGGAGGCCATAGTGGAAAGGGGATTAAGCGGAGGCAGGAAGGTAATTTAAATGGAGGTCGGTTTTAGCACATGGGAGAAGACCGGTTTTGGTGGCTTATCGCACTAATTTTGGCATCCGGTGGTTTTTCGCAAACGAAGGCAATAAAACCTGGTGCTAACACATAGAGGGGAGAGAAAGGCGAAATGCAACCTTTTTCGGAAGGGTCGGGGTGAGTTAACTTTCGTGCAATGAAATTTGCAAAAGGTAATATTCGTCGTTAGATCTGGAAATTATAGATCAACGGTGTGGACTACATGATAGAGCTCTGGGTCAACATGGTGTGGGGCCCGAGAGTTATATATGCGGCGGGTTTTAAAATTATATGTTAAAACATAGTTTTTAACATAATTTTTAATGTTTAAAAGAGATAGGTAGGTTTAATGTAATTTAAACCTATGTAATGCTGATAGGTGTGATTTTGACATAGGACGAGTTATTTATATAAAGGGTGGCTTTTAACCTATGGGGAGTGGGGAAAATATCATGTAGGAAAATAAACATAGGTTAAAAAGTTAAATGTGGGTTGGGTTATTTAATATAAAATGAATTAATATACTACGGGGTAGAAGGTATATATGGAGTTAATGCATTATATTAGTATGTTAATAATGAAATTAATGAGGGAATGAAAAATACACTAAGAATTGTGTAAAATATGATGTTAAGCAGAATTTTCGTAGTGGTGGTCCCATATTTAACATTTCACATTTATACTTAGGATAATAGAATTTTTGGGGATTTTTTACTTTTCCGAAGGTAAATATGCATTTTGACTTAGGAAAGGGGGTTTTAGTAGGGAAAAATGAGTTTTGTTAAGGGAGAAAAGGGTTTTTTTATGAAGGGGAAGGATTTTAATGAGGTGGAATCCAATACCTTGGAGCCAATGAGTCATTAAGACGTGGGCCTGGTGCCACCAAAATTTAGAGAAATGCTCTGGGTCTTTATGACTGAATGATTTAGTACTGGAATAAATTGTGGGGATGGAAATTAGTAATATGAAAAATGATGTTTATCCATTCCTTGTGGAACTGCTTTCTTCCTACCCATCATTTATTCTACCATTTTTTCCTTTATTTGCATGGGTGCATTTGAGCTTGAAAACCCTTATTCATCATTCTTTTAAGATAGGAAACTATCTAATTCTAACCTTATTTCATCCAAGGGCTCAGATTAAACTGTTTAGCTCCTTATTATTCTCTATTTTAACTATTGATATGCCAAGATTAAACTGTTTGGCTAGATCTTTATTCTCTATCTAACAACATGAAATTTAAAGCATGAAAAGTCAAGATTAAGCAGTTTGACCTTCATGGATTGTGGCATTTAGGACAAGTTGCACACAATCTTATTTGCAAAAGTAAACTAATAGTAGTGGCATTTAAACTTGCAACACTTTCATGATATATTTTTGATGGGGTTCATATTTAATATTCTTTTGATCTTTGTTTCTTCTTTGTCCTTTGATTGTTCTTTTAGGACATACCCTCTTTTCATTTATTAATTTGGGAATACATTTGCAGAAAGAAAAGGTATGTACAAAATTTCAAGATTTTAACAGATTCAAATCAAAATTATGAATCCTATATTTATAGGACCCTAACAATGGCTTCACATGGGATGGAATCTCCTTCTGAGATGTCAAGAACACCGTTGACTAGTATCCTGATCCATTGGGCAAATCCCAAACATGCATATGCTGTGACTTAAAACTCTTGAACTGAATTGGCACCTTTTTCTGCAAACTGAAATTTGATCTGAGACTAAAATGTGTTGCAACCTTCAAACCAAAATACTAAATCATCAATATCTTAGGGCCTTTTCCTTGGCTTCAAACCTTAATGAATTATTCCAAAACTAGATGAAAACTAAAAAATGAAATAAGCTGAAATCCTACCTACTTACTCTAATCAGTTGTCCAAATGTTGGTTAGGTAAAATGAAAAAACTAATGCAACCATTCAAGAATTATGTACTTTGATAGATTTTTCTGCATTTTCTTGTTGATTATGAAAAATGTAATTCTGCAACCTATTAGAAACTTTTCAACAGATGAGAGGATAAGGAATTACTTGATTTCCTTTGTTGACTGTAAAAACTTTTCAAAGGGATCATCCAAGATATATACACTAATGTTTAACTAATCTAAAAAACTGTAAATCTATTCTGGATGGCCTCCATGCCATGAAACTGAAATGTTATTTTCATATTTATCTCCCTGCAAACTTTCAAATAGGATTTGTGATGATATTCCTACCGATTGTAATGTTTTACTGTTGAAACCTTTATCATCTTGATTATGAAAGTCATAGTCAGTTAATGGAGGCATACTTTCAATGCATTCAATATCCAACATATCAGCTATTGGATCATGAAAAACTTGTGAGGATGGCTGCAATCTATTGGATATAGGTTTTAATGGGACTTCATAAACTTCAAAAAGTTTTGCATCCTTTGTCTCAAATATATTATACCACATTTCCTTTAAAAACTAAAATGATTCAAAACATAGTGGTATAGAACTTTCCTTTGTTATTTGATCAGGTATCTCAGTGGAATTTGATAACTATAATTGTGAAACTGAATAATATTGATCAGGAAATTCATTGTTTTCTTTGTTGTCCATAACAATCTCTAAATACTGATGATTATTGATTGCATTAAATTTGTTTCTAATAAACTTAAATGAAGCGAAACAAAGAGGTAGAGATCCTTCACTTTTTTCAATATTTTGTGCTTTTTCTTCCTTACTCTCATAGTTGATCTGTATTGGCTGATCACTACATTTTGGTTGCTAAAATTGAGTTTCGTCATCCCACAAACTAGCTTCTGATCGCACTATAAAGTTAGCTTGAGTTTGGAGAACATAACTATCATCATAATGATCATAGTTAGGCAAATCATCAAAATAAGGAATGTCATCAAACATACACATTAGATGAACAGATTGCTTCTCCTCATATTGATCTATAAATCCATTTTCTGATCTACGGGAGTTGGGATTAGCAAAGTGTTTCTGGCCAACAGCATCTTCTATTCCTTCATGGTGATTTTGAACAAAAAATTCATCTTTCATAGTGGCCTTCTGTATGATTTCATCTAGTCTTCCTACCAAAAGGCTAAGTTTTACCTCTATAATGTTTTTCTTCTCTTCTTCTTCTTTCAACTTTTCCTTTCTTATTTGCAAATTAACTTCTACATCAGCTGTAATGTTTTGCATTAGGACAAGTGTTTCTGAATCTCATTCTCTTAACTGAAATTCTATTTCTGGATCAAAGGCACTTGGATAATGCAAGAGAGTTGAATCATGAGGAAGTCTTATATTTTCTGGCATTGAATAATAAACTTGATTAAATCTGTTAGAAAATTGTTATATTGTTTCATTTGGATGTATTTTTAACTGATTATATTCTTCTATGATCACAAAATGATTGACTTTAATTATCCATCTGTCAAGAATTTTTTTGACAAATTGCTAAAAATTTGAGATGCTTGCATTAGGCAGATTCTTAAACCAACTCTTTATTCTATTTTGTAAAGAAAGAGAAAAAAGTTTGATTTTAAGATCATCTTCATCAATCTCAAATAGGTCCAGATAATTCTCAAAAACTTGAATATGTTTTTGGGCAATGATATTATTTTCTCCATCAAACCTGGGAAGAAATTTGTAATAGTTATCAGGGAAATCATGGAGTATAGGAGGTAAAATGAGGGGCTTATATCTATCAGGAAATTTACAAGGTACAATAATATGCACAGGGATTGTAATATCAATCTTGATTATTTGAGGTTTCTTAATTGGAAAATTATCATCATAAGATTCAGAAGGAAGTTGCTTGAAGGGATTAGGAGAATTAGTATTTAAAATTTTTAAAGGAAAATAATTAAAAACTAATCTAAGATCTTCTCTAAAATACAATATACATTGAAAAACTTTGTTAATGCGAAAGAACATTATGTCTTGGATTACAATCCAAGTTGAAAGCCTGATCTTTCCATATTTTTATTTCAAGTTCATTCCTCTAGTGGAGTCTTGATTGTGAAATTGATTTGGAGTCACCAGGTGGATGATTTTAACCTTTGTGTGTCTGATCACTGTCCACCGTCATAGATCAGATCTGAACATGTAAAATATTTCTGAAGAAACTATTAGTTCCCCAAGTGGAGTGGCCAATATGTTATCAATCAGTAATTTCTCAAGGTTAAAGAAATAATTCACTGAGGTAACCACAAACCTACTTTTAAGCTTTAGGATCTAGCCTTCCTATTGCTCAGACAGGGCTCTCTCAATAAGATTTAACTTTTTTTTTATATATATGATTTTAGGCTAGTTATATAGGGAAAATTGGTTTTGGGGTTTTGATTTGTTTTAGTGGGAAAATCACTTAATGAGATGGATAGTTGTGAATCTAGAATCCATTGGGCAGATGGAGTGAATGTGTCAAGAAAAAAGACTGGGATCAATGTCTAAAGTCAAATGTTTAAAGGGAAAGATGGTAGAGTCACTAAAGATCTTTAAAGGCTGATTGGTGAAGTGGATTTAATCGAGATAAAGAGAAATTAAGAATTATTTGATCCGGATGAGTGAAGAGGGAGAGGTCAATTGAAATTAAGGACCAATTAAGGGTTCCCTAGTCTGGATATCAATAGAAAAAATTTAAATGAAAACCAATCAATAACAGAGTGTTTTTAACAAATTCTAATATAACAATTCCTGATTTCACATTAAAATTTGGAACAAATTTATGAATGGATGAGAAAAATAATAAAATAGGCAGATAACAGTAGAAATTACTTCACTTCAGTGGCCCAACACATGAATCCAGTAATATGATGCTTTATTTCTTGAAATCCAGTCTTTTGACTTGAGCTTGATTACAAAAACCCTTAGGTTCAGAATGTTTCAACTATATATATCTTTAGCAATTAATCCACACTCAATACTTCAAATGATGAAGTATTTATACAAATTCTAAACTAGAATATCTTGAAAAAATATCAAGGTTGGTTTACAAATATCTCAAATTGTTTTACATAAATAGAACTTAATAAAAGGACACTCAAAACTAATGAATCTATTTCGCACTATTTTTATGGATTTATGGTGACAAAATAAGATAAATTTGAATTTTATATCAACTCTTAGTTGATCATGAGGCTTCCAAGTCACTATCTGTCTCCTTCCTTTGTGCATTTTGCTCCAGAAATTCTGCAAAATTAGGGTCGAGTGATACCTTTGTATATCTCACTCCGATATATATATATATATATATATATATATATCTATATCTATATATCTATATATATATATATATACATCTATATCTATATCTATATCTATATCTATATCTATATCTATATATATAAATTGAAAGAGGTTATGGTTGATAAAAATGTTTTTGAGATAAACCTCTCTCATTTTCCTAATATTTCGTTCCAATTGTTCACAATAGGCTCTGCAAAAAGATGAGTAAAACACAATTTTGCACAATTTGAAAAATAGGCTGTGAGGATGTGAATGTATCTCTCATTATTTAATACCTCTGTAAAACGTGAAATAGGTTTTTGTATAATTGCCTCTTAGGAACACAAACCTCCTCCAGTTTTGCAAAATTCATCTTGGATTGGCCACAATAGTTTATGAAAAAATATGACTTAAACAGGAAATTTCTGTAAAATGTCCCTTGGTGCTCTATTTTCATCTTTTAAACTTTTTCTTCTTTTAACTGTTTTTTCTTTTAATTTGGATAAAATTATTTTTTTTTGGTGAAAGTATCTTCATCTCTGTTTAACCATTACTGACTCTGTATTTACTTTTACTATTCTACCTTGACTGCTCTGTTACTCTGTTTTAACCTTTACTGTGAGTTCTTCCTTTTACCCTAATTGTTATGAATGACCTGTTTTAATCTTTACATTAAAGTTCTCTTTTATCTTTCACAGGATGAATATCCTTTAACTCTGATGTTTGGAATCTTTAAGGAAAATCCTTTGAATTCATTTCCTTGTGAGTTCTTTAGGAGTAAACAATTTTAACTAGTATCAATTATTTATCCAAATTCTTCTTCTTCCAGTAACTTGTAAAACAAAACATTAATTAATGAGACAAAGGTCTACAAGGAGGGATAATGGCTTTTATGATGGGAAAATACTGTGAAAAATGGTTTTGAACTGCAACGGGGTTCCATTTTGTTGGTAATGGCTCTCAATTTTGTAGAAAGAACTGTTAAAATTCAGGGTTTTTGGAACACTGTGAAACCTTTTGCATACATTTTACTGCATAGTGTAATGGTGGTATGAGGGTTTTAATACAATGCATATTAGAAATATTTCCTTCGGAGGAGGCCACAGTGGAAAGGGGAGTAAGCGGAGGCGAGAAGGTAATTTAAATGGAGGACGGTGTTACTGCATGGGAGAGGAGTGGTTTTGGTGGCTTATTGTATTGCTTTTGAGTGCTCGGTGGTTTTTCACGAATGAACATGACAAAACATGTTGCTGACATGTAGAGGGAGAGAGAAAGGTGAAAAACAACCTTTTTCACAAGGGTCGAGGTGAGTTAACTTTTTTGCAATGAAATTTGCTAAAAGGTAATATCCATCGTTAGATATGGCAGATATAGATCAATGGTCCAGACTACATGATAGAGATATGGGTCAACATGGTGTGGGGCCCGGGAGTTCTTTATGCAGTGAGTTTTAAACTTAGACGTTAAAACAAATATTTTAACGTAAAGTTTAATGTTTAAAGGGATAGGTGGGTTTAACGTAATTTAAAAGTATGTAATGCCGATAGGTGTGATTTTGACATAGGACAGGTTATTTATATAAAGGGATGCTTTTAACGTATGGGGATCGGGGAAAATATCACGTAAGAAAATAAACATAGGTTCAAAAGTTAAAAGTGGGTTGGGTTATTTAATATAAAATGAATTAATATACTACGCGGTGGAAGGTATATATGGAGTTAATACATTATATTAGTATGTTAATAATGAAATGAATGTGGGAATGAAAAATACACTAAGCATTATGTAAAATATGATGTTAGGTAGGATTTTCATAGTGGTGGCCCCATATTTAACATTTCACACTTATATTTATGATAATAGCATTTTTTGGGGTTTTTTAATTTTCCAAAGGTAAATATACATTTTGACTTAGGAAAATGGGTTTTAGTAGGGAAAAATGAGTGATGTTAAGGGAGAAAAGCATTTTTTATGAAGGAGAAGGAATTTAATGAGGTGGAATCCAATACCTTGGTGCCAATCAGTCATTAAGATGTGGGTCCGATCCCACAAAAAGTCAGAGAAATGATCTGAGTCTTTAAGACTGAAGGATTTAGTACTAGAATACATTGTGGGGATGGAAATTAGTAATATGCGAAATGATGTTTATCCATGCCTTGTGAAACTGCTTTCTTCCTACCCATAGTTTATTCTACCACTTTTTCCTTTATTTGCATGGGTGCATTTGAGCTTGCAAACCCTTATTCATTTTTCTTTTAAAACATGAAACTATCTAATTCTAACCTTATTTCATCCAAGGGCTTAGATTAAATTGTTGAGCTCCTTATTATTCTCTATTTTAACTATTGAACTGCCAAGATTAAACTGTTTGACCAAATCTTTATTCTCTATCTAAAAACATGAAATTTAAAGCATCAAAAGTCAAGATTAAGCAGTTTGACCTTCATGGATTGTGGCATTTAGGACAAGCTGCACACAATCTTATTTGCAAAAGTAAACTAATAGTAGTGGAATTTAAACTTGAAACACTTTCTTGATCTATTTTTGATGGTGTTCACATTTAATATTCTTTTGATCTTTGTTTCTTCTTTGTCCTTTGATTGTTCTTTTAGGATATACCCTCTTTTCATTTTTTAATTTGGGAATATATTTGCAAAAGGCAAAGGTATGTAAATTTCAATATTTTAATAGAGTCAAATCAAAATTATGAATCCTATATTTATAGGACCCTCACAGGGGGATCTTCAGTATCCAATCTACAAGTGTTTCTTGGTACAACATGAAACAAAGATCCATGGCACTCAATTCAGTGGAAGTAGAATACATGGTAGCAAGTCAAACTGCATGTGAGGCTATCTGGATAAGAAATATCCTGGTTGGTTTGTTTGGTTTTAATTTAGATCCTACATTGATTCATTGTGATAATCATAGTTTCATTAAAATCTCAATTAATCATGTGTTGCATCATAGATCTAAGCATATAGATATCCGATATCATTATATCAGAGATTGTGTGCAATGGAAGATCATGTTGCTTCAGTACATTCCTATGGAAGATCAAGATGCAGATATTCTGACGAAAGTGCTCACCAGGAGAAAATTTGAATACCATAGAGATAGGATCGGGGTGAAGGATAATCCATTTATTGTTGAGAGGGAGTGCTTAGACTCAACAAGAAATATCTTAGAGAAAATTAAGCACCTACACTAGGATGGAGCCTCAGGCTATTTTTAGGTGGAAGTCTAATTTTAGAATGGATGAGAAAATTCTATTTATAGATGATGTCTATTTATAGATGGTGAGAAAATTATATTTATAGATGACTATTATTACCCCTTAATAATATTTGGACAATAAATATTAATCTATTCTCATGGAGCACTTGGAATCAGATAACTCAAGTGGAAAACCAGTTAGTTGAAGGAATTTTGATTTCAAAGGTTGGTTGGTGGGAAATACAAGTGGACTTTGTTTTAACTAAGTGATTCAAAGTTGTAACAGAGTTGGATGTATATTTATGTGAGTTGTAAAGTAGTTTAACTTAGTTAAGGGAGTTAAACTCTTTTGTGCTAGTTGTAACTGAAGATACACTAGTGAGAGATCAGTGAATTAATTATTAATTAATTCAAAATCAGTGGTCTCAAATGAAACTAAAGATTTACTATTGTTAACTACATGCATGTCAGATCGAGTGGAGACCCATTTAAGATGTAGGTGAAAGGGACAATTGACTATCATTTGTACTATATTGGTTTGCACTCATGCAAGCCAAACACAAATTGGATATGCTCATGAGGATTTTGTAGTTAAGGAGGGCATGATTGCATAGAATTTGTCTTTGTAATCATCTTGGATTGCACAGTGGATGCAGGTTGTTGTGAGGCATAAATTTGGCTAAGGCATTTGTCAATTTCCGTAAGACAGCGTGAGATGATTGTATATTGTACTAAGAGATCTTGGATTAGAGTATTTTATGATAATGTTTCATGATCCATGAGATATACATAATATATGATAGTGGTTTTTTTAGCTTTATGCTTTCTTGGTAAAAATATCTGTGTTATGTGTGATTGATCTCTCTTTTTGATATTGCAATTGGCGATCGTGTTTTAAATTTCCACAAGAATTTTTGTAGAAGAGATTTTTTATTTAACAATGGCATATAATTGTTAGATTGAGAGAATCTAGAAAATACATATTTTGTATTAAATTTCTACATGGTATCGAAGAACAAAATATTGCAATTTTGAAGTAGGAGCTGAGTTTGTTGGTGGAAACAATTCGAATTTTCTACAAGAATTTCTTGGTGCTATAGTTTAGTAAACATGAAAATGACTTTCAATGGCTTGCGGCTAGAGTATGCACTCGAGGGAATCTCGAATTACATTTCCTAAAAGGACGGGATAGAGGTAGTGCTTGAAGATAATGGATTGAAGAAATTCATCGATAGTGATGTTCCTAAGCCCACTTCAATGGATGCTGCATTACTTGATGCATGGAAAAAGAAAGTGGCGAAGGCAAGAAGGATTTTGTTGGAAGGTGTACAAGACCACATTGTTTGAAGCCTTCATGGGAAAGCCACTCCATATGCTATGTGGAAGGCTTTGACAGATCTTTTCCAAAGCAGAAATGACCATAGGAAATTGGCGCTGAAAGATAAAATCAGAAATATTAAGATGGAAAGGGGCAAAAATATTCCAAAGAATCCCACAAAGTTTTTCCAATGTCGAGATGAACTGGGGAGTGTGGGAATAACTATTGCTGATGATTATTTGGTGAGCTTAGCTCTCTTAGGACTTCCTAAGAGTTGGCACAGTTATGAAGACTCTGTCAATGGATGGGAAAAACTGTCAAATTGGTAATGACTATGGTTGTATCTAGTGTAGGAGGAGTTCAAGCGGAACACTAGAGATGGATCTTCATCAAAGCATGATGATGAAGAGGCTTGTGCTTTGGCTACGAAGGCAAGGAAAGGGAAGGAGAAAAAATTCAATTCAAAATCCAAGTCTAAGGGAAAGAAGCTAGATTTGTCCAAGGTGAAGTGTTTTCACTGTCACGAACATGGGCATCTCACTACTAACTGTCAGCAGAAGAAGAAGAATAAGAAGGCTGCTAGAGTTGTAGCTGGTGAGGCCCTTGCCTTGAAATTTTAACTTTATTTTTCTTTGATCGCATGCATGGTTTCAAATGCATTGGGATCACTGTGGTATCTGGATAGTCGTGATTTCTTCCACATGAATATAGAGATGGCGATGATGGATGATATAGTGTGACTAACATTGGTACCATTACCTTTGAGAGGGATTCAGGTAAACCATTTCAATTGAAATATGTTATGCATGTTCCAAGTCTAAAGAAAAACTTGGTCTCAGTTGTAATGTTGGAGAACAGAGGCTATGATGTTGTTTTTAGTGATGGAAAAGCTTTCATGCGACATAAAACAATGGGTCAAGACAAGAGGATAGGGATTCGAGTTAAGAATCTCTACAAGTTGGAGGTAGATGGCTATGCTACCATGATGGGCAAGGTAGAAAAAGTGGCAAGTCAGGATGAAGGTGAACTATGGCATAGGCAATTGGGCCATCTTTATCATGGAGCCTTGAAATTCATGCAACAAATATCTACTATACTTCCAATGGGAACACTTTCCGAGTTAGATCAATGCAAGGGTTGCACCATGGGGAAGTATGTAAATTCCACCTTTCATGAAAAGGAGAACTGTGCTTCAGTGATCCTGGAAAGAGTTCACAAAAATGTGTGTGGATCATTATCAGTTGCTTCAACAGAAAAACATAGGTATTATGTTATTTTTTTTGATGAATTTTCTCATAAATGTTGGATCTTATTCATGTAGAAGAAGGATCAAACATTCTCAAAGTTCTGTAAGTTTAAGGCATTGGTGGAGAAAGAGTCAAGGAAGCAAGTGAAGGCTTTGAGGAGCGATAATGGTGGAGAACACATCTCTAACGAATTTGAAGACTTTTGCAGCAAAGAAGGAATTTGAAGAGAACTCATAGTGCCTCATAACCCATAGAAAAATGTGGTCGTGGAGAGGAAGAACATAACGACCATGGGTGCAACACGAGAAATGTTGCATGATCATGGCCTACCAATAAATTTGTGGGCAGAATCATGCAACACTATGGTTTATGTGCAAAATCGTTGTCCTCATAGACTACTTGGCATGAGTACACCTGAAGAAGCTTTCACTGGTAAGAAACCATATGTTTCTCACTTTAAGATTTTTTGCTCATATTTTTATGTGCATGTGACCAAGAATGTCAAGAATAAGATGGAGCTAACTGTTGAAGTTGGGATATTTGTGGGGTACACAGAAACAACCCATAATTATCGTGTGTATTTTCCTAACAGTAAGATGACTGTTATGCGACGGGATATAAAATTCGATGAGGGGAAAGCCATGTGGTTGTCGCTTGAGAGGGACTATGTAGCAGAGAAGGGGATGCAAGTAGAACTTAGAAGGTGTGTGATTGCATGGAAGGGGGTGACCAGATTTCCCGAGGGATTGTGAAGTAGAGAAGGAAAGTCTAGGGAATGAATTTTTTTTTTTGTGATTAACATTGCGAGATGGAATCAAAATCACATTGGGAGTGTGCCCAAGAAAAATGGCCAATAACTATTCATTGAGGGGAATGGTAGTGTGAGAATCATTACGTTGGACATTGGATGCATGTTTGACTTTGGAAATGGATTCTGGACTTCCCAGGAAGTTGGTGAATCCTGGTATTTCTTTTGATTATGGAGGTGTGAACCTATGGATTCCCTTGTTGAATGATGCAGGTATAGTATCCTTTATTTTCTATTTGATAAAATATGCATATGTATATGTTTGCTTTATTGTAAATATTGTCTCAATTTGGATTTATAAATCTCCATAAATAGTATTAATATTTTTTGGCTTAAGAAAATGTGCATGAGCATATATGTGGTTGTTATTATAAGTCTGCAATGATTTGTGTTATAAAGCTCCATGGGGAGTATGCTTTTTTTTCAGTGGTTTTCTAGTCATAGGTGTCATAGAACACTAATGACAGTGTTCCCCCGAAGGAGATGGGTTTGTAATAACCCCTGCTTGATTTTATATGTAAAAAAATATAACACCAAGGTCATCTGACACATATTCCAAGCTGAATGGTGGGAAAAAAATCCAAGTGGGTGTCACTTTTAGTTTATTAATGGCTAAGGAAATTGGGAAAAGAAAAGAAGCATTATTTGACATTTTATTTATGAAATAATGGAAAATAAGAGAAAAGGAAGGTGAAATGTGATAGATTTTCATGAGAGGGAAATTGAAGGAAAATGAAGGAAAATGAAGAAAATAGAGGCCTCAATTATAAAAAGGCTTTTGAGGATTAGTTGTTATTATTTGGTCAGTTCATTTTTGGAGCTTTGTTATACTCTCTCAATTTCTCATATTCTCACACACTTAGAGTATTCTTGGATAATTCTTGGATCACATTGGCATAAATTGGATTTGCAGAGAGAAGGCAAAGGAAAGAAAGAAAGTTCAAGGGAACAATTGGATAAAAAAATACAACTAGATTTATTTACAAGTATCGAGTTTCATGCATGATTTCTTTGTTATTCTTGGCATGCATGGTATATGCATGTGGTTTCTTGGTTATGTGCTATCATTGACATGTAGGATTCCCTAGATTGACAAAGGTTTTTAGCCTTGCCTTTCCATTTCCTAGATAGCCATGGTGTTATGGTTTTTTCCATTTGATTGTTTTATTTTTGGTGCTCGTAATTCCTTATGGTCGTGTGTTGGAACAAACACTCTAGAGCCCTGGAAAAACTTGGGTTGAGTTACCAGTCTTAGAGCCTAGGTCGGAAAAACACTCTGAATCTCTTGGTGGATTGAGTTACTAGTCCTAGAGCCCTGGAATGTTGTGGGTTGAGTTACTAGTTCTTAGATCCATGGAAACCATTGGTAGATACCGATTTGGTTGGTGTTAGTGATGTCTGACCTTGAGGTGGAATCACTTGTTGAGGGTTGAGGTGGGTTGGCCTCTGCAAGCTCAGTTTTGTTTTTTTTGGTTTATTTCATGAGATCTCACAATCATGCTTAGAATATGGCATGTGGGTGATTGGACGAAAGACAGATTGGGTTCACCTCAATCTATGGTCGGGTGGTACGTGGAAGTCCCTGACTTGGTTGGATTTTGCATATGCTAATAAAAAAAATTTCCTATTGTATATTATGAGTACTTGGTCTTGATATTATGTGGCTTTGATGGTTGTTCTATCATGGTTTATATGTTGTTCCTTTGTTGGTTATATGTTGGTCATATGATGTATATTTCCTATGGCTCTTGATATGTTTTGATTATTTCATGGATGTTTAATGAATTCATGAGCTAAGAAATGTTATTGCAACTATTATGAGAGGGAATCAAACCTTCTTGGTGATTCTTAGATAAGTTTCATACCCCTATGTTCATATATGCATTCATGACGTATAGATTACATGTTCTCAATATGTTTGACGAAATGAGTGTCATGGTTAGGCCTAGTTAGCTCAAGTCCCTAATCAAGGTTTGTATGGATGGATTTTTCTTGATGTCATTTATCATTATGGAAAGTATCATTGAGTTATGGGAAATGGTATTGATGTTTTCCTTCAATTTATTCTTAGAATCCGAGACCGCACCTTATGAACTAGATAAATTAGGTTGCAACCGCATGGATTTAGTGTTGTGCATGTGATTGCAGGTTCCCAACCACATGGATTCTTTTTCTTGCGAGTGGTTGTGGGCCCAAGGATGATAAATAAAGTTATAGATGAGGGTTTTTCCACCTGGGATGGTTTTTCAATTACTGAGTGACCTGTAGCTCCTGTAGGAGGTGTTGAGTTGTCAGTTTTTCATCATTAGTTGGCCCCACTTTCTCAACTAGATATAGGAGGCTGACTTAGTTCATAGTAGCTCTTCCTCTCCTGTTTACCCTAGTAGGATGGTAAAACTAGGTAAACGTGGGAGGGGTGGTTGCACATTCATACGAGGCTCCTAAAAACTTTGATAATTCTTGTTAGGCTCATGGAAAAGGATCATAAACTTTTGTTGTAGTGAAAATAATGAAGGAGTGGAAAATTGGGGATTTTCTATGGAAAATTATGGTTATTTATGTGGATAAGTGGCTAAATGGTGTGGGGGATGGGTCATGGTGGTGTGGTGGGCTTATCCTTTCATTCCCCCATGGAAAACATATGGTATGAAACCTTTCTCTATGTCAATCACAATCCTATGCAAATATGGCCAATCTTGTAGAATTTCAGGACAATTCTGTAGCACGTCAAGACTAAGGTAGAATTGAGTGAGATAGGTTGTCTGGTGATGGAGGGACTTAGGGAAGTTGATGGAATGAATAAGGATATCAAGATAAATAGTCTTGGTGTGTGGAAAAGTGGAGTGTGGAGGATGCTTACTCTAACTACTGCGATTCTCTGGTCATGGCTGGAATCGTGAAAAACCATGTTAGAAATACTAATGTAAGGGTTACATTTCTTTCCATTTATTCTTTGTCTTTTTCCATTTTTATTTCTTCTTCATATTTTTTTTTCTAGAGACTTGCATGCTTCCTCAAAAGATGTTTTCAACCTACGTGCTACCCCATATGCCTCAAAGGACATTTTCACATAGGGATATTTTCATTTATTATATTTTTTTAAGCTATTGGAATGCCTCATAGAGGTTTTCAACCCTATAGTTGGCCTCAGGTGCCTCATGGAGGTTTTCACCTAGGCTCTTTGATTTTTCTTCCCTTTTTTTCTTTTTCTTTTTCTTTGGATGATCAGATACTGGATGAAATGACAGATGTGAAACCCCCAATTACTTTCAAATCATTACTTATTGAGTTGTTAAAATACTCCTTTGACATAGGCCTCTTGTACAACTTCAACCAATAACCGGTAACTAATAGTGGAGTGAATTTGTCATCAATCGTCCTTATTTGGACATATCAATTCTCACAACACTTTTCTACCAGATAAGTACCCAAACATCTTGTTATCAATTTTCCTTTGAAATCATTGAACCTGGAGTCATATAGTAGGGCTCAATCACCCTCCTGGAAGGTCCTTTCCTTGATTTTATTATCATGCCAAATATTCCTCTATAGTTGGACCACCTCAGTGTGCATGAGAGCCTGCAAAATGAACTCATCGAAACCATTGAGCTAGAGAAAAAAATATTATTGGGATGAAATGATGTCTAAATCCAAATGTGCAAGCATACTTAAGGTTTTTTACTCAAACTCAATGGACAACAGATCATTCTGGCCATAAGTCAACTCAAATGGGGTGAATCTACTGGTGGTTTTTCACGTGGTATTGTAGGCCCATGTTTCCTCTACAAGTCGGGATTCCCAATCCTTTTTGTTGATAATGACAACTTTAATCAATATGTTCTCCAAAGATTTATTTATGACTTCCACCTACCCATTTTCTTGAGTATGATAGGAAGTGGATATTTTTCATTTTATATGATGTTGCACCATGATGCCTTCAATAAGATTTGAAGTAAATTAAGCACCTTAATTAGTGACAATCTCCCTTGGAAATTCAAACTTATATAAGATGTTTTCCCTTAGAAATTATTGTACCTTCTTCTCATTTTTTTTCTTTACTACTTTTTCTTCAACTCACATTGTCAAGTAATCAGTGCACACAATTTTTTATCTCTTTTTTTTTTTCTGGATGGGGGTTCAATTGGCCCAATTAAATCCATGCCTCATTTATCAAATGGTTCAAGAGTAACTTGAGGTTTTAGGGGAATCCCATATTTTTTTGTATTCATTCCCATCCTTTTCACTCATCACATATATATGTCTATCTTCTAACATCTTGGTGTAGAGTAGGCCAATAGTATCCAACTTGGAGGGATTTAATGGTTGTCCTCTTATTTACAAAATGGCCTGCATAAGCTCCATAATGGAATGCTAAGATTATTTCAAAGACCTCATAATACCTCAAAAATCCATTCAAGGTCTGATCTGGTCCCAATTTGAAGAGATTTTCCCAAATATAGGTGAAAGGGGCACATTTTCTAACAATATTGCTCTTCTCCTTGGAGGATAGATTAGGAGGGAACCTCCCAGCAACCAAGAAATTTGATATATCATAAAACAAAGGAGACAATAGTGAAATAGAAAAATATTGCTCATCAGGGAGTTGGTCATCTGTCATCTCCTCATTTCCTGCAGGCAATGTTAGTTTGGACAAAACATAATCAACCACATTTTCTTTCGCTGACTTGTCAACAATGGTTAGATAAAATTGTTGCAACAATAGCAACCATATAATCAATCCTAGCATTGACATTAGGTTTACACTCTATTTATTTAATGGTTTCATGGTTAGTATGAACTAAGACTTTGTATCCTATGCTATAATGCCTAAACTTGTTCAAGGAGTGAAAAAAAACTAAGATTTCATTTTTAGTAAGTATGTAATTAACTTTATATTTGGAGAGGTTATTATTGATGAAATATATGACATTAGGAAATTTGTCTTCCACATGTCCCAAAGATTTTCCTATAACTTTTTTCTAATGCATCTATGTGGATGTAGAAAGGAAATGCCCAATTACAACCTCTAAGAATTGGTGAAGTGGTTAATCTCCCTTTCATCTCTTCAAACTTTTCTTGACATTTATGTATCTAGCAAAAACATGAATCCTTGGTGAATAAACCAAACAAAGGTGAAGCCAAATTTGTAAAATCCTTAATGAATCTTCTATAATATTCAGTTATTCCAAGAAAACTTCTAACATCCATTTGTTTTCGAGGGATAATGATCCTTTTGATGATGGTGACCTTGTTAGGACCAACTTGGATCTCTTCCTTAAAATAAACGTGACCTAGGACAATCCCTGCATTCATAAAAAAAAACACACTTTTAGGGACACATTGAAAGATTCATTTCAACGCATTTATTTAAAACTGTGCACAGATTGGAAAGAGCTTCCTGGAAATCACTTACATAAGGGGTGAATTCATCCATGTATATTTCAATTGTGCCATGAAAATATTTAACAAAATACTTGAAACTACCCTCTAGAAGGCAGCAAGGGCATTGCATAAGCCAAACGGAAGGAATCTATAAGAAAAATTCCCCCTTGGGCATGTAAAGATGATATTCTCATAATCGTCAAGGCTGGTATGGATCTGATTATACCCACTAAATCCATCTAGGAATGAAAATAGTTTCCTCCCTTTAAGGCCATTCAAGTTGCTTTGTGAGATTCCCATTTTTAATGTTCATGTTTCCTGTCCTGACACTAATGTAAGCATTAGCCGTGGCTAACCAAGGTCTCCCTAGAATGAGAGGGTACCCATTAAACTTGGTTTTTTGTTAGAGGGCAAGTAAATCTATGGGATATTTCCAAGAGTCGATGAAGACCATCACATCCTTAATAACACTCTAAGGGGATATTGTGGATCTATATGCAAACTAAAACACTATAGTTGTCTTTCTCAAGGCTCCTTGGAGGTTGAGCTTCAACATACTTTCCTTGGTAATGAAATTGATTTCAGCTCTAAGGTCAATCAATGTTTTTGAGACTAATATATTATTAATGTGTGCATCCACTACTGGGATACTAGGATCTAAGTACTTTGGGGAGATAACTCTCCCAAGCATTAGATCAAACAACCACCCAAAAAAATTAGTAGTCGGGGCATATATTTTTATTCTCCCATGCCTCTTGAAATAATCTGCCCTGATGATCTTGTTATAAATGAGAACATATTTGATGACATGGAGGAGGGTATCTTAACACACAACTTATTCAATTCTCCCATAAGTTCAACTTCTTCTAGGGTGTGTTGTTTATGCTAGACCAACCTTTCAGGATAGCATGGTATATTGGCTTGAGGGGTATTTTTTTCCTTCTATTATTGGAGATATTTTAGTGGAGAAAGTGCATGAGCATATGGAAGTACCTTGCCAGACCTAAGGTTGATCTCCTGGATCTAAACATCATAAGCAATATAGGATGTTTCCCCACTATAGAACTACTGGGCCTGCTTGTTGTCTAGCTTCATATTGTGTTGGCTAGGCATCTAAGGTTGCTTAGGTGGGTTACTATGGGGTAATTTTGGTTGAGGTAGAGGAGGAGAAAAAAAGGCAGGAATTTGGGTTTCCTCTTGCCTCCATCCTTATGAAGGGTTGCCCCATTGAGGAGGTTGAGGTTGGTATAGGTAGAAGGGAAGATCGACATATTTAGGAGGATACTGAAGAGTATAGGACCAAGGAGAGGACATATAGCAAGATGAGTGAGCTAGAGGACACCAAGGTTGAAAGGGTACATTATTGTTTTTGTTGAAAGAAGGATAATGTGCACCTTGCATGCCTTGCTAGTATGGCCAAGGGCATTTTATGGTATTTTTATTATCCCATGCCTCTTCAGGGCTGGAAGAGAGGGGAATTTTTTTTTGCATGGTTCTTATCACAAACGAAGAAAACCTATGTGACATTCAATGGACACTCATTCCTAGTGTTCCTCTTAGTGCATCTAGGACAAAAGATAGCTAATGCCCTTTCTTGCTCCTCTTTCTTCCTTTTAATCTTCATAGTATCCATTTGTAAGGAAAAAGTGTGCAACATATTACTCTTATAGTCCTGTTGGGAATCAAATATGCCTAATTTTCCACTATATATTACTGCCATTCATATCCTAAATTCCAACACCTTTATACTCATTTCACACCATAATTCAATCACTTGTCGCCAATTCATGACTTATGCCTCATGGTTTCCTATAATTAGTTTTATTATATTTTCTATGGTTATAGATTATTTATTCATGATTTATAATGATGGTTTTTATAAGTTCATTTGTTTCAGGGTTCCATTGTCAAAATTCTTCACAAGCCAAATAAACTAGTTACTACAAGTAGAGTACAAAAATGTCCAATTTGGAGTTTCAACATTCGACACGCTTCAAGGGAAAACCGAGGGAGGTTATTGACCAAAATAATTTTTTAATACCTTCCCATCCATTGGATTTCATCCAAGTTGCAGATGTGCGTCCTTAGGAGTTGATTAACAAATATGCTCAAAATGTGCAAAGTTTCCAAACTACTAGGTTTGACCTCGATCTGTGTGCAGCTCGAGGTGAATCTGGAAAACCTAAGCTAATGGGTTTTTGAAAATATAAAAAATTATGTATATCCATTATGGTTTCTCTATATTCGAATTATTCTATAAGTTATACGTGGGTATTAGAGGCAGTTTGGTAAAAAATGATTGTTTTTCCAGAATTTTAGAACCTTGCAAAAAGATCCAGATAGCCAACTTTGGGCCCAATTTAGGAGGAGATGGATTCGAATGAGACAAATAAAAGAGAGGATTTTTTTGAAAATATAAAAAATTAGGCTCCCTCCAAACCGTTTTCCAAAATTCTTCATGGTTAGGAGATATGCCAATCTCTTTGAGGTTCGTTTGTTAACATTGTTCAATTTTCCAGAATTGAGGAAAATGACTAATTCGGCTTCTAAATCTTATAAATGGCTTAGACATGGCTTTTATTGTAAGCTTGGGATGTTTTTAAAGGAGGAAGAAGACAATTTATGAACAAGAGAAAAATTATTGAAGGAATGTATTTAAGTAAACTTATGATTTGAATCTTAATACAATTTGAATTTGCCATGAATTATTTGTAAATGTTATGGTTTTGCTTAATCTTTAGGCATTGATTTAGTTTAGACTTGATCCGTGAGTGGAAAAAGCATACCATCTCCTAGAATTAAGTTCTGTAAAACATCATAGGACAGATCTACGTGTCGGGATCCTATTTTGAAGACAATTGCTAATTAAATCTCATAATTACGATTATGTACTCAAGAATGTAATTTATTTTCTTGAAATTAAATAGATACTTTATGTCCAATTCATTGCATACCAAAATTAATGGTGTTGATCAAGTATTTTATTGCATGAATAACCCCTTTGTTACGGGTTTACAATTGGAATATTTAAATGTACTTCTTAATTGGATAAACAAGAGATCGATAACTTCATTTCTTTTAAATATGAATTGAAATCGATTATGTACCTTACTGATCCACTATAATTTCTTGTAACATTGTGTTTTGGCAACCAAGTATTTGAAAGCAATACAACGAGACCATTGAATCATTGTTTGGAGTTCTAGTTCAGTTTTTCTATTCATTATAATTGTAATTAGTTATTAGTAGAACCATTAGTCAATGTGCTTATGTTTGAATGATTTCTTGAGTTTGATTAAATTAATCTAGGGATAAAATAGTTCCTTATTTTGTAGTCTTTTAGATTTCAAATCATGTCAATTAGAATCTTGGTTTACTTAGTTTCTTTTGAAGCAATTGCAGAGTGGTGACATCGGTTAGCTTGAATGCTTATTTGATTTGTTTTATGCATCCTCGGAACTAGATTAGTTGAAGTCTTGTTTGTTCATTGCCTTAGTTTAAGATCATTTGAATGAGAGTGAATTTTATTTGGATTAAGATTTAGCATAAGTTTGATATCATTTTAAATTAATATTGATTGATTTAAGATTCTTGCATTTAGATTAGATAGATCTTAGTATTTATATTGAGATTTCCATTACTTATATTGAAATTAATATCGCTTAAATAGTAATTTTCATTGCTTGGATTATGATCAATATTGCTCAGATGTAGATTAGAGTTATTTTTATTTGAATTGACTTTAAGATTAATTCAATTTCATTGATTTAATTCAAGGCAGGGAGAGATGAGTGCTAGTTTACTCAATTGATAGAAGATTGTGCACTTAACGATCATTAACAAGGAATCTATATGCTCTGATCATAAGACGAGCCAAAAACACAGTACAAATCGAAGCTTATGAGCCCCAGATTGACAATTAAATATTAAGAGGTTTAATCGATAATTAATACTCTCAACATTTTGGTGCCATTGCCATGGAGTTTTAATTTGGTCCAGGTAAGATTTTTGTTATAGAGTTTCAAGGGTATTGCAGGAAAGTCAGAGGGTGAAGAGAGTACAATAAGACATGAGTGAAGAGCCACACATCCACTATGATGGGGTTGCTCCAAAGTCTGATCGTTTTTCTTACCTTTGAACTTTTATTTCCTTTTCTTTATGCGTAGAAATATAAGTAGGCCTTAGAGTATTCTGAAATATTATGTAAGTGATTCCATTTCCGCATTTCATATAATTCAAAAGTGTGTAAATCTCACAGAATTAGTAAGGTACATCTAAAGGAACCATAGCTAACCCTCACAAGTGACATAAGCCTTCGAATAGTCCAAAACATTCTGTGAGACATTTAATTTTCGAGTTGTTTCATTTTCAATAGATTAAATAGTAATCTGATTTGACTTTTTATGAGTGTGGTGAGCTTTCATTTAGCCAATATCTTTTAATTTCATTTATCTTCATATTCCAATATTTAACGTTATGTCATTTTTTGGGTGCTGTACGAACCCCTAGGTACTAATCCATGTTGTGAGACAAGGATCATCAACTAGCAGGAGAAATTCTAGAATGATTCAAAGGTTGAAGAATGTCCCTCAAAGTACTTTCTCAAATCCTAGCAGTATCTGGGATATCTGCCTCTCAGGAAGAGTTCATCTTGACCACATTCAAGAAATTATCTATCTCTCCACAACCATAAAAATATTTGGAAGCATCTCTTGATTTATCTTGCCTATCTACCAAGGAGATTGATGAATCATGTACCAAAAATGATGGGAAGCATCTATTTGAACCTAAGATCGAAGAAATTTCACCATGTCCAGTAGCAAGCCTTGTAGGCATTCTAGAGACCAATTATCCAATTTTGCCTGGCACAACCGAGGAAGACTTTAAGAGTGGTTCAAAAGAAAAAATGAGCCAATACCACCAGGACTACATCGAGAATTGGTTCCAAATTAAAATTCAGTCAAAGTACCACTCTCATCTTCAGCTAATCTTTGTATCACATCTTGCAAATATATTGATTGCTCATGCTCATATACCCTCTAAATTTTATACGTTAAATCTGGGCATGATTATATATTTGTACTTCATCCACACATGACTTCATTGGAAGTTCTTTTTCACATGAAGGAGGACATATTTTCTTCAATGTAGTAGGAAAGTTAGTATTGTAATAAATAAATAAATGAACATAGTAAAGAGAAAAACAAGTCCTTTTGTGAAAACCAGCTTGTCTGGCGCAACTGGATACGGTCTTTGCTTGAAAACCAGGTAACTTGCAGACAAGGTTCCCGATAAAGTTTTTAAATTTGTATAAGTTCTTCAAATCATGTATCTTTTGAGTTATTATGTTTTTAGTCAAGTTGGTTGATGTCGGGTTCCTTAAGGATGCCTTGCCAACGAGCCTTGTCCCATCTACATCAGCTTATTATTTGGAACCAAGATTAGGGTTAGATAAGGTACCTGGGGGCATGCATGCCTTAATGGAAGGTATCCTTGTCATCTAATAAGGAAATGTATCAATGTTTCTTGGTGGAAAAATTCTGTAGTCCATTTCACTCCAAAAAATGTATTCATGGCTAGTAGAATGTACCTAGTGCTTTGATTCCCATTGACATCAAAGGCAGGATATCTCACATTGGTTAACGATATCCTCAATGGTCGATAATCCAATGATTCTTGCTTATGTTTGATATCAACACCATTTATTCACATAATAAATACTACAAATGGGTGTGTAGTGGTTGAATACTATATGGTTTTGAGATCTCGAATAGATTTGCAGTAGCTTAAATTTTTGTATCAACATTTCCATTATCATTTGCAGCAGTAGTCACATTTCCTCACTTGTTTGGGTACATAAAAATCCTCAGACATGGGGGGGAATGGGACCTTCAATTCATCCTTTAGCCCTTTATTTAGTCTCTTTAGCTCATCCTTTAACCTTCTTTAGAATATCAGATCAACAGTCACATCAGCTCTAGCCATTCCATCCTCCACTTCATTTTGCAGCACCATGCACAACAATGACAAAGGTAAAACTTGAGGTAAATTTGGCTTATGATTCTCTAATTCATTAGAAGGTTAAATAAGCTTAATTATTCACCACTTCTCATTCCATACATTTAATCCTCCATAAACCATTATCCTTCTATTTCTTTTTATTGATTATGCATAAACTCTGATAACAAGACCATGTTAAAATAAAAAACCTTATGATGCATTAATTAAAGCAGTCTCTATAGTGTCTTCTTCAAGAATTATATTCACAGAATGAAGTCATTACTGCCATGAAATGATAAAGGGAACCACCTATAAACATTGGCGTTATGACGACAAAGTATGCAACCACCCATTCACCATCTCCATTACCACCTCATTTCATCCATCATCTCTCTCTCATCGAGTCATTTCTTTTCCTTAGTTTGTATTGCTCAGTAGAATGAGTGTGACATAATAAATGAGAATAATTTCGTTCCACAAGAACCAACACCTCCAATGATTCAAGTAGTGCTACTCCACAATAACCATCAGCTTTAAATGTCCAAGCAATGTTGTTTCACAAGAACCAACATCAACAAAACAATGTTAAGAATTTTCCAATGAGCAAGAGATTTGTTTGCATGAGGACATGAAAACGCTTAGGCATGGGGGGTTGTTGGGCCTAAAATATGCCTAATTTTACACCATATATTACCGCCATTTATAACCTAAATTCTGACACCTTTATACTCATTTCACACTACATTTCCCTCACTTGTCACCAATTCATGACTTACGCCTCGTGGTTGATTGTCATTAGTTTTCTTGGATTTTATATGATTAGATATGATTTAGTCATGATTTTCTAATGAAGGTTTTTCTAAGTTCATTTTTCACGGGGTTCCATGGTTGAAATTCTTTACAAGCTAGTTAAACTAGTTACTGCAAGTAGAGTACAAAAATGTCCAATTTGGAATTTCAACATCCTGACATGCTTCTGGGGAAAAATGAGGGAGGTTATTGACCCAAATAATCTTTTGATACCTTACCATGCATTGGATTGCATCCATGTCACACATGTGGGTCCCTAGGAGTTTATTAACAAATCTACTCAAAATGTGCAAAGTTTTGAAACTACCAAGTTTGACCTCAATCTGTGTACAGCTCAAGGTGAATCTAGAAAATATAAGAAAAAGGGTTTGTGAAAAATATAACGAATTATGTATATCCAAAAAAATTTCTCCAGATTTGAACTATTCTAATAGTTATACATGGGTCTTGAAGGTAGTTTGGTAAAAAATGACCATTTTTTCCAGAATTCTAGAACCTTGCAAAAAGATCCAAACAACCAACTTTGGGCATGATTTCTGAGGAGATAGATTCGAATGAGACAAATCCAAGAGACATTTTTTTTGAAAATATAAAAAAGTAGGCTCCCTCGAAACCATTTTACAAAAATTTTCATGGTTAGGAATATATGCCAATATATTTGAGGTCAGTTTGTTAAAATTGTTCAATTTTCCAAAATTGAGGAAAATGACTAGTTTGCCTTCGAGTCTTATAAATGGCCCAGCCATGGTTTGTATTATAAGTGTGGGAAGATATTTTAGGATGAAGAAGACAATGTGTGAACATGAGACAAATGATTGAAGGAATGTACATAATTTAACTTATCATTTGAATCTTAATACAAATTGACTTTGCCATGAATTCTTTGTAAATGTTATGGTTTTGCTTAATATTTAGGCATTTATTTAGTTTATACTTGCTCCAAGAGTGGTAAAGGCCTACCATCTCCTATAAGTAAGTTCTGTAAAACATCATAGGATAGATCTAGGTGTAGGGATTCTATTTTGAAGGCATTTGCTAATTAAATCTCATAATTGCAATTATGTACTCAAGACTGTAATTTATTTTCTTGAAATTAAATAGGTACCTCATCTCCAACTCTTTTCATACCAAAAGGAATGGTGTTGATCAATGATTTTATTGCAAGAATAACCCTTTGTTACAGGTTTATGATTGGAATATTTAAAGGTGCTTCTTAATTGGATAAACAAGAGATCGATAACTCCATTTCTCTTAAATATGAATCGAAATCAATTATGTACCTTACTGATCAACTATAATTTCTTGTAACATTGTGTTTTGGCAGCCGAGTATTTGAAAGCAATGAAACGAGACCATTGAATCATTATTTGGAGTCATAGTTTAGTTTTTCAATTCATTATAATTGTAATTAGTTATTGGTATAACCATTAGTCAATGTGCTTATGTTTGAATGATTTCTTGAGTTTTATTAAATTAATCTAAGGATAAAATAATTTCTTATTTTGCAGTCTTTTAGATTTGAAATCACGTCAATTAGAATCTTGGTTTACTTAGTTTCTTTTGAAGTAATTGCAAAGTGGTGATAGAGGTTAGTTTGAATGTTTATTTGATTTGTTTTACGCATCTCGGGAACTAGATTAGTTGAAGTATTGTTTGTTCATTGCCTTAGTTTAAGATCATTTGAATGAGAGTGAATTTTATTGGGATTAAGATTTAGCATAAGTTTGGTATCATTTTAAATTAATCTTGATTTATTTAAGGTTCTTGTATTTATATTATATAGATCTTAGTATTTGGATTGAGATTTCCATTACTTAGATTGAAATTAATATAATTTAAATAGTAATTTTCATTTCTTGGATTGTGATTAATATTGCTCAGATGTATATTAGAGTTATTTTTGTTTGAATTTAATTTAATATTGATTCAATTTGGCTGATTTAATTCAAGGCAGAGAGAGATGAGTGCTAGTTTACTTAATTTAAATAAGAGTGTGTAGTTAATGATCATTAACAAGGAATTTATATGATCTAATCATAAGATGAGCTAAAAACACAGTACAACTGGAAGCTTACGAGCCCTAGATTAATGATTAAATATTAATAGTTTTAATCTCTAATTAAAACTCTCAACAAATCCTCTAACATACTCTCGATTCATGTTTGATGGTGGAGGTGGAGGGAGAAGAGTGGACCAGACATTGACTGGGCCTTCCCCTCTTCCTTGAAGCCCTAGAATGATTCTTGAATACTTATTAATATATTCATAAGTTAGCTAGTAAATATATCCACTAGATGGCATATTAAAGGCCTCCATTACATCTTCCCTAATCCCTTGGAGGATTACAATATTCAGTGACTCAGGGTCAAGGGTACAATTATACGTTCTATAGTTGAGTTGGAACCTTTCCTCATAATATTATAAGGACTCATCTGGAACTAGATTCATCATAAATATCTCCTCTTTTGTCTTCCTAGACCTAAAATAATCCATATATTTTTCATTAAAGGATTGAAGCATTTGTGCCCATGTAGTGATGTTGCCTCCAGGTAGGCTCATGAACTAGTGCAAGGTATCATCCTTGAGGGTGGGTGGAAATAACTTCAACTTCTATAAAAATAAAACATGAATGTATTAGGGTCTTCATAGGCTAGGCCATGGAAGTGTGGGAGAGCAGTGGGGCATATATTCTTCATCATGTCCTCCCCATTGGTTTTTAGTATAGGAAATAGATTTGTTTGTCTATTTTCAACAATGTTTTGGGTAGGTGATATAGGTTCTTCCTCCCCTATGGGTTCTTCACAGATTTCTGGCTACTCACCTAAGGAATTCTCCAACTCCTTTATGGTCAGAGAAGGAGGTTCACAATCACCAAAGAAGAGTGACGGTCAAATTCTAGAAGGGGTGGGTGTTTCTAGTAGGAATTTCCCTTGATTATCCCTACTTATATGAGACATGAAATAACTTGTACTTTTTGTGTTTTTTATTTTTCAAATCAAATAATATTGATGCAAATAAAAAGAAAGATGAAAAATAAAATAAAATTTTAAGTAGAAATGATACCTTGTTGGACACTTTCCCAACAACGATTCCAAAAAGTGATGAACCTCATTATTGCAACAATAATTTTGAAACTGCCAAGGCTACCAAATTTAATTATCAACCCGAGGTTCGTACAAAATTACGAGGCGAAAATTATATATGCATAGTATGCTAAGATCTACTCATGTCACTTTCAAGAAATGGACCATACCAAGGAAACAAAATACCACTCTATCAATTGATTCTATATTGGCAAGTAAATAATTTGCATGAAAGGAAATTTCTATTCTATTTGCAGAAATGGAAATATTACTCTATTTGCAATGAATGAAAATGCTACTTTCTCAAAAGTAAATGCTAATCCTATTTGAAGAAATCTAAAGGAAACACTACTTGTAGAAATGAAAACATTAATGCAAACATTAAACTATCTGCATAATGTAAATTTTGTGTGTAATGGAAACCTAGTCTATGCAAAGGAATAACAAAGCTTGAAATTTAAATCCTAGATTAAGAATCATAAATCAAAACAAGCAATCCTAATTTACTTTGCATGAAGGGGAATATAAAAATGTAATCATCCTTTAATCATGGTGTTCCATAGAGAGTAGAATTAGTGACATAATTCATTAGACATCTTGTGATGTAATCAAGAAAGTTATCATTGTAGTATCCAGTTCATAAATCTACCTAATAACCCTAATTGCATAAATGTGTTGCAGTGGAAAAAAGGAAATTCCTAGATGGTCTTTCATCTCTGTAAATCATGGCTTCAGAGCCTAAGGGTCATTATTCAAGGCTAGGAGGAAAAAAATCAAGCTTTAGGAGCAATTCTAGTCAAGTTTACATGATGCTACATGATGCTACATGATTGCTACAAGATTGCTACATGATTGCACTATTTTTCTAAAAGATTGGATCCATGAGAATTATTGGTTTGGAAAAGCCCTTATGAAGGTAGGGAAAGTTAGTGGAGGGTAGGCGAAGGTTTTTTGAGGCCTTTTACAAGCCTATAACCCTTCACGGGTCCATATTATAAAAAAACCAATGCACAAGGTGGCCTTTAATTACCTTGAATTGTGTTTTCAGTGGATAGTGTTTTGGTAGAGTTGTGAGGTGGAAATAAATAATTTGATGGTTGGAGGAGTGTGGAATGACAATTCCAAACCTACAAAGAAATATTAGTACCTGCACACCAGAAAAATTATTCTTTGCAGCTTGAAAAGAGTGCCAAACTGATAACTAAATTGTAGAAAAATGGAAATAACCAAGAACAGATGAGTCGAATTTTATTTAAAATATATATACTGCATCAAAAGGGAATCTAATTTATAGCATGCATAATACCTACATCAATAAGATATTATGTTTTCCAGGCTAAAAAAGGACCATTATCCAATCAATAAATGTGAAACAAGCAAAGTATATAAAATGACGAAAATTAGAGACCTAACTATTGAAAAATAAAATAACTATATATATATATATATATATATATATATATATATATATATATATATATATATATATATATTTGAAATATTATATCTCCAACCATGCATCCCACAAGAGAAGTGACTAGAAGATCCACATAAGGATTTTTCATAAATAAGTCTCCTAGAATAATAAAGAGAATATTTCTAGGAAAGAAAATTCATGAAATAAATATACAAATGAGAGAGACTAGAGCCTCTGGGTTGGGCCCTAACCCAAGGGGACTCAACCCTCTAAACAAAACATAGTTTTGGATAAAAAAAATTCTTTTGATTAATGTGAAATAGTTCTCAAGTACATAAAAAATGGAAACAAAAAGTTCTTAACTCCTAATAGGCTCTACCCTCCCACAACAATTTGAAATCTATTGATCCCTTAGGCTTGCCTACTTATATAAGAATGTATGAGGGGAAGCCTCCTTACAAATAGGGATGCTTCCCTCCAACAGTCATAAAAACATGGATCTTACTCCCTGGAGTCCTTGAGTTCATCAACTCCCAATGGATCTTCAAAATAGAAGTGAGTAAATTTATGGAGAAGGTCAAGATTTGGGTGAGTAAATGTACGAGAGAATCCTCCTACATCTTCTCCAGTTTCCTTCAAATGTATCTCTACTTTGTAAATACATTATAATTGTTCCAAATGGAAAATGGCATCCACCCATGGTATTATAAATGAAATCGACCCATGGTATTCATCCAACTATGGTATTTATCCACCCATGGAATTTACCCATGTTATTTGAAGTGGCATCCAGCCATGATATTCATTCACCCATGGTAGTAGTAATGAGATCCACCCATGGTATTCATTCACCCATGGTATTTACCCACCCATGGAATTTACCTATGGTATTGTAACAAAAAAATGTTATAAGTAACAAGTCGCATTTTGTAAAATGACATATTTTCAACCACAATGTAGCTTTCACAATTATTCTTTATTTTAATAAAAAGTTTCTTTGTGGTTTTATTTATGGTGTGTTATCTCATTTTTTTATCATTCTAATTTTGTAGATGTTGGGGGCCTCCTCCCCCAAGACCCATTTCAATTTTATAGATCTTCCCCCCCCACCACCCCCGCCACCCCCCCCCCCCACCCCCCAAGATCCTCGCGATTAGTGGTGGCATGATCACGCCAGTCTGGCGGGGAATGAGGGTTTGAAGCATATTTTAGTTTCTAATTTTTGCAAAAAACTTCATGCAAGTTCCACAACCTCCACGGAGCACTTTCTTGGCCCAAGCAAGAAGATTTGTTTTTTTCACTTTTGTAGGAATTTGTATTGGGTGGCCAGTTTGCAAATCAGATATGAAACTTTTGGTGCAATTTTTATATAAAAAACAATAATATATCTGGATTCCTTGCAGAAAATACCCAAATTCAAAAAAAAAAAACTCGGCCGAATCGGAGTTCATATGAGGGAGATATCGCTGATTTAAAATCAATTGTGTTGCATAAATGTTTCTGATGGAAATTCGTGGACAACAAGTCTCTTATCATTTTTTGCAGTTTTTGTGCAGAATTTCAGAAAAAAATTCATATATGAGATCCTCTTGAAAAAATACCCAATTTAAAATAGAAATGGTTGAATCAGAGTTCGGATGAGGGAGATATTGCTGAGTTAAAATCAACTATTTTTTCAGAAATGTTGTGATGCCAGGGTAGTTGCGATGTGAATCTAGGTTTCCAGTGTCTAGATAGGGATTCCAATCACACGAAAGATATATAATGGTCATTTTATTTCCAAAAATAGGTTATAATAATGGTTCTGAGTTATATCGACTGAGTTATGTTTATTTTAAATTAGATTTTATATATGAGGAAATATTTAGAGCAAGTTCCCTTCGGAGATGTTCCCTCCCACCTCGCTTTAGTAGGAACCTATTTCACACTCATCATTTTCAGCATAGTAGCATCTGGCTTGGGTTCTTTGGGGACATTCCATCCCACCCCAAGCTATGTAGCCATATTCTACTTCATCAACAATATATATCATGGTTATGGGCAACTGCACAAAATCCTTGTCATCAATGTCGATTTTCTAGGCCACACACTATTAGTATCACAGTCGATCGCAAGCATTACTATGTATGTCTATCCTCAGATATTTTTTTGTCATGATTCCAGGTCATCCAAAAACCCACACTTCATCGAAGTCCATTTTCTAGGTCGCACACTATTATAATAACAATTGGTCACAAGCATTATAGGGTATCTCTATCCCCGGATATTCGTTTTTCATGGTTATGGGTCATTCAAAAACCCACACTTCATCAAATTCCATTTGCTAGGCCACACACTGTCAATATCACAGTTGGTCACAAGCATTATAGGGTCTCTCTATCATCGAATATTTTTTCACCATGGTTATGGGTTAACCACACAAAACCCTTCTCTTTAGTGGCTCTTCATATTCAACAAAGGATTCTCACGAGGGAACTTCACGCAATGGGGGCCATTATTTCTTAAGGAGGGAGGAATGATCTGAATGGAAAATGGAATCCACCCATGGTATTATAAATGACATCAACCCATCGCATTCATCCAACCATGGTATTTATCCACCCATGAAATTTAGCCATGGTATTTTAAGTGGCATCCATCCATGATATTCATTCACCCATGATATCGTAAATGAGATCCACCTATGGTATTCATTCACCCATGGTATTTACCCACCCATGGAATTTACCTATGGTATTGTAACAAAAAAAGGCTACAAGTGACAACTCACATTTTGTAAAACAACATATTGTCAACCACAATGTAGCTTTTACACTTATTCTTTGTTTTAATAAAAAGTTTCTCTATGGTTTTATTTGCAGTGTGTTCTCTCATTTTTATAGAATTCTAATTTTTTAGATCTTGGGGGCCTCCCCCCCAAGATCCATTTCAATTTTTAGATCTGGGGGCCACCCCTCAAGATATGGATCACTAAATCACTCTTTTAGTGCACATTAATAAAATTAGGACACAAGATATGGTAATAATCCTCTAGCATTTCTAATAACCACATAATAGTAAAAAATATGCCATTAAATGAAAGGAAAGAGGTAAATATAGGATGAAGGAAGGCCATATGTGCCTTATTATTTACCTATAAATGAGGCCCATCAATGCCCCCTGTTGAATGTTTTGCTCACCCTATGAGAAAATCACTCATTGATCTATAGCTCAAGCATGGCCCTGGTGGCATCTCTAACATTCCAAGGATCTTCCGATGGTGTGCCCTCTTGTGGATAAAAACCTCCATTTTCCTTTACTGCTTCCAACTCCCTTTGTTCCTCTTCCTCATATATTCTTTCTTGTAAACCGAATAACAAAGGAGGACTGATTTTTATCCCTATCCAATTGATATTCAATATACGAAAAATATTCTTGTAGAATGGGGTTCTCTCTAATGCATTCCTCAACCTCTTATGGGCGTGGTATTCTCTGATCTTCAGAGTATGTGGTAGATCATGCTATCTCCTTTGACAAGCCTAAAAAATATCAGTCCCCAACAACCTAAAAATGCCTTTAAAATGTAGGATGATATTGTCTAGTTTTTCTAAGTATCAATGGGATAATCAATTATCTCTAGAGATGAGGATATGATTTCATATTACAACCCTATGGCTTGTTAATAATGCTCTGAAAGATAGAGGCTCATCTGCTTCCTTACCCATAACCTTCTTTACTTCCTCAACCCTCACTTCCTCATGGGAAATCTAAGAGGCTAGGGCCATTAGATGTGCATCCCCCAATATCCAATTGGGGTGCCATATGTTCATATTTGCGAGTATCATATTGCGCATGTAAAATTCAACTACTTTGTCCCTATCCTCAATTTTGAATTGTTTAAAAAAATCAATAAAATTTCTATAATTATGAAATGGGAGAGAGCCATATTGTGCCAAGGGTTTGATTTGCAATTGAAACCATTGTTCTTCGAGAAGGATTGCATATTTCTTGGATGGATTTCTGCATTGAATGGCCTCCATAGCTAAGCTTTCCATGGTGTCAAGTTATCCTTCTCTCTTTACCTATGATTTTTCATTTGCAAATGTTCTCTCATTATTGACTCTCTTAATCTTAAATCAACCATTTCCTCATCCATATTCTTCAAATTTTCTTCTATGAGACCCAAATCCTCAACTTTCTTTGATTTAACAATCTACATCTATTGATGGGTTCTACTTCTCTCTTGGTCTAGCTTAAGTCAGATGGGGATTGCAAATTTTTCAAATATGATTCACCCCTTCTCATAGAACTTGTAGTAGGACCTAAGATCAGGCTGGGGATCATAATATTGGAGTTATTTTTATCTTGTTTCACCTTCCTATAGGAAATCTTCCCTTTCATGTAGAAAATATTCCCTTTCCTGTAGCAACCATGTCTCTTCTTGTACTTGGGAATTTGTTTCTTGTAGTTGTTTGACCCTAAATTCCCTAGTGTTTGGCCTTATTTGGGAGGTTTGAGGATGCATGATTTATTTTGGCCTTGAGGGAGGTGACCTCTTTGATATTCTTCTTTCTATATCCTGACTTCCCTTCTAGGTGTTGGCTCCCTGTCATTTGCAAGATTGGCAAGAAAAAATACTACAGGGGCCACATCAGAACCACTTTGGAATCCTAGGACCTAAAATTCCTGGATTCAAAGATGGATTCCTCTATGTATATGTTTTCAAATGATATGCCTTTATGGTTTTGTTTATGATATTAGGCTAGTTATGAAGTCCTATGGAATTTTTTTTTTGGTTGATTAATTGATAGGTTGACAGATTTCAGGTGTGATTAATTGAAAGGATGTTTTAGTTGAATAGATAGGCCATGAGAAAAACATTAATCCATTTGGTTATGGAGTCATAAAATAATTCAATTGTTCATCAACTTTGCAAGGGTTTTCATAGGGAAAGCTACCTATATCAAGTGGATCTCTTAGATTAGATCATGATACGAAACAATAATAATTTGTGAAGGTAGTAAAGTTATAGTTAGTTAAGAATCTTCTAGCTCTACTTAGAAAATAAAATCCTTTTAGGTAACTGTTTGAGGCAAACCAAATGACAAGGCATACCATAGACTTCTTTGGCCATAATTTAATAAGAAAACCTTTAAGACAAAAATCCAACAATGCTAGAATTAATTTCAGATAAAGAAAACATTTAAGATAATAGTGAGAGTAGCTAAAGAGAAATCTAAACCTATCTTCTTTAACTCAACCCTTAGAAGACCTTCAAAGCAACATTTTGAGGCAAACCAAAGGACAAGGCATACCATAGACTTCCCTGGTTTAGAATATACTAAGTATACTTCAAAGAAAGGCCTTAAAAACAATATTTCAAGCTACACCAAAGGACATGGCTTACCATAGACTTCTTTGGCTTCACTCTATTAAATTATTTCTAAGACAACAAGCTAGATGGAATTGGAGAGAAATTAAGAATTATCCAATCAGACCTTGCAGAAGAAAACATTAAGATAAAGAAGGTAGACAGAAATAGGGTGCCAAGACAGCATATGCTACTCTAAAATTTCTGTTCTTTTATTAGAGAAATATGGACAGAATGGAAAATAGAGGAAAAACAATGACAAAGAAGGAAAAATTCACCATTAACATAGCTCAAGAATCCTATGAATGTTTTTATATTATTGATGATAAAAACAGTTACATTACTCCATGTACAAAAGGCTCTCTGCAACTCAGAGCTTTCTCAAATTCATCCTAGCAATCCTCAAATATCTCAACAACAGAAATCAGTCAAATGACCACCAACTAACGAACACTAAAAATGAAGTTTACATGCAATATTTATCTGCAGAATGAGGAGGTGATGGTAAGCTAGGGTTTCATATGTCATTTATTACAGAGTTAATGAGTTTTTGAACTTTGAGACCATGCAAGGCCCAAGGAAAAAAGTTTTAAGGTGTTTCTCTGAAATAATAACTCCTAACTTATATTTTGAGCTAATTATGTGAAAATTTTGACTTTGAGGCTCTTTCTTAATAACTTTACAATAACTGTTGAGCAGATAAAAATATCTATGACTATTTGTAATAACTGTTTGTTGTTTTATTGAAAGAAAACATGATGTAGGTGGCAAAATATCCTTTTGAAGAAGTGAATGATGGTTTTTTTATTCATTCGAATGTGTTCCTGTGCTAATTTGCCTCTGTTTGTCATTTAAACTCTGTTTTAGGCCTTTAAACTCTAGATTTATCCTTTTCAACTGTTTCACTATCCTTATATTTGATTCTGTCTTTTAACCTTTGACTTTATAAATTAAATCTTTGATATTCTGTCTTTATTGCCTTTATCCTCTGCTTTCTGGCTAATATTTGTGATTTGTCCTTGATCTGTGATTAGCCATTTAACCTTTACTTGCTTTGTCACTATCATTTGACTATCTTTCCTTCTCACTACACCTTTTTTCTATATTTTTTGTGCAGTGATGTGTTCTTTTGTTGCTGGATGGTTCTATTAACCATCAATAATCATGTTTTATTAGTGATTAAGCTTGAATTTCACCTTTGGTCCATTTAGAAATGAAATGAAGCTCTCAATCGTCACCCATACATTCATTAAAACGTTTTTCAGACCCTTAGGATTCACTCTTGTATTTCTGCCATTAAACCTGCACATGAAACAAGCAATTAGCTTGAACACCTGCGTGGAGGACTTTTTCTACGTTTAATTGGGTTTTCGGGCTTTGCAAGGTGGAGAATGGAAAATTAGGACTTGGCTCCATAGGCAGAAATCTGCGAGTATTTTGAAAGAAGGTGGTGGTGTTTAAATCTCAGCATAGAGGAAAAAGCAGTTTTTGAAAACAGGAAGGCATTTTTCACATAGATAAGGAGGCAGTAATGGTTTTGGGAGGGGGCATGCGATTCCACTCAGTGAACACCGCATGGCAAGAGGAAACTGCCCATATCGCAAATCTTAAAAGCATTAACTCTAGCGTAAATAGATTTGCGATATGGGCTACTGGCCATCGGATCGAGGGAGGACAAATTGATGGTGGTCGGGCAATTTGGGATGACAAGCAGGTGGAGTGGTGGGGTCCGAGCGCTAAGTGATGTGGTGGTATTCTTTGTCATGGAGCACGGGATTTAAAACATATGCGGTTTTATGGTTTATATGGTGACGAGATTTATTATAACGTGGGCCTTGTGGATAAAACAAAAGGAAAAGAGCCTTTTGTTTTAGAGGTAAGGGGTTGGGTAACATGAGGGATTTTAACAGAGGCAGAGGGCTAAAATAATCAAAGCGTGGGTTTTAATTTAAATATAAAGGGTCGGGGTAAAAAACATTAGAGAAGTCAGGTTTTTATATTAAAAACAGAGTTTAACATAAAACAAAAACGGTCCCGAAATGTTTAATTTAACTTTCCAAAACAATGTAAAAAGGAGTTTTTTTACATTGTTTTTATGCCAAGGAAGAAAATGATGAAGGTGGGGGGTTTTATGAGGTTTTGAGAGGGAAAAATGGGTTTTTAGTGGAGAAAATGAGTGAATGAGAGTTTAGGTAGGGAGGGAGAGTGAAAATGGGAGAAATAAGCCCAAAATAAGTTTTTTAAGAGCAGCAGGGATTTTGAGAAGGTAGAGATGAAATATAGTGAAAAAAGGTTTATTAAGGATAATGAAGGCAGTGAGATTTCTAAATATATCTGATAGGAAGATAATGCTATATTTAGCTGCTTGTGGAAGATCAATAGTCAGCTAGTGAGCTCTATAGAATACAGGAGGATAATAGTGGCTCTAGCTGGGGAGGGCAGCTCCTTTAGGAGGTGTCAAGAACTTCAGAGATCAAATCTCTGGAATTTTGTAGACTAGTGCCTTGATCAAACTTGACAAAACTCCTCATCCTTTAATTGTTGTTTCTTTGTTGTTGTTTTGAAGCTGTGATCTTCAAAATTTGAAAAACATGATTGCTTCAACTCAACTTCTACCTACCCATCATACTTTTCCTAGCATTTTTCTTCATTGGGTGCATTTATATTGGCAAACCTTGACATTATTTTCTTTTGAAAACAAGAAAATATCTATTTCTACACTTATATCATCCAAAGGCTCAGATTAAACTGATGAGTTATTTTATTTCTCTACCTAATCTACTTATCTGTCAAGATTAAACAATTTGACAGATTTTCATTCACTCATCTATTTAACATGAAATTGACAACATGACCAAATCAGGATTAAGAAGTTTGATTTGTCATACACTGTAGCATTTTGTACAAGATGCACATAGATTTATTTTGCAAAAAGTAACACTAAAAAATTTGAGGGCTATAATTTGGAATTTATGATGCATCCCTCTCTTTTCTCTTGGGTTTAGATTTGAACAATAGAACCAATATCATTTCCTAATCTAATCTATTGATAACCCATGTTTAAAAAGTTTTGAAAATATTCATTCACTAACCTATCAGCAGAAATTTAAAACTTATTCAATCATGATTAGGCTGTATGACTGAAAAAACTTCTTCTTCAAAAGTAGTGACATTTTGACTTGCACATTTTCAGAAATATTCTTTTTTGGTATGGAGCTTTATCTTTTTCTTTTTATCTGCCCTCTTTTCTTCTTTTTCTTTATTTTTGTGTTTGTTTTTCTGATATTTTTCTTCAAATAGTGTTATATACAATGAATAAAACTTTAAACTAAAATTTTCAACTGAAATAATACTTGAGCATCCTGCCATTGACAAGACCACCAAATAGTTCTGTTCCATCCATTTCTTGAAGGAAGAATGCATTGTTACCTCTTGCAGAATGGATGATGTATATGCCTTTCCATAGATTTTCAAATTTCCCATGCTTTCCCTTGTCTTCTCTTCTTGAGTCCCACTTCAGCACTTTGTCACCAATGTTAAAATCATTTTCTTTGGTTCTCTTATCAAACAACTTCTTGAAATTTTCCTGCACTTGTTGTGTTCTGTTATATACTTCTTCTCTATTTTACTGCAACTGGACAGTCTAATTTATTCTTCTCAGCATATCATTTTCTTCAGACTGTACTTCTTGGATCAGTTTCATGATTGGCAATCCTAGACTTGTTGGAAAAATTACATCTGCTCCATACACTAGTTGATAGGGAGACATTCGAATTAACTTTTTATTTGTTAATCTATCTTCCCATAGTGCATGTACTAGTTTGCTGTGCCATGATTTCTTGTTCTCTTCCAACAACTTATTGAGGTTGTTCGCCAAAATTTTGTTGGAGGATTCTGCTAACCCATTACCTTGATGGTAATAAGTTGTAGAATGTCCCAATGTAATCTGATATTTGTGGCAAAAGTCCACCATTTTATTGGATCTAAAGGTAGTAGGATTGTCAGTGATAATATTTCTAGGACAGCCAAATCTAGAAAAAATGTGGTTTTCAAGGACTTTGATGATTACTGAGTCTGTAGAAGTTCTAGAATGGATGGCCTCTATCCATTTTTTTAAGTAGTTAGTTGCAATGAGGATCCATTTGTGTTCGGCAGAGGAGGCATGATGGATTTCTCCAATAAAATATAGGCCCTGCTATTGAAAAGGAGCTTCAACAAATATAGGATGAAAAGGTAAGGGCATCAATTTTCTTTTGCCTTCAAATATTTGGCACTTATGATAGGAAATTACCATTTTATGGATGTCTTGAAAGAGGGTGGGCCAATAGTAACCAACGCTAAGGATTTTGTTGACAGTAGTTTTCCAATAGAGGTGGCCTCCACATTCTCCTTCATGAAACTCATGCTTGATCTTATCTACATCATTCACAGGCAAAAATTTAAGTAATCTACCACTAGCATTTTCGCAATACAAAATTTTATCTATAATGCAGTAGTTTACAGCCTTTAAATTTAAGAATCTAGCATTTGTTTTGGACAAACCAGGAGGAACATTAAGATTAAGAAGCACATATAAAATATATGCATACCAAGTTGAATTTAGAAATGATTCTTCAATAAGTGGAGTTTCCAACTCCTCATGTTCATCTAATGCATCAATTATATTCATATCTAGTGCTTGGAAGTTTTTTTCAGCCATGAGTTTAGCCAATCCTTGTCCTTTGATTAGTTTAGTGGGCTCAATTTCTAGATCATATTATAATATAATAGCAATCCACTTACCCCTTTTTCCATCAGGATCTTGTGTTAAAATGTCTTTTACCACTGAATTAGGCACAAATGCAATGTGTGAGTGCAGAATATAAACTTTGAAATATTTCAATGCCTTGATTAAGGCAAAATCTTGTTTTTCCATTATGTTGTATTTCAGAGGTGCATCTCTTAATGCCTTACTAAAAAATGCAATGGGCTGCTCCTGTCCTTTTATGTTTTTTTGTAGTGGGAAAACAACAACTGCATGTTCTGATGCAAAGGAGAAGATGAAAAAATCTTTGGAAAAATTAGGGCTGATTAGAATTGGTGTTCGGGTGAGTGCTTGTTTTACTAGTTCGAAGGCTTGCTTTGCTTCTATGGTCCATATGACTCCTATTTCTCTTTTCAGCATGTTTGTAAAGTTCCTTAGGAGTTCTCCAAGGTTTGGTATGAACCTTCTTAAGAAATTTATCTTTCCAATGAAAGATTGCAACTCTTTGATATTTCTAGGATGATTGATTTGCAATATTCCTCCAATCCTCTTTGGGTCTATCTTAATACCTTCTTCAGATATGATATGGCCTAAATTTTTTCCTTCTCGGAGACCAAACAAAGTTTTCTTAGGATTTGAAGGCAAAGCATACTTTCTACATTTTTCAAGGACTTTTCTTAAGTGAGCTAAGTGTTCTTCATGTGTTTTGGAATAGACTGTGATGTCATCAAGGTATATCACAATGAAGTAACCTATTTCTTCTAAGAAAGAAATATCCATGGCTCTTTGGAAGGTGGCACCATCATTCATTAACCTAAAAGGTATTTTCACATACATGAAAGTGCCCCAAGGTGTAGTGAAAGTTGTCTTGTGTTGATCATCTGGGTGTACCAGCACCTGATTGTATACTAAAAATCCATCTAGCAAAGACATTAGTTTAGAACCTACTACCCTATGTAAGATGTGATCCATTTTTGGTAAAGGGTAGTTCTCCTTTAAGGAGGCTTTGTTTAAATTTCTGAAGTCTATACATAGCCTTGTTTCTCCCGTTTTCTTCCTCACCGATACAAGATTTGAAACCCATTATGAATATCTCAGAGGGACTATTATTCCAGCATCACACATTTTTTTGATTTCTTTCTCAACCAGGGGTAGTTGCACAGGGTTTATTCTATGTGTTATCACTCAGGTTTTCCTAGAAGTTGTGTAAGAGGAAAGTATACCCGAGGTAACCACAAACCAACCTTTTAGATGCAAAATCTAGCCAATCTGCATCCAGAGAGGGCTCTCTCTTTATAATTTATCTTTGTTCTTGGAAGGTTTTAGGCTAGTTATAGATTCAAAGTTTGTTTTGGGAAAATGGTGGAATCCACAAACTAAGGGCAAGGTTGAGAGCTTTCAGTCCATTGGGCTATGGAGTCGAAGGATGGCTTTACTGGATTTCTATTCTAAGCACAAGATGGTATTACAGGGCAAGATAGCTAGACAGAGAACAATCCTTAAAATTTAAAGTGGATGGGATGATCTTGAAAGGATGAAAGGCAGCTAAGAATCTTTCACCATGTTCAAAAGAAAGAAATGAGATGACTACAAACAAAGAGCAATGAAGAATTCTTTATTATAGTAATCAACGGTGTTTAAATTAGCAAAGCAGGAGCATTTAAGAATTCATGCTTATAGCTAATTTAGAAGAAAACATTAAGAACAATCACATTTGAAAACAGAGTACAATTAAGCAAATTCTGTTTCAATCCTTTATGTAAATTATTCAGAAATGGATATGATGGTATTATAAACTAATATAAAATTTCAGAAAAAGGGTAGAAACACTTATTGAACTGTAGTCCAACACATGAATCCTACAACAAGTCCAGTGCTTTAACTCGTCATCCAGTAAGCCACGAAAAATTTCTCAAAAATGCTTTTATTCCGAAAATCTCAATGTTACAGCAGAGTAATAGAATCCACCCTCAATACTCTCTTTGAGGGTTTATTTATACACAAAATAATCTTAAACAATCTTACACTATCTTAGCCAATAATCTAGGCTGACTTAAAGCATATTTTACAAACAAACAAGAGACAAACGGTCTCGTTGATAGAATAATGTGCAACTGCCGATGTGCTGTTCCTTTTTCCGTGGATGTGCTGGAGGTAAGTGCTAAAATCGGGCTCTGTGCTGTCCTTTGCAGTATTTCTTTGGATTGTTGAACACTCTTTATTCTCACGGATACTCTTTAACCTTTTCACCTGATACTCTTTCATCTGTTTTCCTATTTTTACCATTTACTTGATAGTAAAGATAAATTCTCATCCTGAAAACAACTTTCATAGAATTTCCAACATTTCTTTCCACCATTGATCATCTGGTATCATAGTTCTTCTGAGCTTCCTTAAAGTTTCATCTGCTTCATTAAGTTTATAAAAGGTGGGCTCATTCGGAAATAGATACTTTATTTCATGTTCCAGATGAAATAAATTCTTCACTTTATCATAAATACTTTTTCCAGTTGGTAATGTCGATTCTGATGAGCTAGTAGAACCAACAGCTGTATTTTTAGCATGAGCCTTTATTCTCTTCTCATAGGTTTCCAAGTCTACTATTTGATCTTCTGTGAGCATGGGACTTGGTAACCCACTATCTAGCAGAGCTTGGAATTTTTCTCTGAAATTGTTGATGTCAACCAAAATGTCTGTACACTTTCTTTCTAAATTTTGCATGAAAGTCCTCTTGGTGAAAACTCTCTTTGCTTCCAAAACTGCACCTGTCCTGTCATCAATTCCTAACAATGCAAGCTGTTGCTTTGTTCTGGAATTCAAAAATTGAATGAGCTAATTGGCCTGCTCAGGCCTGCCTCTTAATTCATTTCTGGTCCTGTTTATTTCTTCTTGGGCAATTTTAACCAGCTCATTTTGTTCAAAGATAGCTTGAATGGAGGGCCATATGACCTTTATTAACTCTATGATGTTACCCCAAATAATGTCATTTATTTCCTTTAGAGGCTTTTCCAAAGAAAGATCCTTTTCCAAAGCCTGACCCAATTTTTCCAATCTTTTTATCTCTCTGGTGTTATCAGCAGCTGTCTTTTTAGATGTGTCATATTTTTCCTCCAATTTTACTAATTGCAATTTTGTTTCTTGGAGTTTTGTGACCCTTAGTTGTAGACTTTCCATCTGCTTTATTAATTCATTAGAACTCAGACCAGAAGTGTTCACCTGAGATGGCTGTATCTGCTGCCCTGTTGTTGTAGTACCTGTTGTTGAAGTCTGCTTGATAGTTTCCTGTTCCTGCAATGTTTTTTCCAATTCCTTCTCTGTTTCATTTAGTCGCTCAGTCATATTTAAGAGCAACTCCATCATTTCTTCCTGTGAATTCCCTTTTATAACTTCTTGGGTCTGAGGGTGCCTCAAGGCTGGTAGTTTTAGCTGTTTTCTGAGTGCAGCTATATCATCCTCTTTCTTCTTTATCAATGCCTCAATACCTTTAATGTCTTTGGGATTGTGACCCAAACCAATGATTATCTCTTCTAGAGACTTTATTCTATTATCTTTGGCCTGTGAAGAGGCCTTCTCAATTTTCAATTGTGCAGTAGTGTTATTCAAAGAATCCTGCAGCGTTATAGCTGCCATGGCCTTGTTGGTGAGAGTAGAATAGACCATTTCCCCTGTTTGTCTGTGTAGCTCTATCTAGTCCAGGGGGTGAATATCCTTTGCTAAAACTTCAAAATTTGTTCTGATGTAATCTACTGCTGAAGTTGGCTTTGGCACCTTTTTTTTGAAGTGGCTCATCAGCATTTTACCTTGTGAAAGGTCAAACGCTGACATTAGCCTTTCTTGATTTTGGGGAGCCATCTTCATGTACTGATCATATACCTTCATTTTCAATGGATCATTCTTTGTTTTAATATTAATGAAGGTTCTTTTAATATCTCCAGTGTCTGTCTTTGGCGGTCTGAAAGAAGATACTTCAGTGCTTAATTGCTTTTGTGAAGCTTTCCCTTTCTGGCTTATGTTTGTTTCACTTGCTGTGCCAGTTTGCTGACTATCTTCCCTTCCATCATCAAATACTTCATCTATAATTTCCACATCTGGAGGTGGATTTGGTTTCTGTTTCTTGACCTGATGTACCTATGAAGTTTCTTTTGGAGAAGTGGTGTCTGAAACCAACCTTTTCTTCCCTATTTCCACATTTGATGGAGTCTGTAACTCTCGAACCTGTGGATGTTGTACCTGTGTGGGAGAAA